>JAUIMM010002723.1:2130000-2497500 GCA_031769625.1 Taudactylus pleione
TGCCTCTCTCTCTAATACCCCTTTTACACCAGAGCAAAAACCTGGGTTTTTGCTGGGTCTACCTGGGTCGCAGCTCAGTGTAAAAGGGTCCCTGAAAAATAACCCAGGTCAAGTGACCCAGCAATCCAACCCAGGTAGCTACCAGGGTTGGACCCAGGATGGACCCGGATAATGGTGCAGTGTAAACGGTGCAACTTGGGTTATCTGACCTGGGTCATGCCTAAAATGAGCTGATTGGTGGTTGTGGGGCATTCACCTCCCACTTTTTATGACCTCACAGGTTTAGCCGGGCAGACCTGAGTTCAGTGTGAACAGGGCTGACCTGGGAGTAACCCAGATCGAAGGTGCAGTGTAAATGGGTCTGACCTGGGTCTGACCAGGGTTGGAATCCGGTCCAAAAACCCAGGTTGGACCTGGGTTTTTGGTGGAAAAGAGGTATAACTGATTCCCTCTCTCACACCCTGCCTCTCTCTCTAACTGATTCCCTCTCTCTAACTGATTCCCTCTCTCACACCCTGCCTCTCTCTCTAACTGATTCCCTCTCTCACACCTGCCTCTCTCTAACTGATTCACTGTCTCACACCTGCCTCTCTCTCTAACTGATTCCCTCTCTCACACCTGCCTCTCTCTCTAACTGATTCCCTCTCTCACACCCTGCCTATCTCTCTAACGGATTCCCTCTCTCACACCCTGCCTATCTCTCTAACTGATTCCCTCTCTCACACCCTGCCTCTCTCTCTAACTGATTCCCTCTCTCACCCCTGCCTCTCTCTCTAACTGATTCCCTCTCTCACCCCTGCCTCTCTCTAACTGATTCCCTCTCACACCTGCCTCTCTCTCTAACTGATTCCCTCTCTCACCCCTGCCTCTCTCTCTAACTGATTCCCTCTCTCACCCCTGCCTCTCTCTCTAACTGATTCCCTCTCTTACACCTGGCTCTCTCTCTAACTGATTCCCTCTCTCACACCCTGCCTCTCTCTCTAACTGATTCCCTCTCTCACACCTGCCTCTCTCTAACTGATTCACTGTCTCACACCTGCCTCTCTCTCTAACTGATTCCCTCTCTCACACCTGCCTCTCTCTCTAACTGATTCCCTCTCTCACACCCTGCCTATCTCTCTAACGGATTCCCTCTCTCACACCCTGCCTATCTCTCTAACTGATTCCCTCTCTCACACCCTGCCTCTCTCTCTAACTGATTCCCTCTCTCACCCCTGCCTCTCTCTCTAACTGATTCCCTCTCTCACCCCTGCCTCTCTCTAACTGATTCCCTCTCACACCTGCCTCTCTCTCTAACTGATTCCCTCTCTCACCCCTGCCTCTCTCTCTAACTGATTCCCTCTCTCACCCCTGCCTCTCTCTCTAACTGATTCCCTCTCTTACACCTGGCTCTCTCTCTAACTGATTCCCTCTCTCACACCTGCCTCTCTCTCTAACTGATTCCCTCTCTCATCCCCTGCCTCTCTCTGGTTAATTTTTGGGGCATGGGTCCCCCTGGATTGCTTTAGTTGATCTGCTTCAGGGCACCACATTATAACACATTATTCTTTTATAACACATTTTAACCCTTCACTGTTTGTTCATTATACATATATTTCACTTTTTTATTTTCATTCTTTATATGCATCTGTGGCTGCTCTTTTATATTGCACTTTTCTTACTATGGTGGTGCCCTGGGGCAGCTTGGCTGGGCCAGTTTGGGGGGGGTTATGCGCTCTGGATTTGAACTCTAGTATGTTAGGGACCTACCCTAAAGAGGTTATCTGGATATGGTGGGTAGGCCCATAACTTGGCCATGATTATGCTAAAAACCTCTATTGATAGCAAAATTTTATTGCATTTATATATTATTAATAATTTGGAGTTGTGCAATTGAGATTTGTCTGTGCCTGCAATTAGTCTTATCAGGTAGCACCTCCCATTATATATATTTATTTAGGGTGTGCAGTCCAGGAATCTTTCCTATATACTCCATTTAATGTGGTTTATTGCACACCTGAGGGAAAGGAAACGGCCTCAGTCTGGATTAACACCCCTACCTTATTGGTTTAAAAGCAAGGCGTCTGATATAGTACATGCACACTGGTATTGGGCACAATTCTAGGTAAGTCCTACAAGTTATATATTGTAGTGCAACTTTGGTTCATTTTTGGGGCGTGGGTCCCCCTGGATTGCTTTGGTTGATCTATTTCAGGGCACCACATTATAACACATTATTATTTTATAACACATTTTAACCCTTCACTGTTTGTTTATTATACATGTATTCCACTTTTTTATTTTAATTTTTTATATGCAGCTGTGGCTGCTCCTAACTATTTCTTTTACACTGCACATTTCTTACTATGGCGGTGCCCTGGGGCAACTTAGCTGGGCCAGTTTGGGGGAGTCCTGCGCTCTGGATTTGAACCCTATTATATTAGTGACCTACCCGAAAGAGGTTACTGTAACAGTAGTATATGTGCCTGGGTTATACCAGGAGAGAACAGTAGTATATGTGTCTGGGTTACACCAGGAGAGAACAGTAGTATATGTGCCTGGGGTATATGTGCCTGGGTTACACCAGGAGAGAACAGTAGTATATGTGCCTGGGTTACACCAGGAGAGAACAGTAGTATATGTGCCTGGGTTACACCAGGAGAGAACAGTAGTATATGTGTCTGGGTTACACCAGGAGAGAACAGTAGTATATGTGCCTGGGGAATATGTGCCTGGGTTACACCAGGAGAGAACAGTAGTATATGTGCCTGGGTTACACCAGGAGAGAACAGTAGTATATGTGCCTGGGTTACACCAGGAGAGAACAGTAGTATATGTGCCTGGGTTACACCAGGAGAGAACAGTAGTATATGTGTCTGGGTTACACCAGGAGAGAACAGTGGTATATGTGCCTGGGGTATATGTGCCTGGGTTACACCAGGAGAGAACAGTAGTATATGTGCCTGGGTTACACCAGGAGAGAACAGTAGTATATGTGTCTGGGTTACACCAGGAGAGAACAGTAGTATATGTGCCTGGGTTACACCAGGAGAGAACAGTAGTATATGTGTCTGGGTTACACCAGGAGAGAACAGTAGTATATGTGCCTGGGTTACACCAGGAGAGAACAGTAGTATATGTGTCTGGGTTACACCAGGAGAGAACAGTAGTATATGTGCCTGGGTTACACCAGGAGAGAACAGTAGTATATGTGTCTGGGTTACACCAGGAGAGAACAGTAGTATATGTGCCTGGGTTACACCAGGAGAGAACAGTAGTATATGTGTCTGGGTTACACCAGGAGAGAACAGTAGTATATGTGCCTGGGTTACACCAGGAGAGAACAGTAGTATATGTGCCTGGGTTACACCAGGAGAGAACAGTAGTGTATGTGTCTGGGTTACACCAGGAGAGAACAGGAGTATATGCGCCTGGGTTACACCAGGAGAGAACAGTAGTGTATGTGCCTGGGTTACACCAGGAGAGAACAGTAGTATATGTGCCTGGGTTACACCAGGAGAGAACAGTAGTATATGTGCCTGGGTTACACCAGGAGAGAACAGTAGTATATGTGCCTGGGTTACACCAGGAGAGAACAGTAGTGTATGTGTCTGGGTTACACCAGGAGAGAACAGTAGTATATGTGCCTGGGTTACACCAGGAGAGAACAGTAGTGTATGCGCCTGGGTTACACCAGGAGAGAACAGTAGTATATATGTGCATGGGTTACACCAGGAGAGAACAGTAGTATATGTGCCTGGGTAACACCAGGAGAGAATAGTAGTATATATGCGCCTGGGTTACACCAGGAGAGAACAGTAGTATACAGTATGTGCCTGGGTTACACCAGGAGAGAACAGTAGTATATGTGCCTGGGTTACACCAGGAGAGAACAGTAGTATATGTGCCTGGGTTATACCAGGAGAGAACAGTAGTGTATGTGCCTGGGTTACACCAGGAGAGAGCAGTAGTATATGTGCCTGGGTTACACCAGGAGAGAACAGTAGTATATGTGCCTGGGTTACACCAGGAGAGAACGGTAGTATATGCGCCTGGGTTACACCAGGAGAGAACAGTAGTATATGTGCCTGGGTTACACCACGAGAGAACAGTAGTGTATGCGCTAGGGTTATACCAGGAGAGAACAGTAGTATATGTGCCTGGGTTACACCAGGAGAGAACAGTAGTGTATGCGCCTGGGTTACACCAGGAGAGAACAGTAGTATATGTGCCTGGGTTACACCACGAGAGAACAGAAGTGTATGCGCTAGGGTTATACCAGGAGAGAACAGTAGTATATGTGCCTGGGTTACACCAGGAGAGAACAGTAGTATATGTGCCTGGGTTACACCAGGAAGAGAACAGTAGTATATGTGCCTGGGTTACACCAGGAGAGAACAGTAGTATATATGTGCATGGGTTACACCAGGAGAGAACAGTAGTATATATGTGCCTGGGTTACACCAGGAGAGAACAGTAGTATATGTGCCTGGGTTACACGGGGAGAGAACAGTAGTATATGTGCCTGGGTTACACCAGGAGAGAACAGTAGTATATGTGCCTGGGTTACACCAGGAGAGAACAGTAGTATATATGTGCATGGGTTACACGGGGAGAGAACAGTAGTATATGTGCCTGGGTTACACCAGGAAGAGAACAGTAGTATATGTGCCTGGGTTACACCAGGAGAGAACAGTAGTATATGTGCCTGTGTTACACCAGGAAGAGAACAGTAGTATATGTGCCTGGGTTACACCAGGAGAGAACAGTAGTATATGCGCCTGGGTTACACCAGGAGAGAACAGTAGTGTATGTGCCTGGGTTACACCAGGAAGAGAACAGTAGTATATGTGCCTGGGTTACACCAGGAGAGAACAGTAGTGTATGTGCCTGGGTTACACCAGGAGAGAACAGTAATATATGCGCCTGGGTTACACCAGGAGATAACAGTAGTATATGTGCCTGGGTTACACCAGGAGAGAACAGTAGTGTATGTGCCTGGGTTACACCAGGAAGAGAACAGTAGTATATGTGCCTGGGTTACACCAGGAGAGAACAGTAGTGTATGCGCCTGGGTTACACCAGGAGAGAACAGTAATATATGCGCCTGGGTTACACCAGGAGAGAACAGTAGTATATGTGCCTGGGTTACACCAGGAGAGAACAGTAGTATATATGTGCCTGGGTTACACCAGGAGAGAACAGTAGTATATGTGCCTGGGTTACACCAGGAGAGAACAGTAGTATATGTGCCTGGGTTACACCAGGAGAGAACAGTAGTATATGTGCCTGGGTTACACCAGGAGAGAACAGTAGTATATATGTGCCTGGGTTACACCAGGAGAGAACAGTAGTATATGCGCCTGGGTTACACCAGGAGAGAACAGTAGTATATGCACCTGGGTTACACCAGGAGAGAACAGTGGTATATGTGCCTGGGTTACACCAGGAGAGAACAGTAGTATATGTGCCTGGGTTACACCAAGAGAGAACAGTAGTATATGCACCTGGGTTACACCAGGAGAGAACAGTGGTATATGTGCCTGGGTTACACCAGGAGAGAACAGTAGTACATGTGCCTGGGTTACACCAGGAGAGAACAGTAGTACATGTGCCTGGGTTACACCAGGAGAGAACAGTAGTACATGTGCCTGGGTTACACCAGGAGAGAGCAGAAGTATATGTGCCTGGGTTACACCAGGAGAGAACAGTAGTATATGTGCCTGGGTTACACCAGGAGAGAACAGTAATATATGTGCCTGGGTTACACCAGGAGAGAACAGTAGTATATGTGCCTGGGTTACACCAGGAGAGAACAGTAGTGTATGCGCCTGGGTTACACCAGGAGAGAACAGTAGTGTATGCGCCTGGGTTACACCAGGAGAGAACAGTAGTGTATGCGCCTGGGTTACACCAGGAGAGAACAGTAGTGTATGCGCCTGGGTTACACCAGGAGAGAACAGTAGTATATGCGCCTGGGTTACACCAGGAGAGAACAGTAGTATATGCGCCTGGGTTACACCAGGAGAGAACAGTAGTATATGTGCCTGGGTTACACCAGGAGAGAACAGTAGTATATGCGCCTGGGTTACACCAGGAGAGAACAGTAGTGTATGCGCCTGGGTTACACCAGGAGAGAACAGTAGTATATGTGCCTGGGTTACACCAGGAGAGAAAAGTAGCATATGTGCCTGGGTTACACCAGGAGAGAACAGTAGTATATGTGCCTTGGTTACACCAGGAGAGAACAGTAGTATATGTGCCTGGGTTACACCAGGAGAGAACAGTAGTATATGTGCCTGGGTTACACCAGGAGAGAACAGTAGTATATGTGCCTTGGTTACACCAGGAGAGAACAGTAGTATATGTGCCTGGGTTACACCAGGAGAGAACAGTAGTATATGTGCCTGGGTTACACCAGGAGAGAACAGTAGTATATGTGCCTTGGTTACACCAGGAGAGAACAGTAGTATATGTGCCTGGGTTACACCAGGAGAGAACAGTAGTATATGTGCCTGGGTTACACCAGGAGAGAGCAGTAGTATATGTGCCTGGGTTACACCAGGAGAGAACAGTAGTATATGTGCCTGGGTTACACCAGGAGAGAACAGTAGTATATGTGCCTGGGTTACACCAGGAGAGAACAGTAGTATATGTGCCTTGGTTACACCAGGAGAGAACAGTAGTATATGTGCCTGGGTTACACCAGGAGAGAACAGTAGTATATATACCTGGGTTACACCAGGAGAGAACAGTAGTATATGCGCCTGGGTTACACCAGGAGAGAACAGTAGTATATGTGCCTGGGTTACACCAGGAGAGAACAGTAGTATATGTGCCTGGGTTACACCAGGAGAGAACAGTAATATATGTGCCCGGGTTACACCAGGAGAGAACAGTAATATATGCGTCTGGGCTACACCAAGAGAGAACAGTAGTATATGTGCCTGGGTTACACCAGGAGAGAACAGTAGTATATGTGCCTGGGTTACAGCAGGAGAGAACAGTAGTATATGTGCCTGGGTTACACCAGGATAGAACAGTAGTATATGTGCCTGGGTTACACCGGGAGATAACAGTAGTATATGTGCCTGGGTTACACCAGGAGAGAACAGTAGTATATGTGCCTGGGTTACACCAAGAGATAACAGTAGTATATGTGCCTGGGTTACACCAGGAGAGAACAGTAGTATATGTGCCTGGGTTACACCAGGAGAGAACAGTAGTATATGTGCCTGGGTTACACCAGAACAGTAGTATATGTGCCTTGGTTACACCAGGAGAGAACAGTAGTATATGTGCCTGGGTTACACCGGGAGATAACAGTAGTATATGTGCCTGGGTTACACCAGGAGAGAACAGTAGTATATGTGCCTGGGTTACACCAAGAGATAACAGTAGTATATGTGCCTGGGTTACACCAGGAGAGAACAGTAGTATATGTGCCTGGGTTACACCAGGAGAGAACAGTAGTATATGTGCCTGGGTTACACCAGAACAGTAGTATATGTGCCTGGGTTATACCAGGAGAGAACAGTAGTATACATTATGTGCCTGGGTTACACCAGGAGAGAACAGTAGTATATGCGCCTGGGTTACACCAGGAGAGAACAGTAGTATATGTGCCTGGGTTACACCAGGAGAGAACAGTAGTGTATGCGCCTGGGTTACACCAGGAGAGAAGAGTAGTACATGTGCCTTGGTTACACCAGGAGAGAGCAGAAGTATATGTGCCTGGGTTACACCAGGAGAGAACAGTAGTGTATGCGCCTGGGTTACACCAGGAGAGAAGAGTAGTACATGTGCCTGGGTTACACCAGGAGAGAGAAGTAGTATATGTGCCTGGGTTACACCAGGAGAGAACAGTAGTATATGCGCCTGGGATACACCAGGAGAGAACAGTAGTGTATGTGCCTGGGTTACACCAGGAGAGAACAGTAGTATATGTGCCTGGGTTACACCAGGAGAGAACAGTAGTATATGTGCCCGGGTTACACCAGGAGAGAACAGTAATATATGCGTCTGGGCTACACCAAGAGAGAACAGTAGTATATGTGCCTGGGTTACACCAGGAGAGAACAGTAGTATATGTGCCTGGGTTACAGCAGGAGAGAACAGTAGTATATGTGCCTGGGTTACACCAGGAGAGAACAGTAGTATATGTGCCTGGGTTACACCGGGAGATAACAGTAGTATATGTGCCTGGGTTACACCAGGAGAGAACAGTAGTATATGTGCCTGGGTTACACCAGGAGAGAACAGTAATATATGTGCCCGGGTTACACCAGGAGAGAACAGTAATATATGCGTCTGGGCTACACCAAGAGATAACAGTAGTATATGTGCCTGGGTTACACCAAGAGATAACAGTAGTATATGTGCCTGGGTTACACCAGGAGAGAACAGTAGTATATGTGCCAGGGTTACACCAGGAGAGAACAGTAGTATATGTGCCTGGGTTACACCAGAACAGTAGTATATGTGCCTGGGTTATACCAGGAGAGAACAGTAGTATACATTATGTGCCTGGGTTACACCAGGAGAGAACAGTAGCATATGTGCCTGGGTTACACCAGGAGAGAACAGTAGTATATATGTGCATGGGTTACACCAGGAGAGAACAGTAGTATATGTGCCTGGGTGACACCAGGAGAGAGAACAGTAGTATATGCGCCTGGGTTACACCAGGAGAGAACAGTAGTATATGTGCCTGGGTTACACCAGGAGAGAACAGTAGTGTATGCGCCTGGGTTACACCAGGAGAGAACAGTAGTACATGTGCCTGGGTTACACCAGGAGAGAGCAGAAGTATATGTGCCTGGGATACACCAGGAGAGAACAGTAGTGTATGTGCCTGGGTTACACCAGGAGAGAACAGTAGTATATGCGCCTTGGTTACACCAGGAGAGAAAAGTAGTATATGTGCCTGGGTTACACCAGGAGAGAACAGTAGTATATGCGCCTGGGATACACCAGGAGAGAACAGTAGTGTATGTGCCTGGGTTACACCAGGAGAGAACAGTAGTATATGTGCCTGGGTTACACCAGGAGAGAACAGTAGTGTATGTGCCTGGGTTACACCAGGAGAGAACAGTAGTGTATGTGCCTGGGTTACACCAGGAGAGAACAGTAGTATATGTGCCTGGGTTACACCAGGAGAGAACAGTAGTATATGTGCCTGGGTTACACCAGGAGAGAACAGTAGTGTATGTGCCTGGGTTACACCAGGAGAGAACAGTAGTATATGTGCCTGGGTTACACCGGGAGAGAACAGTAGTATATGTGCCTGGGTTTCACCAGGAGAGAACAGTAGTATATGCGTCTGGGCTACACCAAGAGATAACAGTAGTATATGTGCCTGGGTTACACCAGGAGAGAACAGTAGTGTATGTGCCTGGGTTATACCAGGAGAGAACAGTAGTATATGTGCCTGGGTTACACCAGGAGAGAACAGTAGTATATGTGCCCGGGTAACACCAGGAGAGAACAGTGGTATATGTGCCCGGGTTACACCAGGAGAGAACAGTGGTATATGTGCCCGGGTTACACCGGGAGAGAACAGTAGTATATGTGCCCGGGTTACACCGGGAGAGAACAGTAATATATGTGTCTTGGTTACACCAGGAGAGAACAGAAGTATATGTGCCTGGGTTACACCAGGAGAGAACAGTAGTGTATGTGCCTGGGTTACACCAGGAGAGAACAGTAGTGTATGTGCCCGGTTTACACCAGGAGAGAACAGTAGTGTATGTGCCCGGGTTACACCAGGAGAGAACAGTAGTGTATGTGCCCGGGTTACACCAGGAGAGAACAGTAGTATATGTGCCCGGGTTACACCAGGAGAGAACAGTAGTATATGTGCCCGGGTTACACCAGGAGAGAACAGTAGTATATGTGCCCGGGTTACACCAGGAGAGAACAGTAGTATATGTGCCCGGGTTACACCAGGAGAGAACAGTAATATATGCGTCTGGGCTACACCAAGAGAGAACAGTAGTATATGTGCCTGGGTTACACCAGGAGAGAACAGTAGTATATGTGCCTGGGTTACACCAGGAGAGAACAGTAGTGTATGTGCCTGGGTTACACCAGGAGAGAACAGTAGTATATGTGCCCGGGTTACACCAGGAGAGAACAGTAGTATATGTGCCCGGGTTACACCAGGAGAGAACAGTAGTATATGCGTCTGGGTTACACCAAGAGAGAACAGTAGTATATGCGCCTGGGTTACACCAGGAGAGAACAGTAGTATATGCGCCTGGGTTACACCGGGAGAGAACAGTAGTATATGTGCCTGGGTTACACCGGGAGAGAACAGTAGTATATGTGCCTGGGTTACACCGGGAGAGAACAGTAGTGTATGTGCCTGGGTTACACCAGGAGAGAGAACAGTAGTATATGCACCTGGGTTACACCAGGAGAGAACAGTAGTATATGTGCCTGGGTTACACCAGGAGAGAAAAGTAGTATATGTGCCTGGGTTACACCAGGAGAGAACAGTAGTATATGCGCCTGGGTAACATCAGGAGAGAACAGTAGTATATGTGCCTGGGTTACACCAGGAGAGAACAGTAGTATATGTGCCTGGGTAACACAAGGAGAGAACAGTAGTATATGTGCCTGGGTTACACCAGGAGAGAACAGTAGTATATGTGCCTGGGTTACACCAGGAGAGAACAGTAGTATATGTGCCTGGGTTACACCAGGAGAGAACAGTAGTATATGTGTCTGGGTTACACCAGGAGAGAACAGTAGTATATATGTGCCTGGGTTACACCAGGAGAGAACAGTAGTATATGTGCCTGGGTAACACAAGGAGAGAACAGTAGTATATGTGCCTGGGTTACACCAGGAGAGAACAGTAGTATATGTGCCTGGGTTACACCAGGAGAGAACAGTAGTATATGTGCCTGGGTTACACCAGAAGAGAACAGTAGTATATGTGTCTGGGTTACACCAGGAGAGAACAGTAGTATATATGTGCCTGGGTTACACCAGGAGAGAACAGTAGTATATGTGCCTGGGTTACACCAGGAGAGAACAGTAATATATGTGTCTGGGTTACACCAGGAGAGAGCAGTAGTGTATGTGTCTGGGTTACACCAGGAGAGAACAGTAGTATATGCGCCTGGGTTACACCAGGAGAGAACAGTAGTATATGCGCCTGGGTTACACCAGGAAAGAACAGTAGTATATGCGCCTGGGTTACACCAGGAGAGAACAGTAGTATATGTGCCTGGGTTACACCAGGAGAGAACAGTAATATATGCGTCTGGGCTACACCAAGAGAGAACAGTAGTATATGTGCCTGGGTTACACCAGGAGAGAACAGTAGTGTATGAGCCTGGGTTACACCAGGAGAGAACAGTAGTATATGCGCCTGGGTTACACCAGGAGAGAACAGTAGTATATGTGCCTGGGTTACACCAGGAGAGAACAGTAGTATATATGTGCCTGGGTTACACCAGGAGAGAACAGTAATATATGCGCCTGGGTTACACCAGGAGAGAACAGTAATATATGTGCCTGGGTTACACCAGGAGAGAACAGTAGTATATGTGCCTGGGTTACACCAGGAGAGAACAGTAGCATATGTGCCTGGGTTATACCAGGAGAGAACAGTAGCATATGTGCCCGGGTTACACTAGGAGAGAACAGTAGTATATGTGCCCGGGTTACACCAGGAGAGAACAGTAGCGTATGTGCCTGGGTTACACCAGGAGAGAACAGTAGCATATGTGCCTGGGTTATACCAGGAGAGAACAGTAGCATATGTGCCCGGGTTATACCAGGAGAGAACAGTAATATTTGTGCCTGGGTTACACCAGGAGAGAACAGTAGTATATGTGCCTGGGTTACACCAGGAGAGAACAGTAGCGTATGTGCCTGGGTTACACCAGGAGAGAACAGTAGCATATGTGCCTGGGTTACACCAGAAGAGAACAGTAGTATATGTGTCTGGGTTACACCAGGAGAGAACAGTAGTATATATGTGCCTGGGTTACACCAGGAGAGAACAGTAGCATATGTGCCCGGGTTACACCAGGAGAGAACAGTAGTATATGTGCCCGGGTTACACCAGGAGAGAACAGTAGTATATGTGCCCGGGTTACACCAGGAGAGAACAGTAATATATGCGTCTGGGCTACACCAAGAGAGAACAGTAGTATATGTGCCTTGGTTACACCAGGAGAGAAAAGTAGTGTATGTGCCTGAGTTACACCAGGAGAGAACAGTAGTATATGTGCCTGGGTTACACCAGGAGAGAACAGTAGTATATGCGTCTGGGCTACACCAGGAGAGAACAGTAATATATGCGCCTGGGTTACACCAGGAGAGAACGGTAGTATATGTACCTGGGTTAAACCAGGAGGGAACTGTAGTATATGTGCCCGGATTACACCAGTAGAGAACGGTAGTATATGCGTCTGGGCTACACCAGGAGAGAACGGTAGTATATGTGCCTGGGTTACACCATGAGAGAACGGTAGTATATGCGCCTGGGTTACACCAGGAGAGAACATGTAGTATATGCGCCTGGGGTACACCAGGAGAGAACATGTAGTATATATGCCTGGGTTACACCAGGAGAGAACAGTAGTATATGCGCCTAGGTTACACCAGGAGAGAACAGTAGTATATGCGTCTGGGTTACACCAGGAGAGAACAGTAGTATATGCGCCTGGGTTACACCAGGAGAGAACAGTAGTATATGCGCCTGGGTTACACCAGGAGAGAACAGTAGTATATGCGCCTGGGTTACACCAGGAGAGTACAGTAGTGTATGCGTCGGGGCTACACCAGAAGAGAACAGTAGTGTATGTGCCTGGGTTACACCAGGAGAGAACGGTAGTACATGTGCCTGGGTTACACCAGGAGAGAACGGTAGTATATGTACCTGGGTTACACCAGGAGAGAACGGTAGTATATGCACCTGGGTTACACCAGGAGAGAACGGTAGTATATGCGCCTGGTTTACACCAGGAGAGAACAGTAGTATATGTGCCTGGGTTACACCAGGAGAGAACAGTAGTATATGTGCCTGGGTTACACCAGGAGAGAACAGTAATATATGCGTCTGGGCTACACCAAGAGAGAACAGTAGTATATGTGCCTTGGTTACACCAGGAGAGAAAAGTAGTGTATGTGCCGGGGTTACACCAGGAGAGAACAGTAGTATATGCGCCTGGGTTACACCAGGAGAGTAAAGTAGTCTGTGCGTCTGGGCTACACCAGGAGGGAACAGTAATACATGTGCCTGGGTTACACCAGGAGAGAACAGTAGTATATGTGCCTGGGTTACACCAGGAGAGAACAGTAGTGTATGCGCCTGGGTTACACCAGGAGAGAACAGTAGTATATGTGCCTGGGTTATACCAGGAGAGAACAGTAGTATATGCGTCTGGGCTACACCAGAAGAGAACAGTAATATAAGCGCCTTGGTTACACCAGGAGAGAACGGTAGTATATGTACCTGGGTTAAACCAGGAGGGAACTGTAGTATATGTGCCCGGATTACACCAGGAGAGAACGGTAGTATATGCGTCTGGGCTACACCAGGAGAGAACGGTAGTATATGTGCCTGGGTTACACCATGAGAGAACAGTAGTATATGCGCCTGGGTTACACCAGGAGAGAACATGTAGTATATGCGCCTGGGGTACACCAGGAGAGAACATGTAGTATATGTGCCTGGGTTACACCAGGAGAGAACAGTAGTATATGCGCCTAGGTTACACCAGGAGAGAACAGTAGTATATGTGCCTGGGTTACACCAGGAGAGAACAGTAGTGTATGCGCCTGGGTTACACCAGGAGAGAGCAGTAGTATATGTGCCTGGGTTACACCAGGAGAGAACAGTAGTATATTCGCCTAGGTTACACCAGGAGAGAACAGTAGTATATGTGTCTGGGTTACACCAGGAGAGAACAGTAGTATATGCGCCTGGGTTACACCAGGAGAGAACAGTAGTATATGCGCCTGGGTTACACCAGGAGAGAACAGTAGTATATGCTCCTGGGTTACACCAGGAGAGTACAGTAGTGTATGCGTCAGGGCTACACCAGGAGAGAACAGTAGTATATGTGCCTGGGTTACACCAGGAGAGAACGGTAGTACATGTGCCTGGGTTACACCAGGAGAGTACGGTAGTATATGCACCTGGGTTACACCAGGAGAGAACGGTAGTATATGCACCTGGGTTACACCAGGAGAGAACAGTAGTATATGCGCCTGGTTTACACCAGGAGAGAACGGTAGTATATGCGCCTGTGTTACACCAGGAGAGAACGGTAGTATATGCGCCTGGGTTACACCAGGAGAGAGCGGTAATATTTGCGCCTGGGTTACACCAGGAGAGAGCGGTAATGTATGCGCCTGGGTTACACCAGGAGAGAACAGTAATGTATGCGCCTGAGTTACACCAGGAGAGAACGGCAGTACATGTGCCTGGGTTACACCAGGAGAGAACAGTAGTATATGCGTCTGGGCTACACCAGGAGAGAACGGTAGTACATGTTCCCGAGTTACACCAGGAGAGAACAGTAGTATATGCGTCTGGGCTACACCAGGAGAGAACAGTAATATATGCACCTGGGTTACACCAGGAGAGAACGGTAGTATATGTACCTGGGTTAAACCAGGAGAGAACTGTAGTATATGTGCCCGGATTACTCCAGGAGAGAACAGTAGTGTATGTGCCTGGGTTACATCGGGAGAGCACAGTAATATATGTGCCTGGGTTACACCAGGAGAGAGCAGTAGTATATGTGCCTGGGTTACACCGGGAGAGAACAGTAATATATATGCCTGGGTTACACCAGGAGAGAACAGTAGTATATGCGCCTGGGTTACACCAGGAGAGAGCAGTAGTATATGCGCCTGGGTTACACCAGGAGAGAACATGTAGTATATGTGCCTGGGTTACACCAGGAGAGAACAGTAGTATATGCGCCTAGGTTACACCAGGAGAGAACAGTAGTATATGTGTCTGGGTTACACCAGGAGAGAACAGTAGTATATGCGCCTGGGTTACACCAGGAGAGAACAGTAGTATATGCGCCTGGGTTACACCAGGAGAGTACAGTAGTGTATGCGTCTGGGCTACACCAGGAGAGAACAGTAGTATATGTGCCTGGGTTACACCAGGAGAGAACGGTAGTACATGTGCCTGGGTTACACCAGGAGAGAACGGTAGTACATGTGCCTGGGTTACACCAGGAGAGAACGGTAGTACATGTACCTGGGTTACACCAGGAGAGAACGGTAGTATATGTACCTGGGTTACACCAGGAGAGAGCAGTAGTGTATGCGCCTGGGTTACACCGGGAGAGAACAGTAGTGTATGTGCCTGGGTTACACCATGTTGAAGCTGGTTTAGTGGCTGAGACAGAATCAGTGTAAAATTAGCTTGGAGCGACGCCATCTTGCGAATGGAAACCAGACTCCATCTTAAAAATAAGAATCTGCACGACACCATTTTAAGTTACAATTCACGAGCTAAGTACAGATGGCAATGTGTTTGGTAATCCCTTTAGAAGCCATGACAGGCCCATTCTGGGGACAACCTTGCATAGAACTATACCAAAACTAACACAGTATCAGTTAGCAACTAGAAAAACAGCTTCCTGAGAAAAGTAAACAGAATATACAATACACCAGGAACTGTGGGTGTTTTTGCATGTAAAGGGAGAGACCCCACATGGGGACAGGTGTAGCTGTGGCAATTGTAATATGGCCCAGACACTTGAATTTGACTGAATGAACAATGGTACGAAATCTGCTCTTTTAAGCTCACTGTCAGACAGGCTGGCACCAGCACGGTTGGGGGTCTCCACCCAGTTTGAGAGTGATGCTCACTACCCATAACACATTTGCATTGCAGTTTAAAAAAATGTTAGTACGAAATTATATATATATATGTATAAATAAATCACATGCATAAACAAAGCACATTACGCACAGTTGCGCTGCTAACATGACGCTCAGTAGCGAATGCACAATATCCTGCATGAGAACGCTGTTTATTAGCTGCATGCGTGCACATCTGCCCCAAATCAGATAAACCTAACTAGCATCTTTTCCCAAACCCCTAATACTCACATAAAAGGTTCCATAGCTTTAAAGTATAAGATCCAAGTTTTATCCATTTATTACAAATGCTGTGAAATAAAGGCTATTTTGGTATCTAAGGTTCAATACATGATAAGTAAGCCGTGTTTGGTATTATACTGATCTGCACTTTCTCAACAGCTTTCCGGTATCATCGGTGTGAAGATTGCAACATGCATTCTCAACTTATGGACCGTAGAGATATAAAGCACCAAAATGTATTTTGTGAAACCAACAGCCTAGATTTGCATGCAGGGGGAATAGTGGAGGCAACAAGCTGTTAGAGGCTGTTCTGTGTCCATTTGAATCAACCTGTTAAATGTCCTGTAACAAACGCACCGTGATGGGGAACTAATGGGATCAGCAACAAACCTCTCTATTGTGTTGTCTGTTTCTGTAAGGGAATAAATGTGTGTGTTGTGACCCCAGTCTTGAGTCTTCTTGCTGATTGCTGATTGACGGAGGTTTCTTGCTGATGCCGGTATCTGGTTCAGAGCACGTGCGTATGTATAGCTGTATCTTGGGTCTGTATAATTCTTTGCGCTAAATTGTACTTAGATCACAGCGAGTAACTGACTGTACTTTACTTGAATAATACTGTGTGCTTTGGAAACACATGTTCAAGGTCTAAAGTCTTTATTTTACCGTATGTCTGCGTACGCAAATAGCGTCAATTTTAGAGGTTTATAGGCAGGTTTTAGAAGGTATAGGTAGGAGCGTATAGAGGTTCAAATTCAGTATTCTTAACCAGGAGAGAACAGTAGTATATGTGCCTGGGTTACACCAGGAGAGAACAGTAGTGTATGTGTCTGGGTTACACCAGGAGAGAACAGTAGTGTATGTGCCTGGGTTACACCGGGAGAGAACAGTAGTGTATGTGCCTGGGTTACACCAGGAGAGAACAGTAGTATATGTGCCTGGGTTACACCGGGAGAGAACAGTAGTGTATGTGCCTGGGTTACGCCAGGAGAGAGAACAGTAGTATATGTGCCTGGGTTACGGCGGGAGAGAGAACAGTAGTGTATGTGCCTGGGTTACGCCGGGAGAGAGAACAGTAGTATATGTGCCTGGGTTACGCCGGGAGAGAGAACAGTAGTGTATGTGCCTGGGTTACGCCGGGAGAGAGAACAGTAGTGTATGTGCCTGGGTTACGCCGGGAGAGAGAACAGTAGTGTATGTGCCTGGGTTACGCCGGGAGAGAGAACAGTAGTGTATGTGCCTGGGTTACGCCAGGAGAGAACAGTAGTGTATGTGCCTGGGTTACACCGGGAGAGAACAGTAGTGTATGTGCCTGGGTTACACCGGGAGAGAACAGTAGTATATGTGCCTGGGTTACACCGGGAGAGAACAGTAGTGTATGTGCCTGGGTTACGCCAGGAGAGAGAACAGTAGTATATGTGCCTGGGTTACGGCGGGAGAGAGAACAGTAGTGTATGTGCCTGGGTTACGCCGGGAGAGAGAACAGTAGTATATGTGCCTGGGTTATGCCGGGAGAGAGAACAGTAGTGTATGTGCCTGGGTTACGCCGGGAGAGAGAACAGTAGTATATGTGCCTGGGTTACGCCGGGAGAGAGAACAGTAGTGTATGCGCCTGGGTTACGCCGGGAGAGAGAACAGTAGTGTATGTGCCTGGGTTATGCCAGGAGAGAACAGTAGTGTATGCGCCTGGGTTACGCCGGGAGAGAGAAGTAGTGTATGCGCCTGGGTTACGCCGGGAGAGAGAACAGTAGTATATGTGCCTGGGTTACACCAGGAGAGAACAGTAGTATATGTGCCTGGGTTACACCAGGAGAGAACAGTAGTATATGTGCCTGGGTTACACCAGGAGAGAACAGTAGTATATGTGTCTGGGTTACACCAGGAGAGAACAGTAGTATATGTGCCTGGGTTACACCAGGAGAGAACAGTAGTATATGTGCCTGGGTTACACCAGGAGAGAACAGTAGTGTATGTGCCTGGGTTACACCAGGAGAGAACAGTAGTGTATGTGTCTGGGTTACACCAGGAGAGAACAGTAGTGTATGTGCCTGGGTTACACCAGGAGAGAACAGTAGTATATGTGCCTGGGTTACACCAGGAGAGAACAGTAGTATATGTGCCTGGGTTACACCAGGAGAGAACAGTAGTGTATGAGCCTGGGTTACACCAGGAGAGAACAGTAGTATATGTGCCAGGGTTACACCAGGAGAGAACAGTAGTGTATGCGCCTGGGTTACACCAGGAGAGAACAGTAGTGTATGTGCCTGGGTTACACCAGGAGAGAACAGTAGTGTATGAGCCTGGGTTACACCAGGAGAGAACAGTAGTATATGTGCCTGGGTTACACCAGGAGAGAACAGTAGTGTATGCGACTGGGTTACACCAGGAGAGAACAGTAGTATATGTGCCTGGGTTACACCATGTTGAAGCTGGTTTAGTGGCTGAGACAGAATCAGTGTAAAATTAGCTTGGAGCGACGCCATCTTGCGAATGGAAACCAGACTCCATCTTAAATATAAGAATCTGCACGACACCATTTTAAGTTACAACTCACAAGCTAAGTACAGATGGCAATGTTTTTGGTAATCCCTTTAGAAGCCATGACAGGCCCATTCTGGGGACAACCTTGCATAGATATATACAAAAACAAACACAGTATCAGTTAGCAACTAGAAAAACAGCTTCCTGAGAAAAGGAATTAGAAAAAAAACAATACACCAGGAACTGTGGGTGTTTTTGCATGTAAAGGGAGCGACCCCACATGTGGACAGGTGTAGCTGTGGCAATTGTAATATGGCCCAGACACTTGAATTTGACTGAATGAACAATGGTAAGAAATCTGCTCTTTTAAGCTCACTGTCAGACAGGCTGGCACCAGCACGGTTGGGGGTCTCCACCCAGTTTGAGAGTGATGCTCACTGCCCATAACACATTTGCATTGCAGTTTAAAAAAATGTTAGTAAGAAATGATATATATATATATATATTAAATCCATCATAAATAAAATCACATGCATAAACAAAGCACATTACGCACAGTTGCGCTGCTAACATGACGCTCAGTAGCGAATGCACAATATCCTGCATGAGAACGCTGTTTATTAGCTGCATGCGTGCACATCTGCCCCAAATCAGATAAACCTAACTAGCGTCTTTTCCCAAACCCCTAATACTCACATAAAAGGTTCCATAGCTTTAAAGTATAAGATCCAAGTTTTATCCATATATTACAAATGCTGTGAAATAAAGGCTATTTTGGTATCTAAGGTTTAATACATGATAAGTAAGCCGTGTTTGGTATTATACTGATCTGCACTTTCTCAACAGCTTTCCGGTATCATCGGTGTGAAGATTGCAACATGCATTCTCAACTTATGGACCGTAGAGATATAAAGCACAAAAATGTATTTTGTGAAACCAACAGCCTAGATTTGCATGCAGGGGGAATAGTGGAGGCAACAAGCTGTTAGAGGCTGTTCTGTGTCCATTTGAATCAACCTGTTAAATGTCCTGTAACAAATGCACCGTGATGGGGAACTAATGGGATCAGCAACAAACCTCTCTATTGTGTTGTCTGTTTCTGTAAGGGTATAAATGTGTGTGTTGTGACCCCAGTCTAGAGTCTTCTTGCTGATTGCTGATTGACGGAGGTTTCTTGCTGATGCCGGTATCAGAGCACGTGCGTATGTATAGCTGTATCTTGGGTCTGTATAATTCTTTGCGCTAAATTGTACTTAGATCACAGCGAGTAACTGACTGTACTTTACTTGAATAATACTGTGTGCTTTGGAAATACATGTTCAAGGTCTAAAGTCTTTATTTTACCGTATGTCTGCGTACGCAAATAGCGTCAATTTTAGAGGTTTATAGGCAGGTTTTAGAAGGTATAGGTAGGAGCGTATAGAGGTTCAAATTCAGTATCCTTAACCAGGAGAGAACAGTAGTATATGTGCCTGGGTTACACCAGGAGAGAACAGAAGTGTATGTTCCTGGGTTACACCAGGAGAGAACAGTAGTATATGTGCCTGGGTTACAGCGGGAGAGAACAGTAGTGTATGTGCCTGGGTTACACCAGGAGAGAACAGTAGTATACATTATGTGCCTGGGTTACACCAGGAGAGAACAGTAGTATATGTGCCTGGGTTACACCAGGAGAGAACAGTAGTATATGTGCCTGGGTTACACCAGGAGAGAACAGTAGTATATGTGCCTGGGTTACACCAGGAGAGAACAGTAGTATATGTGCCTGGGTTACACCAGGAGAGAACAGTAGTATATGTGCCTGGGTTACACCAGGAGAGAAAAGTAGTATATGTGCCTGGGTTACACCAGGAGAGAACAGTAGTATATGTGCCTGGGTTACACCAGGAGAGAACAGTAGTATATGTGCCTGGGTTACACCAGGAGAGAACAGTAGTATACAGTATGTACCTGGGTTACACCAGGAGAGAGCAGTAGTATATGTGCCTGGGTTACACCAGGAGAGAACAGTAGTATATATGCCTGGGTTACACCAGGAGAGAACAGTAGTGTATGTACCTGGGTTACACCAGGAGAGACCAGTAGTGTATGTGCCTGGGTTACACCAGGAGAGAACAGTAGTATATGCGCCTGGGTTACACCAGGAGAGAACAGTAGTATATGCGCCTGGGTTACACCAGGAGAGAACAGTAGTATATGCGCCTGGGTTACACCAGGAGAGAGCAGTAGTATATGCGCCTGGGTTACACCAGATGAGAGCAGTAGTATATGCGCCTGGGTTACACCAGATGAGAATAGTAGTATATGCGCCTGGGTTACACCAGGAGAGAACAGTAGTATATGCGCCTGGGTTACACCAGGAGAGAACAGTAGTATATGCGCCTGGGTTACACCAGGAGAGAACAGTAGTAAATGCGCCTGGGTTACACCAGGAGAGAACAGTAGTATATGCGCCTGGGTTACACCAGGAGAGAACAGTAGTATATGTGCCTGGGTTACACCAGGAGAGAACAGTAGTATATGTGCCTGGGTTACACCAGGAGAGAACAGTAATATATGCGCCTGGGTTATACCAGGAGAGAACAGTAGTATATGCGCCTGGGTTACACCAGGAGAGAACAGTAGTATATGCGCCTGGGTTACACCAGGAGAGAACAGTAGTATATGTGCCTGGGTTACACCAGGAGAGAACAGTAGTGTATGCGCCTGGGTTACACCAGGAGAGAACAGTAGTGTATGCGCCTGGGTTACACCAGGAGAGAACAGTAGTGTATGCGCCTGGGTTACACCAGGAGAGAACAGTAGTGTTTGTGCCTGGGTTACACCAGGAGAGAACAGTAATATATGTGCCTGGGTTATACCAGGAGAGAACAGTAGTATATGTGCCTGGGTTACACCGGGAGAGAACAGTAGTGTATGTGCCTGGGTTACGCCAGGAGAGAGAACAGTAGTATATGTGCCTGGGTTACGGCGGGAGAGAGAACAGTAGTGTATGTGCCTGGGTTACGCCGGGAGAGAGAACAGTAGTATATGTGCCTGGGTTATGCCGGGAGAGAGAACAGTAGTGTATGTGCCTGGGTTACGCCGGGAGAGAGAACAGTAGTATATGTGCCTGGGTTACGCCGGGAGAGAGAACAGTAGTGTATGCGCCTGGGTTACACCAGGAGAGAACAGTAGTGTATGCGCCTGGGTTACACCAGGAGAGAACAGTAGTGTATGCGCCTGGGTTACACCAGGAGAGAACAGTGGTATATGCGCCTGGGTTACACCAGGAGAGAACAGTAGAAAATGCGCCTGGGTTACACCAGGAGAGAACAGTAGTATATGCGCCTGGGTTACACCAGGAGAGAACAGTAGTATATGTGCCTGGGTTACACCAGGAGAGAACAGTAGTATATGTGCCTGGGTTACACCAGGAGAGAACAGTAATATATGCGCCTGGGTTATACCAGGAGAGAACAGTAGTATATGCGCCTGGGTTACACCAGGAGAGAACAGTAGTATATGCGCCTGGGTTACACCAGGAGAGAACAGTAGTATATGTGCCTGGGTTACACCAGGAGAGAACAGTAGTGTATGCGCCTGGGTTACACCAGGAGAGAACAGTAGTGTATGCGCCTGGGTTACACCAGGAGAGAACAGTAGTGTATGCGCCTGGGTTACACCAGGAGAGAACAGTAGTGTATGTGCCTGGGTTACACCAGGAGAGAACAGTAATATATGTGCCTGGGTTATACCAGGAGAGAACAGTAGTATATACGCCTGGGTTACACCAGGAGAGAACAGTAGTATATGCGCCTGGGTTATACCAGGAGAGAACAGTAGTATATGCGCCTGGGTTACACCAGGAGAGAACAGTAGTATATGCGCCTGGGTTACACCAGGAGAGAACAGTAGTATATGCGCCTGGGTTACACCAGGAGAGAACAGTAGTATATGCGCCTGGGTTACACCAGGAGAGAACAGTAGTATATGTGCCTGGGTTACACCAGAAGAGAACAGTAATGTATGTGCCTGGGTTACACCAGGAGAGAACAGTAGTGTATGTGCCTGGGTTACACCAGGAGAGAACAGTAGTATATGTACCTGGGTTACACCAGGAGAGAACAGTAGTGTATGTGCCTGGGTTACACCAGGAGAGAGCAGTAGTATATGTGCCTGGGTTACACTAGGAGAGAACAGTAGTATATGCGCCTGGGTTACACAAGGAGAGAACAGTAGTATATGTGCCTGGGTTACACCAGGAGAGAACAGTAGTGTATGAGCCTGGGTTACACCAGGAGAGAACAGTAGTATATGTGCCAGGGTTACACCAGGAGAGAACAGTAGTATATGTGCCTGGGTTACACCATGTTGAAGCTGGTTTAGTGGCTGAGACAGAATCAGTGTAAAATTAGCTTGGAGCGACGCCATCTTGCGAATGGAAACCAGACTCCATCTTAAATATAAGAATCTGCACGACACCATTTTAAGTTACAACTCACGAGCTAAGTACAGATGGCAATGTTTTGGTAATCCCTTTAGAAGCCATGACAGGCCCATTCTGGGGACAACCTTGCATAGATATATACAAAAACAAACACAGTATCAGCAACTAGAAAAACAGCTTTCTGAGAAAAGTAATTAGAATAAAACAATACACCAGGAACTGTGAGTGTTTTTGCATGTAAAGGGAGAGACCCCACATGTGGACAGGTGTAGCTGTGGCAATTGTAATGTGGCCCAGACACTTGAATTTGACTGAATGAACAATGGTAAGAAATCTGCTCTTTTAAGCTCACTGTCAGACAGGCTGGCACCAGCACGGTTGGGGGTCTCCACCCTGTTTGAGAGTGAAGCTCACTGCCCATAACACATTTGCATTGCAGTTTAAAAAAATGTTAGTAAGAAATGATATATATATATATATATATATATATATATATATATACATATATATATATATATATATATATATATATATTAAATCCATCATAAATAAAATCACATGCATAAACAAAGCACATTACGCACAGTTGCGCTGCTAACATGACGCTCAGTAGCGAATGCACAATATCCTGCATGAGAACGCTGTTTATTAGCTGCATGCGTGCACATCTGCCCCAAATCAGATAAACCTAACTAGCGTCTTTTCCCAAACCCCTAATACTCACATAAAAGGTTCCATAGCTTTAAAGTATAAGATCTAAGTTTTATCCATATATTACAAATGCTGTGAAATAAAGGCTATTTGGTATCTAAGGTTTAATACATGATAAGTAAGCCGTGTTTGGTATTATACTGATCTGCACTTTCTCAACAGCTTTCCGGTATCATCGGTGTGAAGATTGCAACATGCATTCTCAACTTATGGACCGTAGAGATATAAAGCACCAAAATGTATTTTGTGAAACCAACAGCTTAGATTTGCATGCAGGGGGAATAGTGGAGGCAACAAGCTGTTAGAGGCTGTTCTGTGTCCATTTGAATCAACATGTTAAATGTCCTGTAACAAACGCACCGTGATGGGGAACTAATGGGATCAGCAACAAACCTCTCTATTGTGTTGTCTGTTTCTGTAAGGGTATAAATGTGTGTGTTGTGACCCCAGTCTGGAGTCTTCTTGCTGATTGACAGAGGTTTCATGCTGATGCCGGTATCTTGTTCAGAGCACGTGCGTATGTATAGCTGTATCTTGGGTCTGTATAATTCTTTGCGCTAAATTGTACTTAGATCACAGCGAGTAACTGACTGTACTTTACTTGAATAATACTGTGTGCTTTGGAAACACATGTTCAAGGTCTAAAGTCTTTATTTTACCGTATGTCTGCGTACGCAAATAGCATAAATTTTAGAGGTTTATAGGCAGGTTTTAGAAGGTATAGGTAGGAGCGTATAGAGGTTCAAATTCAGTATTCTTAACCAGGAGAGAACAGTAGTATATGTGTCTGGGTTACACCAGGAGAGAACAGCAGTATATGTGTCTGGGTTACACCAGGAGAGAACAGTAGTATATGTGTCTGGGTTACACCAGGAGAGAACAGTAGTATATGTGTCTGGGTTACACCAGGAGAGAACAGTAGTGTATGTGCCTGGGTTACACCAGGAGAGAACAGTAGTATACAGTATGTGCCTGGGTTACACCAGGAGAGAACAGTAGTATATGTGCCTGGGTTCCACCAGGAGAGAACAGTAGTGTATGTGCCTGGGTTACACCAGGAGAGAACAGTAGTGTATGTGCCTGGGTTACACCAGGAGAGAACAGTAGTATATGTGCCTAGGTTACACCAGGAGAGAACAGTAGTATATGTGCCTGGGTTACACCAGGAGAGAACAGTAGTATAGGTGCCTGGGTTACACCAGGAGAGAACAGTAGTATACAGTATGTACTTGGGTTACACCAGGAGAGAGCAGTAGTATATGTGCCTGGGTTACACCAGGAGAGAACAGTAGTATATATGCCTGGGTTACACCAGCATAGAACAGTAGTGTATGTGCCTGGGTTACACCAGGAGAGACCAGTAGTGTATGTGCCTGGGTTACACCAGGAGAGACTAGTAGTGTATGTGCCTGGGTTACACGAGCATAGAACAGTAGTGTATGCGCCTGGGTTACACCAGGAGAGAACAGTAGTATATGTGCCTGGGTTACACCAGCATAGAACAGTAGTGTATGCGCCTGGGTTACACCAGGAGAGAACAGTAGTATATGCGCCTGGGTTACACCAGGAGAGAGCAGTAGTATATGCGCCTGGGTTACACCAGATGAGAGCAGTAGTATATGCGCCTGGGTTACACCAGATGAGAATAGTAGTATATGCGCCTGGGTTACACCAGGAGAGAACAGTAGTATATGTGCCTGGGTTACACCAGGAGAGAACAGTAGTGTATGTGCCTGGGTTATACCAGGAGAGAACAGTAGTATATGCGCCTGGGTTACACCAGGAGAGAACAGTAGTATATGCGCCTGGGTTACACCAGGAGAGAACAGTAGTATATGCGCCTGGGTTACACCAGGAGAGAACAGTAGTATATGCGCCTGGGTTACACCAGGAGAGAACAGTAGTATATGTGCCTGGGTTACACCAGGAGAGAACAGTAGTGTATGTGCCTGGGTTATACCAGGAGAGAACAGTAGTGTATGTGCCTGGGTTACACCAGGAGAGAACAGTAGTATATGCGCCTGGGTTACACCAGGAGAGAACAGTAGTATATGTGCCTGGGTTACATCGGGAGAGAACAGTAGTATATGCGCCTGGGTTACACCGGGAGAGAACAGTAGTATATGCGCCTGGGTTACACCGGGAGAGAACAGTAGTATATGCGCCTGGGTTACACCGGGAGAGAACAGCAGTATATGCGCCTGGGTTACACCGGGAAAGAACAGCAGTATATGCGCCTGGGTTACACCAGGAGAGAACAGTAGAATATGCGCCTGGGTTACACCAGGAGAGAACTGTAGTATATGCGCCTGGGATACACCAGGAGAGAACAGTAGTATATGCGCCTGGGTTACACCAGGAGAGAACAGTAGTGTATGCGCCTGGGTTACACCAGGAGAGAACAGTAGTATATGCGGCTGGGTTACACCAGGAGGGAACAGTAGTATATGCGCCTGGGTTACACCAGGAGAGAGCAGTAGTATATGTGCCTGGGTTACACCAGATGAGAGCAGTAGTATATGCGCCTGGGTTACAGCAGGAGAGCAGTAGTATATGCGCCTGGGTTACACCAGTGGAGAACAGTAGTATATGCGCCTGGGTTACACCAGGAGAGAGCAGTAGTATATGCGCCTGGGTTACACCAGATGAGAGCAGTAGTATATGCGCCTGGGTTACACCAGGAGAGAACAGTAGTATATGCGCCTGGGTTACACCAGGAGAGAACAGTAGTATATGCGCCTGGGTTACACCAGGAGAGGACAGTAATATATGTGCCTGGGTTACACCATGAGAGAACAGTAGTATATGTGCCTGGGTTACACCAGGAGAGAACAGTAGTATATGTGCCTGGGTTACACCAGGAGAGAACAGTAGTATATATGTGCATGGGTTACACCAGGAGAGAACAGTAGTATATGTGCCTGGGTTATACCAGGAGAGAACAGTAGTATATGTGCCTGGGTTACACCAGGAGAGAACAGTAGTATATGTGCCTGGGTTACACCAGGAGAGAACAGTAGTGTATATGTGCCTGGGTTACACCAGGAGAGAACAGTAGTGTATGTGCCTGGGTTACACCAGGAGAGAACAGTAATATATGTGCCTGGGTTACACCAGGAGAGAACAGTAGTATATGTGCCTGGGTTACACCAGGAGAGAACAGTAGTATATATGTGCATGGGTTACACCAGGAGAGAACAGTAGTATATGTGCCTGGGTAACACCAGGAGAGAATAGTAGTATATATGCGCCTGGGTTACACCAGGAGAGAACAGTAGTATATGTGCCTGGGTTACACCAGGACAGAACAGTAGTGTATGCGCCTGGGTTACACCAGGAGAGAACAGTAGTATATGCGCCTGAGTTATACCAGGAGAGAACAGTAGTATATGTGCCTGGGTAACACCAGGAGAGAACAGGAGTATATGCGCCTAGGTTACACCAGGAGAGAGAACAGTAGTATATGTGCCTGGGTAACACCAGGAGAGAACAGGAGTATATGCGCCTGGGTTACACCAGGAGAGAACAGTAGTGTATGCGCCTGGGTTACACCGGGAGAGAACAGTAGTGTATGCGCCTGGGTTACACCGGGAGAGAACAGTAGTGTATGTGCCTGGGTTACACCAGGAGAGAACAGTAGTGTATGTGTCTGGGTTACACCAGGAGAGAACAGTAGTGTATGTGCCTGGGTTACACCAGGAGAGAACAGTAGTATATGTGCCTGGGTTACACCAGGAGAGAACAGTAGTATATGTGCCTGGGTTACACCAGGAGAGAACAGTAGTGTATGAGCCTGGGTTACACCAGGAGAGAACAATAGTATATGTGCCAGGGTTACACCAGGAGAGAACAGTAGTGTATGCGCCTGGGTTACACCAGGAGAGAACAGTAGTGTATGTGCCTGGGTTACACCAGGAGAGAACAGTAGTGTATGAGCCTGGGTTACACCAGGAGAGAACAGTAGTATATGTGCCTGGGTTACACCAGGAGAGAACAGTAGTGTATGCGACTGGGTTACACCAGGAGAGAACAGTAGTATATGTGCCTGGGTTACACCATGTTGAAGCTGGTTTAGTGGCTGAGACAGAATCAGTGTAAAATTAGCTTGGAGCGACGCCATCTTGCGAATGGAAACCAGACTCCATCTTAAATATAAGAATCTGCACGACACCATTTTAAGTTACAACTCACAAGCTAAGTACAGATGGCAATGTTTTTGGTAATCCCTTTAGAAGCCATGACAGGCCCATTCTGGGGACAACCTTGCATAGATATATACAAAAACAAACACAGTATCAGTTAGCAACTAGAAAAACAGCTTCCTGAGAAAAGGAATTAGAAAAAAAACAATACACCAGGAACTGTGGGTGTTTTTGCATGTAAAGGGAGCGACCCCACATGTGGACAGGTGTAGCTGTGGCAATTGTAATATGGCCCAGACACTTGAATTTGACTGAATGAACAATGGTAAGAAATCTGCTCTTTTAAGCTCACTGTCAGACAGGCTGGCACCAGCACGGTTGGGGGTCTCCACCCAGTTTGAGAGTGATGCTCACTGCCCATAACACATTTGCATTGCAGTTTAAAAAAATGTTAGTAAGAAATGATATATATATATATATATTAAATCCATCATAAATAAAATCACATGCATAAACAAAGCACATTACGCACAGTTGCGCTGCTAACATGACGCTCAGTAGCGAATGCACAATATCCTGCATGAGAACGCTGTTTATTAGCTGCATGCGTGCACATCTGCCCCAAATCAGATAAACCTAACTAGCGTCTTTTCCCAAACCCCTAATACTCACATAAAAGGTTCCATAGCTTTAAAGTATAAGATCCAAGTTTTATCCATATATTACAAATGCTGTGAAATAAAGGCTATTTTGGTATCTAAGGTTTAATACATGATAAGTAAGCCGTGTTTGGTATTATACTGATCTGCACTTTCTCAACAGCTTTCCGGTATCATCGGTGTGAAGATTGCAACATGCATTCTCAACTTATGGACCGTAGAGATATAAAGCACAAAAATGTATTTTGTGAAACCAACAGCCTAGATTTGCATGCAGGGGGAATAGTGGAGGCAACAAGCTGTTAGAGGCTGTTCTGTGTCCATTTGAATCAACCTGTTAAATGTCCTGTAACAAACGCACCGTGATGGGGAACTAATGGGATCAGCAACAAACCTCTCTATTGTGTTGTCTGTTTCTGTAAGGGTATAAATGTGTGTGTTGTGACCCCAGTCTAGAGTCTTCTTGCTGATTGCTGATTGACGGAGGTTTCTTGCTGATGCCGGTATCAGAGCACGTGCGTATGTATAGCTGTATCTTGGGTCTGTATAATTCTTTGCGCTAAATTGTACTTAGAACACAGCGAGTAACTGACTGTACTTTACTTGAATAATACTGTGTGCTTTGGAAATACATGTTCAAGGTCTAAAGTCTTTATTTTACCGTATGTCTGCGTACGCAAATAGCGTCAATTTTAGAGGTTTATAGGCAGGTTTTAGAAGGTATAGGTAGGAGCGTATAGAGGTTCAAATTCAGTATCCTTAACCAGGAGAGAACAGTAGTATATGTGCCTGGGTTACACCAGGAGAGAACAGAAGTGTATGTTCCTGGGTTACACCAGGAGAGAACAGTAGTATATGTGCCTGGGTTACACCGGGAGAGAACAGTAGTGTATGTGCCTGGGTTACACCAGGAGAGAACAGTAGTATACATTATGTGCCTGGGTTACACCAGGAGAGAACAGTAGTATATGTGCCTGGGTTACACCAGGAGAGAACAGTAGTATATGTGCCTGGGTTACACCAGGAGAGAACAGTAGTATATGTGCCTGTGTTACACCAGGAGAGAACAGTAGTATATGTGCCTGGGTTACACCAGGAGAGAACAGTAGTATATGTGCCTGGGTTACACCAGGAGAGAACAGTAGTATATGTGCCTGGGTTACACCAGGAGAGAACAGTAGTATATGTGCCTGGGTTACACCAGGAGAGAACAGTAGTATATGTGCCTGGGTTACACCAGGAGAGAACAGTAGTATACAGTATGTACCTGGGTTACACCAGGAGAGAGCAGTAGTATATGCGCCTGGGTTACACCAGGAGAGAACAGTAGTATATGCGCCTGGGTTACACCAGGAGAGAACAGTAGTATATGCGCCTGGGTTACACCAGGAGAGAACAGTAGTATATGCGCCTGGGTTACACCAGGAGAGAACAGTAGTATATGTGCCTGGGTTACACCAGAAGAGAACAGTAATGTATGTGCCTGGGTTACACCAGGAGAGAACAGTAGTGTATGTGCCTGGGTTACACCAGGAGAGAACAGTAGTATATGTACCTGGGTTACACCAGGAGAGAACAGTAGTGTATGTGCCTGGGTTACACCAGGAGAGAGCAGTAGTATATGTGCCTGGGTTACACTAGGAGAGAACAGTAGTATATGCGCCTGGGTTACACAAGGAGAGAACAGTAGTATATGTGCCTGGGTTACACCAGAAGAGAACAGTAGTGTATGAGCCTGGGTTACACCAGGAGAGAACAGTAGTATATGTGCCAGGGTTACACCAGGAGAGAACAGTAGTATATGTGCCTGGGTTACACCATGTTGAAGCTGGTTTAGTGGCTGAGACAGAATCAGTGTAAAATTAGCTTGGAGCGACGCCATCTTGCGAATGGAAACCAGACTCCATCTTAAATATAAGAATCTGCACGACACCATTTTAAGTTACAACTCACAAGCTAAGTACAGATGGCAATGTTTTTGGTAATCCCTTTAGAAGCCATGACAGGCCCATTCTGGGGACAACCTTGCATAGATATATACAAAAACAAACACAGTATCAGCAACTAGAAAAACAGCTTTCTGAGAAAAGTAATTAGAATAAAACAATACACCAGGAACTGTGAGTGTTTTTGCATGTAAAGGGAGCGACCCCACATGTGGACAGGTGTAGCTGTGGCAATTGTAATGTGGCCCAGACACTTGAATTTGACTGAATGAACAATGGTAAGAAATCTGCTCTTTTAAGCTCACTGTCAGACAGGCTGGCACCAGCACGGTTGGGGGTCTCCACCCTGTTTGAGAGTGAAGCTCACTGCCCATAACACATTTGCATTGCAGTTTAAAAAAATGTTAGTAAGAAATGATATATATATATATATATATATATACATATATATATATATATATATATATTAAATCCATCATAAATAAAATCACATGCATAAACAAAGCACATTACGCACAGTTGCGCTGCTAACATGACGCTCAGTAGCGAATGCACAATATCCTGCATGAGAACGCTGTTTATTAGCTGCATGCGTGCACATCTGCCCCAAATCAGATAAACCTAACTAGCGTCTTTTCCCAAACCCCTAATACTCACATAAAAGGTTCCATAGCTTTAAAGTATAAGATCTAAGTTTTATCCATATATTACAAATGCTGTGAAATAAAGGCTATTTGGTATCTAAGGTTTAATACATGATAAGTAAGCCGTGTTTGGTATTATACTGATCTGCACTTTCTCAACAGCTTTCCGGTATCATCGGTGTGAAGATTGCAACATGCATTCTCAACTTATGGACCGTAGAGATATAAAGCACCAAAATGTATTTTGTGAAACCAACAGCTTAGATTTGCATGCAGGGGGAATAGTGGAGGCAAAAAGCTGTTAGAGGCTGTTCTGTGTCCATTTGAATCAACATGTTAAATGTCCTGTAACAAACGCACCGTGATGGGGAACTAATGGGATCAGCAACAAACCTCTCTATTGTGTTGTCTGTTTCTGTAAGGGTATAAATGTGTGTGTTGTGACCCCAGTCTGGAGACTTCTTGCTGATTGACAGAGGTTTCATGCTGATGCCGGTATCTTGTTCAGAGCACGTGCGTATGTATAGCTGTATCTTGGGTCTGTATAATTCTTTGCGCTAAATTGTACTTAGATCACAGCGAGTAACTGACTGTACTTTACTTGAATAATACTGTGTGCTTTGGAAACACATGTTCAAGGTCTAAAGTCTTTATTTTACCGTATGTCTGCGTACGCAAATAGCGTAAATTTTAGAGGTTTATAGGCAGGTTTTAGAAGGTATAGGTAGGAGCGTATAGAGGTTCAAATTCAGTATTCTTAACCAGGAGAGAACAGTAGTATATGTGTCTGGGTTACACCAGGAGAGAACAGCAGTATATGTGTCTGGGTTACACCAGGAGAGAACAGTAGTATATGTGTCTGGGTTACACCAGGAGAGAACAGTAGTATATGTGTCTGGGTTACACCAGGAGAGAACAGTAGTGTATGTGCCTGGGTTACACCAGGAGAGAACAGTAGTATACAGTATGTGCCTGGGTTACACCAGGAGAGAACAGTAGTATATGTGCCTGGGTTACACCAGGAGAGAACAGTAGTGTATGTGCCTGGGTTACACCAGGAGAGAATAGTAGTGTATGTGCCTGGGTTACACCAGGAGAGAACAGTAGTATATGTGCCTAGGTTACACCAGGAGAGAACAGTAGTATATGTGCCTGGGTTACACCAGGAGAGAACAGTAGTATATGTGCCTGGGTTACACCAGGAGAGAACAGTAGTATACAGTATGTACTTGGGTTACACCAGGAGAGAGCAGTAGTATATGTGCCTGGGTTACACCAGGAGAGAACAGTAGTATATATGCCTGGGTTACACCAGCATAGAACAGTAGTGTATGTGCCTGGGTTACACCAGGAGAGACCAGTAGTGTATGTGCCTGGGTTACACCAGGAGAGACCAGTAGTGTATGTGCCTGGGTTACACCAGCATAGAACAGTAGTGTATGTGCCTGGGTTACACCAGGAGAGAACAGTAGTATATGTGCCTGGGTTACACCAGCATAGAACAGTAGTGTATGCGCCTGGGTTACACCAGGAGAGAACAGTAGTATATGCGCCTGGGTTACACCAGGAGAGAGCAGTAGTATATGCGCCTGGGTTACACCAGATGAGAGCAGTAGTATATGCGCCTGGGTTACACCAGATGAGAATAGTAGTATATGCGCCTGGGTTACACCAGGAGAGAACAGTAGTATATGTGCCTGGGTTACACCAGGAGAGAACAGTAGTGTATGTGCCTGGGTTATACCAGGAGAGAACAGTAGTATATGCACCTGGGTTACACCAGGAGAGAGCAGTAGTATATGCGCCTGGGTTACACCAGATGAGAGCAGTAGTATATGCGCCTGGGTTACACCAGATGAGAATAGTAGTATATGCGCCTGGGTTACACCAGGAGAGAACAGTAGTATATGTGCCTGGGTTACACCAGGAGAGAACAGTAGTGTATGTGCCTGGGTTATACCAGGAGAGAACAGTAGTATATGCACCTGGGTTACACCAGGAGAGAACAGTAGTATATGCGCCTGGGTTACACCAGGAGAGAACAGTAGTATATGCGCATGGGTTACACCAGGAGAGAACAGTAGTATATGCGCCTGGGTTACACCAGGAGAGAACAGTAGTATATGTGCCTGGGTTACACCAGGAGAGAACAGTAGTGTATGTGCCTGGGTTATACCAGGAGAGAACAGTAGTGTATGTGCCTGGGTTACACCAGGAGAGAACAGTAGTATATGCGCCTGGGTTACACCAGGAGAGAACAGTAGTATATGCGCCTGGGTTACATCGGGAGAGAACAGTAGTATATGCGCCTGGGTTACACCGGGAGAGAACAGTAGTATATGCGCCTGGGTTACACCGGGAGAGAACAGTAGTATATGCGCCTGGGTTACACCGGGAGAGAACAGCAGTATATGCGCCTGGGTTACACCAGGAGAGAACAGCAGTATATGCGCCTGGGTTACACCAGGAGAGAACAGTAGTATATGCGCCTGGGTTACACCAGGAGAGAACTGTAGTATATGCGCCTGGGATACACCAGGAGAGAACAGTAGTATATGCGCCTGGGTTACACCAGGAGAGAACAGTAGTGTATGCGCCTGGGTTACACCAGGAGAGAACAGTAGTATATGCGCCTGGGTTACACCAGGAGAGAACAGTAGTATATGCGCCTGGGTTACACCAGGAGAGAGCAGTAGTATATGCGCCTGGGTTACACCAGGAGAGAACAGTAGTATATGTGCCTGGGTTACACCAGGAGAGAACAGTAGTATATATGTGCATGGGTTACACCAGGAGAGAACAGTAGTATATGTGCCTGGGTTATACCAGGAGAGAACAGTAGTATATGTGCCTGGGTTACACCAGGAGAGAACAGTAGTATATGCGCCTGGGTTACAGCAGGAGAGCAGTAGTATATGCGCCTGGGTTACACCAGTGGAGAACAGTAGTATATGCGCCTGGGTTACACCAGGAGAGAGCAGTAGTATATGCGCCTGGGTTACACCAGATGAGAGCAGTAGTATATGCGCCTGGGTTACACCAGGAGAGAACAGTAGTATATGCGCCTGGGTTACACCAGGAGAGAACAGTGGTATATGCGCCTGGGTTACACCAGGAGAGGACAGTAATATATGTGCCTGGGTTACACCATGAGAGAACAGTAGTATATGTGCCTGGGTTACACCAGGAGAGAACAGTAGTATATGTGCCTGGGTTACACCAGGAGAGAACAGTAGTATATGTGCCTGGGTTACACCAGGAGAGAACAGTAGTATATATGTGCATGGGTTACACCAGGAGAGAACAGTAGTATATGTGCCTGGGTTATACCAGGAGAGAACAGTAGTATATGTGCCTGGGTTACACCAGGAGAGAACAGTAGTATATGTGCCTGGGTTACACCAGGAGAGAACAGTAGTGTATATGTGCCTGGGTTACACCAGGAGAGAACAGTAGTGTATGTGCCTGGGTTACACCAGGAGAGAACAGTAATATATGTGCCTGGGTTACACCAGGAGAGAACAGTAGTATATGTGCCTGGGTTACACCAGGAGAGAACAGTAGTATATATGTGCATGGGTTACACCAGGAGAGAACAGTAGTATATGTGCCTGGGTAACACCAGGAGAGAATAGTAGTATATATGCGCCTGGGTTACACCAGGAGAGAACAGTAGTATATGTGCCTGGGTTACACCAGGACAGAACAGTAGTGTATGCGCCTGGGTTACACCAGGAGAGAACAGTAGTATATGCGCCTGAGTTATACCAGGAGAGAACAGTAGTATATGTGCCTGGGTAACACCAGGAGAGAACAGGAGTATATGCGCCTAGGTTACACCAGGAGAGAGAACAGTAGTATATGTGCCTGCGTAACACCAGGAGAGATCATTAGTATATGTGCCTGGGTTACACCGGGAGAGAACAGTAGTATATGCGCCTGGGTTACACCAGGAGAGAACAGTAGTGTATGCGCCTGGGTTACACCGGGAGAGAACAGTAGTGTATGCGCCTGGGTTACACCGGGAGAGAACAGTAGTGTATGCGCCTGGGTTACACCAGGAGAGAACAGTAGTGTATGCGCCTGGGTTACACCAGGAGAGAACAGCAGTGTATGCGCCTGGGTTACACCGGGAGAGAACAGCAGTGTATGCGCCTGGGTTACACCGGGAGAGAACAGCAGTACATGCGCCTGGGTTACACCGGGAGAGAACAGTAGTACATGCGCCTGGGTTACACCAGGAGAGAACTGTAGTATATGCGCCTGGGATACACCAGGAGAGAACAGTAGTATATGCGCCTGGGTTACACCAGGAGAGAACAGCAGTATATGCGCCTGGGTTACACCAGGAGAGAACAGTAGTATATGCGCCTGGGTTACACCAGGAGAGAACAGTAGTATATGCGCCTGGGTTACACCAGGAGAGAACAGTAGTATATGCGCCTGGGTTACACCAGGAGAGAACAGTAGTATATGCGCCTGGGTTACACCAGGAGAGAGCAGTAGTATATGCGCCTGGGTTACACCAGATGAGAGCAGTAGTATATGCGCCTGGGTTACACCAGATGTGAGCAGTAGTATATGCGCCTGGGTTACACCAGGAGAGCAGTAGTATATGTGCCTGGGTTACACCAGTGGAGAACAGTAGTATATGCGCCTGGGTTACACCAGGAGAGAGCAGTAGTATATGCGCCTGGGTTACACCAGATAAGAGCAGTAGTATATGCACCTGGGTTACACCAGGAGAGAACAGTAGTATATGCGCCTGGGTTACACCAGGAGAGAACAGTAGTATATGCGCCTGGGTTACACCAGGAGAGAACAGTAATATATGTGCCTGGGTTACACCATGAGAGAACAGTAGTATATGTGCCTGGGTTACACCAGGAGAGAACAGTAGTATATGTGCCTGTGTTACACCAGGAGAGAACAGTAGTATATGTGCCTGGGTTACACCAGGAGAGAACAGTAGTATATGTGCCTGGGTTACACCAGGAGAGAACAGTAGTATATATGTGCATGGGTTACACCAGGAGAGAACAGTAGTATATGTGCCTGGGTTATACCAGGAGAGAACAGTAGTATATGTGCCTGGGTTACACCAGGAGAGAACAGTAATATATGTGCCTGGGTTACACCAGGAGAGAACAGTAGTGTATATGTGCCTGGGTTACACCAGGAGAGAACAGTAGTGTATGTGCCTGGGTTACACCAGGAGAGAACAGTAGTATATGTGCCTGGGTTACACCAGTGGAGAACAGTAGTATATGCGCCTGGGTTACACCAGGAGAGAGCAGTAGTATATGCGCCTGGGTTACACCAGATGAGAGCAGTAGTATATGCGCCTGGGTTACACCAGTAGAGAACAGTAGTATATGCGCCTGGGTTACACCAGGAGAGAACAGTAGTATATGCGCCTGGGTTACACCAGGAGAGAACAGTAATATATGTGCCTGGGTTACACCATGAGAGAACAGTAGTATATGAGCCTGGGTTACACCAGGAGAGAACAGTAGTATATGTGCCTGTGTTACACGAGGAGAGAACAGTAGTATATGTGCCTGGGTTACACCAGGAGAGAACAGTAGTATATATGTGCATGGGTTACACCAGGAGAGAACAGTAGTATATGTGCCTGGGTAACACCAGGAGAGAATAGTAGTATATATGCGCCTGGGTTACACCAGGAGAGAACAGTAGTATATGTGCCTGGGTTACACCAGGACAGAACAGTAGTGTATGCGCCTGGGTTACACCAGGAGAGAACAGAAGTATATGCGCCTGGGTTACACCAGGAGAGAACAGTAGTATATGTGCCTGGGTAACACCAGGAGAGAATAGTAGTATATATGCGCCTGGGTTACACCAGGAGAGAACAGTAGTATATGTGCCTGGGTTACACCAGGACAGAACAGTAGTGTATGCGCCTGGGTTACACCAGGAGAGAACAGAAGTATATGCGCCTGGGTTACACCACGAGAGAACAGTAGTATATGCGCCTGAGTTACACCGGGAGAGAACAGTAGTGTATGTGCCTGGGTTACACCACGAGAGAACAGTAGTATATGCGCCTGGGTTACATCGGGAGAGAACAGTAGTGTATGCGCCTGGGTTACTCCAGGAGAGAACAGTAGTGTATGCGCCTGGGTTACACCAGGAGAGAACAGTAGTATATGTGCCTGGGTTACACCAGGAGAGAACAGTAGTATATGTGCCTGGGTAACACCAGGAGAGAACAGTAGTATATGCGCCTGGGTTACACCAGGAGAGAACAGTAGTATATGTGCATGGGTTACACCAGGAGAGAACAGTAGTATATGCGCCTGGGTTACACCAGGAGAGAACAGTAGTATATGCGCCTGGGTTACACCAGGAGAGAACAGTAGTATATGCGCCTGGGTTACACAAGGAGAGAACAGTAGTATATGTGCCTGGGTTACACCAGGAGAGAACAGTAGTATATGTGTCTGGGTTACACCAGGAGAGAACAGTAGTATATGTGCCTGGGTTACACCAGGAGAGAACAGTAGTATATGTGCCTGGGTAACACCAGGAGAGAACAGGAGTATATGCGCCTGGGTTACACCAGGAGAGAACAGTAGTGTATGTGCCTGGGTTACACCAGGAGAGAACAGTAGTATATGTGCCTGCGTAACACCAGGAGAGAACAGTAGTATATGGTGCCTGGGTTACACCAGGAGAGAACAGTAGTGTATGTGCCTGGGTTACACCAGGAGAGAACAGTAATATATGTGCCTGGGTTACACCAGGAGAGAGAACAGTAGTATATGTGCCTGGGTTACACCGGGAGAGAGAACAGTATATATGTGCCTGGGTTACACCAGGAGAGAACAGTAGTATATGTGCCTGGGTTACACCAGGAGAGAACAGTAGTATATGCGCCTGGGTTACACCAGGAGAGAACAGTAGTATATGTGCCTGGGTTACACCAGGAGAGAACAGTAGTATATGCGCCTGGGTTACACCAAGAGAGAACAGTAGTATATGTGCCTGGGTTACACCAGGAGAGAACAGTAGTATATGTGTCTGGGTTACACCAGGAGAGAACAGTAGTATATGTGCCTGGGTAACACCAGGAGAGAACAGGAGTATATGCGCCTGGGTTACACCAGGAGAGAGAACAGTAGTATATGTGCCTGCGTAACACCAGGAGAGAACAGTAGTATATGTGCCTTGGTTACACCAGGAGAGAACAGTAGTGTATGTGCCTGGGTTACACCAGGAGAGAACAGTAGTATATGTGCCTGGGTTACTACTTCTCAGGATACCTTGCTATCACCTGCAATGCCGGCAGATTACGTAGTGGGGAACTGCTATGTATCAGATAATGTGGGATCCAGGGGCATCTGTGCACGGTGTACCCTGCGCCCATTATAGATACATCACTGATCGATACATTACTACTTAGCACTTTATGCTGTAAGGACACTTATAGAGAAATTATAATTCTGGAGAATACAGTGGAATTGTAGCATGACTCCCGAGGAGCAGTCATAAACTAAAGAAGTTCTGTCTCTGCACATTAAGTAGAAGTCCTGTAAACTCTATTAACAATGTTATTTTGTTCCCACTCTCCCTGATCCATATTTCCTACCTCCTCCGATTTATGTTGGCTCTCCATGGGCCAGTGAGGCACCCTACTGCGCATTCAGAGGTCCTGCCCTAATAGTCTACTGGGAAAGCAATCATGACCTGAATAGAGCCGTAACCAGCACCCGGTCTCTTCTATATTCCTTGCTACCTCCCCCATTTCCCAATCGCCCAATTCCGTGTATATCTTATACACTACCAAATATCAAATTGCCCCAGACTGGAAAAAGACAGAACCCCCTCGATCCTGCACCCATCAGTGTACAAGATAGAAGACCTGATTAACTGCAGATCACTATTGCAAAGCCAGCATAGAGATGTCCACTACCACTTTCTCACATATATAAGACCTCACAGACCTGCGTATACATCGGTACCATCGAGTAACATCGGACCCTCATGCAGAATTACAGCAGGTCTGATCTTACTCAGAAATTGCACCTGTCATCCCACACAGGGCCTGATTCTGACCCGGACGTTAAGGATTTATAGAGGAGGGGGCCCCTCCTCTCTCTCCGGCGGCCGCAGTGTACTGACACATTCAGTAGACTCTGGGCACTAGTCGGTGCCCGGAGTCTACTGCGCATTTGCAGGACACCGGGAAAATGGCACAACAGCCATTCTCCCTGCGATTTCCCTACTGCGCATGTGCAGAACGCCGAGAAAGTGCCCGCTGGGGCCATTTTCCAGGCACTCTATGTAGCGCCTCTCCAGCTGATGTGGGACTTCGGAGAGGTAAGTATTAGGAAGTATGGGTGCATGGTGTGAGGTGCTGGCCCCATGAACCCAGGTGCCTGTGTGCCCCGCACACCCTGCCTCCTACCCCTAGTGCCTAAACCTAACCTTCCCCTTCACGCACCCTAAACCTAATCCTCTCCCTTTAGTGCCTAACCCGAACCCTCCTCCTAACCCCAGTACTTACCGCCAGCGCCGGCATCCCGACTGTCGGGATTTTGACCAGATCCCCCCCCTATAGACCGATAACTTTTCTTAATACAGATGAGCTCCAGTCTATTTGGCCAGATTTATTAAATGAACACCAACTTGGCTTCGTCAAGAGACGTCACTTGGTAAAGGGTTTACGTACGGCCATTGCAGCCACGTCACAGCGATATCATGATCTCCATCCCATGCTCCTCAGCCTTGGTGCTCACAAGGTCTCTGAGATAGTGCTTTGGCCTCATCTGTTCGCTGTACGATCCTGTACAGAGCTGTTGAGACATTTGTGATCATTGATGCGCAATTTTGATGAAAGTCAGTTGGTAAATGATGTCCCGTTTGGCCCTGAGTGGGCAGTTTTAGGGGCTCTCTCTGAGAGACAGCGACTTACCCGGGGCAGCTAAAAACTGCTTCTGGCGATCAGCGCAGCTGGGGGAAAGAACATCCTTCAGAATTAGGTCCATAGGGAGCCGCTCTCCTTTTTTCTCTGTATGGAGGTTAGCACATGTCTTTAGAATGGAGTGGGTGGGAACATTGTGGGGAAGGGAGACATGTACAGGCTGCTTTTTTGAGGTATGGCCTCTACGCTAGATCACAAATACACAGGACTCCTCAGTCTACCTCTTGGTGTATGGACTCAGGATGGTGGTTGATAATCCTTCAATTCTTCATAGTTGAACCAAAAAGCGAGGAGCAAGTTGGGTTTATGGCACAATGAGGAAGAGGCTGTTGTGACATGCTTTGCCTCCCCAGGGTACATGGAAATGTGGCTTGTTTCTTTTTGCTATTCTATTTATTGCATGTTTGATCTTCTCATGGTCTGAATGTTCCATTTATAGTCTATTTTCAAAACTCTCTGTCTTTGTTTCTTTTTATCGTCCTTCTCTTTTGTCTTTGTAGCACTGTGTTACACTTATTGCTGTTTTTGCAATGCAGTGTACTTCATCCTCCCATTCTCCTGTGTGGTTGGGTTGGGAATGCAAAAGATATTAAAAATAAGATTTCCTCCGCTGGGATGCTCACCTGGGTTCTCGATGCCCCCATCCAGTATGGCATAACGCATAACACGTCTTTCCGATGGAGCACAGTTTGTGTTTATGGACACTCTCCAACAAGTAACTTCTACTGGATCCGAGACTCTTCGAGTATTTCCAAGTCAGACATTTTGCCAACAAACTCTTAGCCCACGACACTTACTTCCGCTCTTTCCCTTTGAAGTACTTTGTCTGCACACCCCCCTCAGACTGGGCACCATATACAATATACTATTAGACACTAGCTTCAGTAAATGCTCGAGTAAATGGGAGTTGGACCTGGGCCAACCTACCGGAGGACAATTGTCAGGACTTTAGAGAAAGGACTTCCAGCACCTTGATCTCCACTGTGATTAAGGAGACGACCTATGAGCTGCGCCACTGTGATTAAGGAGACGGCCTATGAGCTGCGCCACTGTGATTAAGGAGACGGCCTATGAGCTGCGCCACTGTGATTAAGGAGACGGCCTATGAGCTGCACCACTGTGATTAAGGAGACGGCCTATGAGCTGCAACACTGTGATTAAGGAGACTGCCTATGAGCTCTGCCACTGTGATTAAGGAGACGGCCTATGAGCTGCGCCACTGTGATTAAGGAGACGACCTAAGAGCTGCACCACTGTGATTAAGGAGACGGCCTATGAGCTGCGCCACTGTGATTAAGGAGACGGCCTATGAGCTGCGCCACTGTGATTAAGGAGACGGCCTATGAGCTGCGCCACTGTGATTAAGGAGACGGCCTATGAGCTGCGCCACTGTGATTAAGGAGACGACCTATGAGCTGCGCCACTGTGATTAAGGAGACAGCCTATGAGCTGCGCCACTGTGATTAAGGAGACAGCCTATGAGCTGCAACACTGTGATTAAGGAGACTGCCTATGAGCTCTGCCACTGTGATTAAGGAGACGGCCTATGAGCTGCGCCACTGTGATTAAGGAGACGACCTAAGAGCTGCACCACTGTGATTAAGGAGACGGCCTATGAGCTGCGCCACTGTGATTAAGGAGACGGCCTATGAGCTGCGCCACTGTGATTAAGGAGACGGCCTATGAGCTGCGCCACTGTGATTAAGGAGACGACCTATGAGCTGCGCCACTGTGATTAAGGAGACAGCCTATGAGCTGCACCACTGTGATTAAGGAGACAGCCTATGAGCTGCGCCACTGTGATTAAGGAGACAACCTATGAGCTGCACCACTGTGATTAAGGAGACAGCCTATGAGCTGCTCCACTGTGATTAAGGAGACGGCCTATGAGCTGCGCCACTGTGATTAAGGAGATGGCCTATGAGCTGCGCCACTGTGATTAAGGAGACGGCCTATGAGCTGCGCTACTGTGATTAAGGAGACGACCTATGATCTGCACCACCGTGTTTATGGAGACGGCCTATGAGCTCCACCACCGTGACTAAGGAGACGACCTATGAGCTGCGCCACTGTGATTAAGGAGACGACCTATGAGCTGCACCACTGTGATTAAGGAGATGACCTATGAGCTGCACCACTGTGATTAAGGAGACGGCCTATGAGCTGCGCCACTGTGATTAAGGAGACGGCCTATAAGGTGTGCCACTGTGATTAAGGAGACGGCCTATGAGCTGCGCCACTGTGATTAAGGAGACGGCCCATGAGCTGCACCACTGTGATTAAGGAGACAGCCTATGAGCTGCGCCACTGTGATTAAGGAGACGCCTATGAGCTGCGCCACTGTGATTAAGTAGACGGCCTATGAGCTGCGCCACTGTGATTAAGGAGACGACATATGAGCTGCGCCACTGTGATTAAGGAGACAGCCTATGAGCTGCGCCACTGTAATTAAGGAGACGGCCTATGAGCTGCGCCACTGTGATTAAGGAGACGGCATATGAGCTGCACCACTGTGATTAAGGAGGCGGCCTATGAGCTGCACCACTGTGATTAAGGAGACGGCCTATGAGCTGCGCCACTGTGATTAAGGAGACGGCCTATGAGCTGCGCCACTGTGATTAAGGAGACGGCCTATGAGCTGCGCCACTGTGATTAAGGAGACGGCCTCTGAGCTGCGCCACTGTGATTAAGGAGACGGCCTATGAGCTGCGCCACTGTGATTAAGGAGACGGCCTATGAGCTGCACCACTGTTGGTATCACACACCTGACAAACTGAGCAAAGGAGAAAAAATTGGATTTTTCTGCTTTAAACAGCATAATCTCTTATTTAAATATGTATCTTTATGCTTATTTCATTGTGATATTAATTGATGTCTTTAATCAGTGCAACTTCCACTCATGCTAATTATTACATCATTGCCTTCCAAAAGCCTGTACCTTACTGCTGAAGGGCCTTAATTGCTAGAAATGTAAGATTGGGAATTAACAACCAAGGTGCACTGACCATTTATCTGCCGCAGATGCTAATTGGAATGGTAATTAGGTGTCACATTCAGCACTAGATCCCTGGCGACAGGACTATGCTGCATTTGGAAGAATGAGAGTTGGCAATGGAAACTGAACAGGCAGAATTGGTATGGAAAATAGAACTATTAGTTATTCGTGCAAACGGTCCCACAAACAGGGGTAATGTATCTCACTAAAGGCTCTATTTATTAACATTAAGTTTACTAAAATAAAGTGCAAAAGGGTGTTTTGTGTTTTTACGCCCTTTTCACATTATGTTAGTATCACCTATAGTTATTACAGGGCAATTGGAGTAGAATTCGTAATATTCTACTCCAACCCCTAAGTATCACTTATTTTTAGTAATCAGATCGCATTTCCCATTACTGTAATGGGAAATGTGATCTGACCAAAGTTACTAAAAATAAATTGTGGGAGGGGGGGTCGCGATTGTGGGGGCGGGGCTTAGCACCAGGGGCGGGGCTTAGCGACAGTCGGTCGGCGCATGCGTCGGAACTTGTCACGGTATTTTTTGCGAAAATACCGTGATAAGTGTGCGGAGGGGATTCGCAGGGACAGAGCTTTATCACAAGCTCTGTCCCTGCAAGGGATTTGTAGTAAATCCCTGTGATATTGCCTGGATTCGCAATGCGAATTCAGTCGGTAATATCACACTACAATCTGCATGCAATATGCGGATTGTAGTAAATAGAGCCCAAAATGTGGCTATTACTCCAAACAGGAAACAATATGGTCTCCAGTGCTGACACATAGATCATCATAGATCATAGCTGAGCCCAGTGGCACTGATTCAGAGCCGCTCGCAAAAAGCGAGCGCTCGCTCTGAATCAGGGCGGCCTCTTTTTGTTAAAAAAAATGGCCTCCTGGCCGCTCGCTAAGCTGTGGGTGTCCACCCACAGCTTTTGCGAGCGGCCAAGTGGTGGTCGATATGGTCGTAGGGTCTCGTCTGCCACAAGCCCCAGTGAGCTTCCGGCTCTTCCGGCATCACTGGTGATGTCAGTAGGACCGCCCACAAATGGCGGGCATTCCTTCGGGAACGCCTCTGTTTGTGCAGCCACCCCCCCTCCCCACCTACAAAACGGGGTGAGATGTAGATCAACATAAACAGCCGCCCCGTTTGTAGCTAGCCCCGAAGCGAGTGAGTATCTCCCAACCTTCCTGATTTCAAACGGGCAGTGCCGCTTTAAGAGCACTGTCCCTGTGTCCCACCCTTGGGCCGCAGTGTCTCGTGGGCGATCGGCAGACACTCTGTCACCACTGCTAGATCAGCCGTGAATGGGAGAAGAGCGCATGCGCGAAGCATCCATTTAGTGCTGAGAAAGGCTGGGGACAATCCAGTAGCTACTGGGGTGCTAGGCTCACCCCAGCGTGATGAAAACTGGGGGTGTGTTGTGGTCACTCCCACAAAACATCACACAACAGGAGGCGTGGCCTTGTGGGCGCGAGGCTATGCCCCCTTTCGTGCACACTACAGCCGAAATAAGAGAAAGTTGGGATGTTTGCCCATAGTGTTTGCTCCAGATATTTAAGAATACGTGCTCCATTACCAGGTTAAAATATACTGATAATAGGAACAGTGCTAATTGCGGTCGCTGGGGGAGGGGCGGCCGTGGAGGAAGGGGGGCAGTCGGCGGTTGCGCGGAACCTTGTCACTGTATTTTTTCCGAAAAGTACAGTGATAAGGCTGCGAAGGGGATTCGCAGGGACAGAGCTTTATCGCAATGCGAATTCAGTCGGTAATATCACACTACAATCTGCATTTTAATGCGGAACGTAGTAAATAGAGCCCTAAGTAACCAGATAATAACTAAAATATACACAGTGTGTCTCTTATAAAGGCAGTCAGTAAATCATTTACGCAACAAAAATTAGTGTATCCTGCAATAAGGAAACGTACCTCCCAACTGTCACCATCTGTGAGCTCTGGGCCTGATGGTCAATGGTGGCCCAGTGCGCATGCGCATGACGGAACCGGCTCCGTCGTGCGCATGCGTGAGACCCGGATAGTGGTGGGCAATCCGTCGCTCCGGGTCTCGTACCAAAGGGGGCGTGGTGTCGATGTTGAGTGACAGCATGCCCCCCTTTGGTGGGCGGGCCAGGGGTGTGGCTGCCCAGACGGAGGCGTTCCCATGGAAACGCCTACCGTCTGGGGCCGGCCCCACTGACATCACAAGTGATGTCAGTGGGAGTACTTTCGGCTCTGTTAGAGCCGAAAGCACTCTGGGGCTTGTGGCAACGAGACCCTACCACAAGGGTCACATCGCAAGCCCGATGGTTGCGATGGTCTTGACCATCGCGACCATCTTCCTGGCTGCTCGCTATAGCCGCCCTGAAAAACAAGAAGGCCGGCCCTGATTCAGAGCGAGCGCTCTGTCAGAGCGTCCGGCTCTGAATCAGGGCCTCTGTACTGCCGGCAGAAAGTTATGAGGTATATACTGTTTAGTTGCTCTGCATTAGAGATGGACATCGGAAGCCGATGGTTAGCAACCATCGATGTTTCTGATTCAATGGAAGTACTTTTTCCATCGAATAGCGGGAATTCCATGGTTGCCAGCCATCAGATGCAGCTTCCTGATGCCAATTCGATGACTGGTTGTGGGGGAGCACACAGCATGCGCACAACATCTATTCACAGTATTAGGGGGAGCCTGGGGCCAGCCGCCATAGTAACGTGAATGTGGGTACCGTTAGACTCCGCCCCCATTCCCAGAGGCACCGTCCCTTTTTCGGCCTCAAGTGCGCATATGAGAAGCTATTACTGCTTCTGCGCATGTGCTCAGTGTAACCATCGCGATGCTAATACCATCAAATGGTTGCAATGAGATGGCTAGTTGCCATCACATCACTGGATTTGATATCGGAAGACCGGTAACCATTCGATGCCGGGTTTCCGATGTCGATCCCTACTCTGCCTAACATACTTGACGTTCGAAAGGTGCTTTCCGGGGAGGGAAATGGGATTTGGAGGGGAAGGCGGGGGGCTCAAGGACATGGGAGGTGCTGGCCTGTTCATGCCCCCTGCTCATCCCCATTACGTAACTTAAAAAACGTGGAATGTATGGTGACATTGCGCTTTTCCGTGTATTTTTACAAGAGAGCAGCGGAATAAAAACATTAACAATGACCTGCACATAATGGATCGTCAGGAATGAGTGAGATTACATTACTGGTCTTTTAAGAGCCTGACGCGAGCTGTAGAAGTACTCGCTATGATTTAATAGCTGGAGTGATTCAGCGCTGCTCAGTTTTCAGTGAGGGGAACAATAGAAGCGCATGAATGCGACAATGGGCGACGCATTAATATCTTGTACAGTTACCTGAACTTACACGACATGAAAAGATTTGTTAACAAAATCTGGCTGCTAGACAGAGCCGTTCTCTGCAGATCTCGCTGTGAAGGGCGCCGCGCTGAATGCTCTCACTTGCTTTTGTGTTTATTGTGTACACTCTGCGCACCTGGTGCCGGCAACCTTCGCCGCTGCTCGCAGAGAGCGGGAACAATCTTTAGTAACTCAAGGTCACCAGCTGGAGAGGAATTTACTCTGCAAATGCCGCCGGTTCCTCTTATAATAGAAGCAGGGCCAGATCAGGCTCGGCACAAAATAGCTCATCGTCACATGGAAGAAGACAGGGTCTGCGCAGCTGGCTGGCAGAAGGAAGGCGAAGTGAACCTTCAGTCTGGGTTTACAGCTTGCCAACTTTTTGCCTAAAATGGAAGCGTCAACATTGGCTTTCATATGCCATTAACTCTAGATGAGAATGTATTATCTGGGGGATTCTCCCTATGGGCACAGGATTTCCTACTGCTAACGCTTCTTTGCTAATCCCTGCTGAGTATTCATGGTCAGCCTGTCTCCCCATAGACTTCAATGTTGGGAAATCTCCATTGAAGTCTATGGTGGGAACTGTTACATTGTAGCCTTTGATGCTATACGCAAGGTTCACCTCAATTAACCTCATTGGCTACAATGTATCTCCTGCTTTAAGATTCAATAGTCCAACACTTCAGTGTAAAAACCAGCCAGGTGACGTGTACTATGACGCTGCCTGTTAATTATGCACGCCTCTGAAACGGCGTTGAAACACTCAGGCACGCCTGCGTTCGCACCTCCACTCCCCCGTTACTACTGCCCTGCCCCTGTTACCACCCACAAACGGCCTCTCCTGTCACTCATTCCACTGGGCTGTCTTTGCATGGCGAGCGAGCGCTTCCCAATAACTCATACTAGTTCGCGCACGTGCACTGCGATGCATAAGTATACGCACATTAGAGAACATCGCCAGCAACGAGTGAACGCTTGCTAGTGACCGGGTCTGAATCAGGCCCAATGTTTAAACACAAACATCCAATTCACCCATGGCGATCCCTAGCCCTAATCTAACAGAGTGCACCTCTCTAATAGCTTGTCATTCCCATGGGAACCAGCACCTTTGTAAAGCCTAAACTGTGCCCCAGCTCTATCCTAATTGGCTACCATTATTGTATTTGTTCCCTGTTTCTGACAGCTCCCTCTGTCCCTATTTAAAGCAACCTGTTATCTGCATAACCACTGGAGTTGCGGCTGGTTAGGGGGTCTGAGATGGAGACGGGCTGCTCCTGGACACTGGGAGCCTCCAGTTGGGTAGCCAAAAAAGGGAGCTCCAAGCATGGGAACTATAGCAGGAATAAAAGGCTGTGCCCAGAGACAGGAGGAGAAAGTCAGCAGCAACAAACATGGAGGCTAGAAGTTAGGACTGGCTACGGTTTACGGCTCCTGCTGGACTGACCAAGAAACCGAGACTAATACCCCTTTTCCACCTAAATTCCGGGTCTGACCCGGAGTGGGAACAAAGGCCCTCATTCAGAGCCGTATGCTCTGAGCAGAGCGCACGCTCTGAATGAGGGCCGGCCTCCATAACTATGGAGCGTCCTCCTGGACGCTCGTATAGCTGTGGGTCACCACCCACAGCCTATACGAGCGTGCAGTTTGATGGCCGCGATGGTCGTGACCATCGCGACCATCGAAACTGCGAGCCGGAGCCTGCGGTTGAGGTTTTCAACCGCAAGGCCCGGAGTGATTTTGGCTCTATCAGAGCCAAAATCACTCCCACTGACATCACTAGTGATGTCAGTGGGCCGGCTTCTGATGGGAGGCGTTCCCTTAGGAACGCCCCTGTCAGGGAGGCACGCCCACCAAAGGGGGCGTGCTGTCAATCAACATCGACAGCACGCCCCCTTTGATCAGACACAACGAGCGAAGGGAGCTCCGTCGTGCGCATGCTCAGTGCAGAACATCGACCCAATTGCGAGCGTACAGCCGCTCGCGAGTGGGTCTGAATCAGGGCCAAAGTTCCTATCCGGGTCAGACCCGGAATTTTGCCGGCGCCGACTCGGGATATTCCCGAGTCAGCACCGCTCACACCGCAGTTGGGTCTGCATAGACCCGGCTTTTGCGGAGTGAAAGTGGTCGCTTGGAGATTACATAATCTCCAAGCGCCACTGAAGCCGGACCAATCGGCTGGCTAGCAGCACACTCCAGGTCATCGTGACCCGGAGTGCGCTGTTCTCACAGCAGGGTTTCACGGGCTACACCCGTGTTAAACCCTGCTAGTTACCTGGGTTGGATTGCCGGGTCACTCGACCCGGCGATCCAACTCTCTCCGCTTTTACACCAGGGAGCTGCCCGGGTTAACCCTTCAAAAACCCAGGTTTTAGCTCCGGTGTAAAAGGGGTATAAAGCTGCATACATACCTAAAGATTTTCTGTCCAACCATCCAACTTGTTGATTGGTTGGAATGAAAATCTGGTAACGTATGGGGGTAACTGATGATCAGCAATTTGCTCCTAAATGCCAGAAAACAGATGTAAATGGCCGTCAGTTTAGTTTGTTAAATGTTTGATCTAAACTATTTGTTCAAACAGTTTTTGTCCATTTTCCGGTGTTTGGGAGCAAATTGCTGATCATCAGCTACTCCCATCCCTTACCAGATTTTCATTCCAACCAATCAACTAGTTGGATGATTGGACAGAAAATCTTTACATGTGTATGCAGCTTTAAGCGACGGACTGTGAGAACTGCCTCCTTTATGGCAGCATGGGCAGAGGAGTCTCGCTGCTTGGCAGTACCTGATGCGCATACCCCCCCCAAGGATTGTCTGGAGAAACTGGTATTTTTATAGTCTTGTTGCCTGGTGAGCAGAGCATTTGGGAGATCTGTCAGGTCTCATAATAGGGGAAGGGGCATTGCCAAGCCTGTGGGGCATCGCCTCATCCCATTAGGTGCCACTGAAGGTGCATAGGACACCCAAATTTGCGGCACGCCTGCACTCCCTGGCAAACCCTTTGTACCCCTCATGTCAGTACCCCTGTTGTCATGGGGCTTGCTGCCCACGGTCCCCACGGTCATTGTGAGCAGATATCCTATGGGCCTTAATCCCATCTCAGACCCTTGTCATTACAATAGGGGTGCGACCGGGCTCTGGCCTTGGTCTGGTTGGCACCTAAGCTGCTATCCAGAATGAGCGGGACCCACAAAGTCCGTAAGACTTGAATAACCAGGACTAACAGAAAAGTTTGTCTATGAGCGAATTCTTCTGGAGTGCCGACATTCCTGGGCAGACCTCCCAAGAGTATTAACTGATTAACAAGCTTGTGTACATCAAGAGCAGCTGTTTGTGCATTTGTGATTTCCCTTTGATTCCGCAACTCCTACAGTTCGTCTCTGGCGCTGGTGCCCAGCTGGGGAATACACCGGGGGAAGGCGAGGATTGCAGCATAGGTAAGTTACACAAAAAACTCACAAGAAGCAGAACAGAGACACAGGGCCTGATTCAGAGCTGAACGCTCTGACCACAGCGCTCGCTCTGAATCAGGGCCCTCCTACCTTTTTTTGGAGCGTCCTCATGGACGCTCGCATAGCTGTGGGTTACCACCCACATCTATAGCGAGCTTTCATGATGATGGTCACGATGGTCTTGACCATCGCGACCTTCGGGCTTGCGACGGAGACCCTGCGGTAGGGTCTCGCTGCCGCAAGCCCTGGAGTGATTTTGGCTCTATCAGAGCCAAAATCACTCCCACTGACATCACTAGTGATGTCAGTGGGGCCGGCTTGAGACGGTAGGCGTTCCCATGGGAATGCCTCCGTCTGGCAGACACGCCCCCGGCACGCCCACCAAAGGGGGCGTGCTGTCAATCAACATCGACAGCACGCCCCCTTTGGTGCCAGACCCGGAGCGATGGTGAGCCCGTCGCTCGCCGGGTCTCGCGCATGAGCACGACGGAGCTCCCTCCGTCGTGCGCATGCGCAGTGGGGAACATCGACCCGCTTGCGAGCGTCCTGCCGCTCGCGAGCGGGTCTGAATGACCCCCACTGACAGAAGACAAGGGGATGAAAGGTGCCACATACAATACCCACAGGGGCCATTGTGACAATGTCTGGGTTCTAGTTATCGGCATTATTAGAAGTAGGGGGATGCGGATGCAATGATGGGGGTCCTAGCCCCTGGCCAGCTCAGTAATAGTATATGTTACCTAGTGACAGAGCTCGGCACTGTCATTTTATATAAACACTGTAAATCTATTCCAAATCACAATTCTGCTCTCCAGGTTGTTGCCATGTTAGCTGAGGCTACAGGTGCTACAGGATGAGATACCAGCGGTCAGCCAGCAATTTAATTACTTACACTCAGAAATTACATTTGTGGCTGATAGGATTCACTGCGCACAGTACCTGGATTTAATTAGCCGCAGAATTTGTGTCACTTGTGCGTGTCAGTGGTTAAAAAGATGAGTTCGATCTCCATTTTATTCTATATATATATACAGGTTGAGTCTCCCATATCCAAATATTCTGAAATACGGAATATTCCGAAATACGGACTTATTTTGGCATGGCTGAGATAATGATAATGGTTCAATGTACACCAACTTTGTCTAATGCACAAATTATTTAAAATATTGTATAAAATGACCTGCAGACTGTGTGTATAAGGTGTATAGGGTATATATAAAACATAAATGCATGCTATGTGTATATTTGGGTCCCATTTCCAAGATATTTCATTATGATATGCAATGATTCCAAAATACGGAATATTCCGTTATCCAAAATACCCCTGGTCCCGAGCATATGGGAGACTCAACCTGTATATATATTTTTTGCCCTTGAGGCTGTGTCTATCGGATTGAGGGATTATACACATGTGTGACTCGTTGTAGAATTGCCCGTGTTACACAGCATTGATACACGGGAGTTGTAATCTCTCTGCACATTTTGAGGACATTCAGCATGACTAGATTATTACTGACGCGGTCTGGCCAGGCGTGAAAAGCATTTTACTGTTTGACCAGTTTGTGTTTAATTTCCTCTCTCTGAGGCTTTTTGTTTAAGGAGTTCGGCAAATGTTTGCCCAGTCCTCTATATGTCTATTTCATTAGTCAGAGGAGAGTGACGTCTGCAGAAAGGCTATTATATTAGTGTATTTATCATGGTGTGAGACTGCTCACCTGCCAGATCCAGGTCTGCGTATGGGAAGAGCCCTCTGTATATGTCTATTTCATTAGTCAGAGCAGAGTGACGTCTGCAGAAAAGCTATTATATTAGTGTATTTATCATGGTGTGAGACTGCTCACCTGCCAGATCCAGGTCTGCGTATGGGAACAGCCTTCTCTATGGGGTATATTTACTAAAGATCGATTTTAATCGATTTATAAATTGTTCAACATCGATGTTTTGTTTCTGAGCTAAATCATACATTTACTAATACTTAAAAAACGAATTCATCAGTTGAAACTGTTTGTAAATGTGTGATTTAGTCCCAGAAACACAACATCGATTTTAAGCGATTTTAAATCGATTAAAATCGACCTTTAGTAAATATACCCCTATATGTCTATTTCATTAGTCAGAGGAGAGTGACGTCTGCAGAAAGGCTATTATATTAGTGTATTTATCATGGTGTGAGACCGCTCACCTGGCAGATCGAGGTCTGCGTATGGGAACAGCCCTCTCTATGGGGTATATTTACTAAAGATCGATTTTAATCGATTTATACATCGTTCAACATCGATGTTTTGTTTCTGGAGCTAAATCATACATTTACTAATACTTAAAAAAACGAATTCATCAGTTGAAACTGTTTGTAAATGTGTGATTTAGCCCCAGAAACACAACATCGATTTTAAGCGATTTTAAATCGATTAAAATCGACCTTTAGTAAATATACCCCTATATGTCTATTTAATTAGTCAGAGGAGAGTGACGTCTGCAGAAAAGCTATTATATTAGTGTATTTATCATGGGGTCAGACTGCTCACCTGGCAGAGTATGGGAAGAGCCTGCTGGCAGTATGCAGGGAACCACTGGCAGTGCCAACCCATCCCCCCCTCTCGGCTGTTATCGCTGGGCCCTGTATAAGGTGGGCATATCGCTGTCTGTATCATTGTAGCGTACTTACCCATGGAGGCAGCATATTTATACGCAGGTATAACGGCAGTGACGCCTGTCCTGTTACTGTTACATCATTATTATTTCTGTCAGCGCAATTTACCATTATTGGGGCCCCCGCCAGAGAATAAATATTATTTCCATTGGGGGTGGGAAGAGATATGATATAACTTATATCTACAGCTATATTTTCAAAAAGTAAAAATTGTATTTATTGCTCGACAACCACGACTGTAAAATTATGTTAATATAGTGGGAACGTTGATCCCTAGGCCAGCGCAATGCCCCCATTCACGCTATGGCCTGGGAAAATCCATTGCACCAGGAACGCTGCAGGCAAATGAGCATTATAGTTGTTTATTTGTGTAGTGAAAGAACAGGGTTCCTCGGGTTCCTCGGCAGGAACGTGTGAATGAGCCCCAACAGTGTGGGTGAGCTTTTGGGGATGCCTCATGTAATCACTTCTGTGTTCTGTGTGACCTTTCCTCATGAGCACTGACGATTCCTGTGTCTGGGGGCCCACATGATGCCCTATCACATGCATCCCAACATTTGTAGCGGCCGGGGTCAGACAGAGGCGCTGATGCTAATGCCCCTGAAGAGGGCGCGGTCAAGTATCACATGGTCATACGTCACATCAGAAGGCCATGGTCACATGTCATTGCTCAGTGCTTCTGACAGGCTAATGTAAACCCCACCTTGTTCACATCTCTCAGTGTAGAGAGGGCCATCGAATGGTTCACCATTGATATTCCCCATTGATGCTGCCATCGGTACTTTACATTAATGGCAGGAAACCATCAATGGTAAGGACCATCGATAGGCATCATTGCTGTGGGTAAGGGTAAAGAAGAATCAGGGAATCTTCCCGGTTTTTCTTTACTGCGCATGCGCAAAATGCAGGGAAAATGCCAGCTGCGCCATTTTTCAAGTAATTTGTGCAGCGCTGGCGCTGCGGACACAGGTCTCTGGGCCTGATTCAGAGCCGCTCGTAAGCGGCCGCTCGTTCGTTCCGAGCGATGTTTGCACAACTGCACATGCGTACGGATCGTAATACGCATGCGCGAACCAGTCAGTGCAGCCAAAAATCGTTTGTTCGCTATATAGCGAATGCCTGCTATTTTGAGTGACAGGAAGAGGCGTATGTGGGTGGTAACAGGGGAAGGTGCTTGAAAACGGGGAGTGGAGATCCGAACGCAGGCGTGCTTAAAGGTCAAAACGGGCGATTTATGGGTGTGCATAATTAATACAGCAGCGTCATTGACCACGTCACTGGGTTATTTTATAGCCAGAACTGCTCGCAAGTTTGCGGTAGGAAAAACCAACCACAAGAATAGCGAGCAGTTCATACGCTGGTCGATGTACTCGATTAATCTAATAAATAGCGGACATGACGTAGGATGCGAGCGGCCAGGGGGCGTAGTTTTCAAAAAAACGACCGCAAGTTTTGTACGCTCGTTCAGACCTGGAGGCGTGAACAGACCGCAAAGAGCAAACGGTTCATTTGAATAGCCACCCCTTTTTTCTGAACGAGCGAGCGCAAATAGCGTCCGGCTCTGAATCAGGCCCTGTGTGTGGAGTGGCAAGTATTGAAGGAGTGGATGCAGGGTGTGCTGTGTATGCCGGTGTGCACTGCACACCCTGTACCCATTATTGATAAGCTACTGGTAGTTTATACACCCTATATCATACGCCATCTTCAGATGGCGTTAGTTGCAGGACAGCATCACAGCCCCAATACAATGGGGGCTGCTGTTAGAAATGAAGGGACAGAGGGCCTGATTCAGAGCCGGACGCTCTGACAGAGCGCTCGCTCTGAATCAGGGCCGGTCTTCTTTTTTTTTTTTTGAACGGCCTCCTGGCCGCTCGCATAGCTGTGGGTGACCACCCACAGCTATAGCGAGCGGCCAGGAAGATGGTTGCGATGGTCAAGACCATCGCAACCATCGGGCTTGCGACGAGTCCCTTGTGGTAGGGTCTCATTGCCGCAAGCCCCAGAGAGATTTCGGCTCTAACAGAGCCGAAATCTCTCCCACTGACATCACTCATGATGTCAGTGGGGCCGGCCCCAGACGGTAGGCGTTCTCATGGGAACGCCTCCATCTGGGCAGCCACCCCCCCCCCGGCCCGCCCACCAAAGGGGGTGTGCTGTCACTCAACATCGACAGCACGCCCCCTTTGGTATGAGACCCGGAGTGACGGATTGCCCGTCGCTATCCGGGTCTCGGGCATGCGCATGACGGAGCCGGCTCCGTTGTGCGCATGCGCTCTGGGCCACCATCGACCCGGTTGTGAGCGCCCAGCACTCGCGACCGGGTCTGAATCAGGCCCAGAGCTGCTATTGGAGATATCTGCTGCGAATCCTCCATAGTACATCTGGGGGATACTTAATATTCGTGGGTATCTCCCAAAAAACTTCTGTTTTTGGGAAATATGCCGCAAATATGTAATGATAAATAGGCCTCGAAGTGTTAACTAACCCAAAAATACATATGAGGCTTTGGTGCCTCTTAGGGACCACTGACAACCAGAAATACGAGTGAAGCGATTGCAGGTGAGTCAGTAAAGGTTCTGTTGTCAGTGACCAGTTTGTGAGTCTCATCTCCTGCCACCATTGGTCGGAGAGACACAGGCCAGCCAGCCAATGAGAAGCTCTCCCAGTATCAAAGACGGCTAATCTCCGCCGTTTAACCCAATGCTCATTATAATTCACTGAGAACCTAAACTTCATCTAAATGTTTTCCTTATTCTAAGGCTATAAATTATTCATGAGCTGTGCTGTGAATAAACATCATGTCAGCGACATTGTGCGGGTAATTTGAACTGTGGTGTAAGGCATTAACCCTTCCTCTTCCGGCAGGCCAGAATATTACCATCTGTTGTGCTAATCAGGAGATAATCAGATTTGGTGACGCAATTTTATTTCTGCAAAACATCATCCGGCTTGTCTGCCACAGTCCCATGTGCTAGGCTAATACTGTGCCTGATTCAGAGATCAGCGCTGATACTGTGCCTGATTCAGAGATCAGCGCTGATACTGTGCCTGATTCAGAGATCAGCGCTGATACTGTGCCTGATTCAGAGATCAGCGCTGATACTGTGCCTGATTCAGAGATCAGCGCTGATACTGTGCCTGATTCAGAGATCAGCGCTGATACTGTGCCTGATTCAGAGATCAGCGCTGATACAGTGCCTGATTCAGAGATCAGCGCTGATACAGTGCCTGATTCAGAGATCAGCGCTGATACTGTGCCTGATTCAGAGATCAGCGCTCATACTGTGCCTGATTCAGAGATCAGCGCTGATACAGTGCCTGATTCAGAGATCAGCGCTGATACTGTGCCTGATTCAGAGATCAGCGCTGATACTGTGCCTGATTCAGAGATCAGCGCTCATACTGTGCCTGATTCAGAGATCAGCGCTGATACTGTGCCTGATTCAGAGATCAGCGCTGATACTGTGCCAGATTCAGAGATCAGCGCTGATACTGTGCCTGATTCAGAGATCAGCGCTGATACAGTGCCTGATTCAGAGATCAGCGCTGATACTGTGCCTGATTCAGAGATCAGCGCTGATACTGTGCCTGATTCAGAGATCAGCGCTGATACTGTGCCTGATTCAGAGATCAGCGCTGATACTGTGCCTGATTCAGAGATCAGCGCTGATACTGTGCCTGATTCAGAGATCAGCGCTGATACAGTGCCTGATTCAGAGATCAGCGCTGATACTGTGCCTGATTCAGATATCAGCGCTGATACTGTGCCTGATTCAGATATCAGCGCTGATACTGTGCCTGATTCAGAGATCAGCGCTGATACTGTGCCTGATTCAGAGATCAGCGCTAAAACTGTGCCTGATTCAGAGATCAGCGCTAATACTGTGCCTGATTCAGAGATCAGCGCTAATACTGTGCCTGATTCAGAGATCAGCGCTGATACTGTGCCTGATTCAGAGATCAGCGCTGATACTGTGCCTGATTCAGAGATCAGCGCTAATACTGTGCCTGATTCAGAGATCAGCGCTGATACTGTGCCTGATTCAGAGATCAGCGCTGATACTGTGCCTGATTCAGAGATCAGCGCTAATACTGTGCCTGATTCAGAGATCAGCGCTGATACTGTGCCTGATTCAGAGATCAGCGCTGATACTGTGCCTGATTCAGAGATCAGCGCTAATACTGTGCCTGATTCAGAGATCAGCGCTGATACTGTTTCTGATTCAGAGATCAGAGCTGATACTGTGCCTGATTCAGAGATCAGCGCTAATATTGGGCCTGATTCAGAGATCAGCGCTAATATTGGGCCTGATTCAGAGATCAGCGCGGATACTGTGCCTGATTCAGAGATCAGAGCTGATATTGGGCCTGATTCAGAGATCAGCGCTAATATTGGGCCTGATTCAGAGATCAGCGCTGATACTGTGCCTGATTCAGAGATCAGCGCTGATACTGTGCCTGATTCAGAGATCAGCGCTGATACTGTGCCTGATTCAGAGATCAGCACTGATACTGTGCCTGATTCAGAGATCAGCGCGGATACTGTGCCTGATTCAGAGATCAGAGCTGATATTGGGCCTGATTCAGAGATCAGCGCTGATATTGGGCCTGATTGCTGTAAATGTGTCTGCAAAAATATGCAAATATCGCGGCAGTCAGGATTTGTGTTCAGCCGGCCATCGGCCGCTTCACAAATCCAAACAATTGCGTGCAAAGACGCAGCTTGGGCGCAGATCAATTGATAATTATCGGACTGCTGAATAACCCTATAGTTTTGCAGAATGGTCGAAGGAACTGAGATGCTGCAGCCATTTTTACTGCGTACAGAATCGGAGTCACAGACAGTGACACGCCCTGAAAAAGGTCGCTAGGCACCTGCATTGGAGTCAAATACCCCCCCCCCCCCTCCGGTTGTGACTCATGAATTGTCCCTCTCTGTCAATCACTTTGCGAATAAATCCTCACTGCCAGCGACTTTGGTAATGAAACTTGACGCACGCACAGATTATAATAATCTCTCAACTACATAAACTTCGGCATAGAAATGTGCAGCGTTAGCGCCCATCCCTGAGTCTGCTCCTCTTTATCAATGATCAATTCTAATAAGCTACTGGAACTTTGAAGCATATTGTACATTTGTGAACTTATTGGTAGCTGTATTGCACAGAGCTATATTTATGTTTGGTTTTAGAGTGTATGTAAATGTCAGCTTTCATGAGTAGCCTAACCCTTCCCTCCCATAGCCTAACCCTAACCCTTCCCTCCCATAGCCTAACCCTAACCCTTCCCTCCCATAGCCTAACCCTAACTCTTCCCTCCCATAGCCTAACCCTGCCACTCCCTACCTGTAGCCTAACCCTAACACTCCCCAACTGTAGCCTAACCCTAACACTCCCCACGTGTAGCCTAACCCTCCCAACCCATAGCCTAACCCTAAACCTCCCCTCCTGTAGCCTAACCCTAACCCTACCAACCCATAGCCTAACCCTAAACCTCCCCACCCATAGCCAAACCCTAACCCTCCCAACCCATAGCCTAACCCTAATCCTCCCAACCCATAGCCTAACCCTAACCCTCCCCACTGGTAGGCTAACCCTTCCCTCCCATAGCCTAACCCTTCCCTCCTGTAGCCTAACCCTAACCCTCCCAACCCATAGCCTAACCCTAACCCTCCCCACCTGTAGCCTATCCCTTCCCTCCCATAGCCTAACCCTAACCCTCCCCACCCATAGCCTAACCCTAAACCTCCCCACCTGTAGCCTAACCCTCCCCACCTGTAGCCTAACCCTAACCCTCCCATAGTCTAACCCTCCCCACCTGTAGCCTAACCCACCCTCCCCTCCCGTAGCCTAACTCTATCCCTCCCCCTAGTGCCTAACCTTCCTTTCCCATAGCCTAACCCTCCCCTCCCGTAGCCTAACCCTCCCCTCCCCTCCCGTAGCCTAACTCTATCCCTCCCCCTAGTGCCTATCCCTCCCTTCCCTAACCCTAACCCTCCCCCTAGTGCCTAACTCTCCTTTCCCATAGCCGAACCCTCCCCTCCCATAACCCAACCCTCCCCTCCCGTAGCCTAACTCTATCCCTCCCCCTAGTGCCTAACCCTCCTTTCCCATAGCCTAACCCTCCCCTCCCATAGCCTAACCCTCCTTTCCCATAGCCTAACCCTCCCCTCCCGTAGCCTAACCCTCCCCTCCCATAACCCAACCCTCCCCTCCCGTAGCCTAACTCTATCCCTCCCCCTAGTGCCTAACCCTCCTTTCCCATAGCCTAACCCTCCCCTCCCATAGCCTAACCCTCCCCTCCCGTAGCCTAACCCTCCCCTCCCATAACCCAACCCTCCCCTCCCGTAGCCTATCTCTATCCCTCCTCCTAGTGCCTAACCCTCCTTTCCCATAGCCTAACCCTCCCCTCCCGTAGCCTAACCCTCCCCTCCCATAACCCAACCCTCCCCTCCCGTAGCCTAACTCTATCCCTCCCCCTAGTGCCTAACCCTCCTTTCCCATAGCCTAACCCTCCCCTCCCGTAGCCTAACCATCCCCTCCCCTCCCGTAGGCTAACTCAATCCCTCCCCCTAGTGCCTATCCCTCCCTTCCCTAACCCTCCCCCTAGTGCCTAAACCTCCTTTCCCATAGCCTAACCCTCCCCTCCCATAACCCAACCCTCCCCTCCCGTAGCCTAACTCTATCCCTCCCCCTAGTGCCTAACCCTCCTTTCCCATAGCCTAACCCTCCCCTCCCGTAGCCTAACCCTCCTTTCCCGTAGCCTAACCCTAACCCTCCCCCTAGTGCCTAACCCTCCTTTCCCATAGCCTAACCCTCCCCTCCCATAGCCTAACCCTCCTTTCCCATAGCCTAACCCTCCCCTCCCATAGCCTAACTCTATCCCTCCACCTACTGCCTCACCCTCCCTTCCCTAACCCTCCCCACCCATAGCCTAACCCTAACCCTCCCCCTAGTGCCTAACTTTAACCCTCCCGTAGCCTAACCCTCCCCTCCCCTTCTGCTGCCTAACTGTAAGCCCCCATCCATAGCCTAACCCCACCCCCGCACCCCCTTGCAGCCTAACCCTCTCCCTAGTGCCTAACCCTCCGCTGCCAGTTCATGCAGAATGTCAGCATTTCACATCTTGATGTTTCACTTGTTGACACTGTGAACATGTCGACATTCTGTACAAGCCGACACGTTCAATGTCATCATTTTAACTATGTCGACCTCATAACTGTAGACAAAGTGATGTCGACATTATGACTACATCCCATTTATATAGCAGCAACATATCATGCATCACATTACAGCTCACAGCCTAACTTCCCTGCCGCACAAGGGGCCACGCTACCACTACGTCACCTACTCAGATGGGGCCGTTATTCCAAGCTTCTTTTTCCCAGACATCATAAATCATTTCTCAGGAAATTAATAGCGCAGAGACTGCCCAGATTTTGTCTGTGCCCTCCTGACTCCAAAACTAATCCCGGCTTTAATGTTCTCTTATCACCGAGGAACAGTTTCAATCTTATGTGAAAATGAAATAACCGTCTGGGAGATCTATCCGCCCTTGTGTTCGCTTTTATCCAGTGTAGAAATGTTGACGTGCGTTCCCCGCGCCGGGCGATGAGCCTTGAGGATGAGGGGAGAGGTCAGCGTTGTAGCTGGGGCTGTATCATGCAAGAGGAGACTGGGGGCCGGATTCAGGAGGCAACGCAAGTGAGAGAACGCGTGCGCAAACAGGTTGCTGAGTACGGTAAGGGCTGTCTCAGAGTACGCAGGGAGCCTGCAGAGACCTTCGATTTTGATTGACAGGAAGTGCCGTTTGTGGGTGGTGACAGGGGAGTGGTCAGCTGAACGCAGGTGTGCCTGTGCGATCACAGGGGCGTGTATATATTAATCTCAGCGGCGCCGCACGCAGCCGGGCGCCTCTCTTCGTGCAGGAATCTCTCAAGTCCTGCGGCAGGGTCAGGTCTACCCTTAGCTTACACGCAGCTTCGATGGCGCTCGATGTTCCCGATGTTTACGCTGTCAATCACGGCAAAATGGGCGGCTTTATGCTTTGCTGGGTGTCTGCTTCTTGTGCTGCGGTCTCTGTGTGTGTGCATTGATTAGCATATTCTCGCAGCGGCTGGGTGCGTGCGTCTGCTAGCGTGCGTTCCTTGCTGAATCAGGCCCTGAGAGCCAGAGACCTGGTACCAGTACCAGTGTGATCTGAACGGGATGTCAATCGCGCCATGTTGCCAGTGACTATAAGGGGTATACTTTACTAAAGGTCGATTTTAAGCGATTTTGATTGTTTTCTAATCAAACAACATTGATATTATATTTCTGGGACTAAGGGCCCCATTTACTACAATCCGCATTAAGGGCCTGATTCAGAGCCGCTCGTAAGCGGCTGCTCGTTCGCACAACTGCACATGCATATGGGTTGTAATATGCATGCGCGAAGCAGTCATTGCGGTCGGAAATCGTGTGCTCGCAAAATAGCGAATGCCTGCTAATTTTAGTGACAGAATGAGGCGTTTGTGGGTGGTAACAGGGGAAGGTGTTTGAAAACGGGGAGTGGAGATCAGAACGCAGGCGTGCCAAACGGTCAAAACGGGCGTTTTAAGGGTGTGCATAATTAACAAAGCAGCATCATCGACCACGTCACTTGGTTGTCTTTTAGCCTGAACTGCTCGCATGATTGCGGTAGGAAAATGCTACCACAAGCACTGCGAGCAGTTCATACGCCTTTCGATGTACTCGATTAATCAAATAAATAGCGGAGATGACGTAGGATGCGAGCGGCCAGGGGGCGTTTTTTTTTAAAAAACGAGCGCATGTTTCGTTCGCTCGTTCAGACATAGAGGCGTCAACAGACCGCAAAGAGCGAGCGCTCTATTTAAATATCCGGCCCCTTTTTCTGAACGAGCAAGCGCAAATAGCGACCGGCTCTGAATCAGGCCCTAAAATGCAGATTGTAGTGTGATATTACCGACTGAATTCGCTTGCGAATTCAGGCAACGTCACAGGGATAAAGCTCTGTCCCTGCGAATCCCCTCCGCAGCCTTATCACTGTATGTTTTGGAAAAAATACAGTGACAAGTTGCCGTGGATGCGCTGACCGGCTGCCGCTCCCCCCCCCGCGATCGCGAATGTGACTGCCCCCCCCGCGACCCCTCCCTTCATTTCACTTACCTCAGGTGTTCGGGGCTCCGGTGATGTCCTCCGTGGCTCTGGTCAGCTGACGGTCACAGTGCAGAATGCGAGACCAGCTGACCAGAGCCACAGAGGACATCACCGGAGCCCCGATCACCGGCTCTGGACTCAGGTAAGTTTTTTTTACAATTTTGTTTAGATCACACAGCTGATCACTGGGGCCGGCTCCAGGCTCTGCTCTGCCTGTTAGAGACCCTGGATAACGCCACCACCAGGTGGCATTATTATCACAGGGATTTCCCCGGTATTTTCTCACATTTTATTTTTAGTAAATTCCAGACAGATCGCATTTCCCATTACAATTATGGGAAATACGATTTGCATACTAAAAATATGTGATAATTAGGGCTTGAAGTAGAATTTTACGAATTTTACGAATTCTACTCCAATTGTCCTATAGTAACTTTAGGTGATACTATAATAATGTGAAAACGGTGTGAAAACACAAAACACCCTTTCGCACTTTGGGCTTGATTCAGACCTGCTCACGAGCGCTGAGCACTCGCAAGTGGGTCGATGTTGCCTAAGTGCGCATGCGCACGACGGAGGCAGCTCCGTTGTGCGCATGCGCGAGACCCGAATAACGACGGTCAAGCCGTCGTTAAGGGTCTCGCACCAAAGGGGGCGTGCTGTCGATGGTGATTGACAGCACGTCCCCTTTGCTGGGCGTGCCAGGGGCGTGGCTGCCCAGACGGACGTGTTCCCATGGGAACGCCTACCGTCTGGGGCCGGCCCCACTGACATCACTAGTGATGTCAGTGGGAGAGCTTTTGGCTCTGATAGAGCCGAAAGCACTCCAGGGCTTGTGGCAGCAAGACCCTACCGCAGGGTCTCGTTGCAAGCCCGATGGTCGCGATGGTCTTGACCATTGCGACCATCATTTTGGCCGCTCGCTATAGCTATGGGTGGTCACCCACAGCTATGTGAGCGGCCAGGAGGCCACTCCTAAAGGAAGGAGGGATGGCCCTGATTCAGAGCGAGCGCTCTGTCAGAGCGTCCGGCTCTGAATCAGGGACTTTATTTTTGTAAAAAAAATGTTAATAAATAGAAGCCAAAATCACACATTAGCACTTAAAAATCAAATGAAAATGTGTCTGTTAGTAAATGTGGGATTTAGCACCGGAAACACAACATCAATCAAAATTGTTAAAAGTAGGTGGTAGAGGAGGCCAGTCACGTTATTTGCGTTAAATCACGTCATTGTAGCGCTGTCTGACCTCCCCACTTCACAATGCTGATAAACCCAACATTTTATAGTGGGACAGGGCTACGATGAACCGCGCCCACCTATATCGCATCACGCCCACCGCTGTGCCGACCTAAGGGGGCAGCCAAAAGGTCGGCAAGTATGGTTTGTAAACATCACAGACATGCTTCCAGCCAATCTCCCTCTAATACTAGGCAGGGTCTACAGTCCCTATAGCCCACAGTATCCATGCAGCTGATGTTCATTCTAGGCCCGGCACGGGGCAGGGTGCCAGACCATAAAAGGGGACTAGCGCATGCTTCCAAAAAGGGGGTGTGGCCAGGAGAAAAAGGGGCATATCTTTAAAACGTGCCCCCTTTTCATCACGCTTGGGGGCATGTCCAGCACTTACAGACATGCTGGGCTGCCCCCAAGCTCTCCCCTCATTGTGAATAGATGCTCTGCGCAGGGTGCAGCACTCTGCTAAAACAGCCTAGTGGGGTATACAGTACATCTAGTTATCTGGGCAGCCTCTGTCACTAGGGAGGCGTATACAGTACAGCTAGTTATCTGAGCAGCCTCTGTTACTGGGGAGGGGTATACAGTACACCTAGTTATCTGGGCAGCCTCTGTCACTGGGGAGGGGTATACAGTACATCTAGTTATCTGGGCTACCTCTGTCACTGGGGAGGGGTATACAGTACACCTAGTTATCTGGGCAGCCTCTGTTACTGGGGAGGGGTATACAGCACACCTAGTTATCTGGGCAGCCTCTGTCACTGGGGAGGGGTATACAGTACACCTAGTTATCTGGGCAGCCTCTGTTACTAAGGAGGGGTATACTGCACACCTAGTTATCTGGGCAGCCTCTGTCACTGGGGAGGGGTATACAGTACATCTAGTTATCTGGGCTACCTCTGTCACTGGGGAGGGGTATACAGTACACCTAGTTATCTGGGCAGCCTCTGTTACTGGGGAGGGGTATACAGCACACCTAGTTATCTGGGCAGCCTCTGTCACTGGGGAGGGGTATACAGTACACCTAGTTATCTGGGCAGCCTCTGTTACTAAGGAGGGGTATACTGCACACCTAGTTATCTGGGCAGCCTCTGTTATGAGCATCTTGGTAATAATACAGTATATATATATATATATATATATATATCTAGTGCTTTTCATGTGAAAAATTTATATATCAGAGAGGCACACATGCACCCTCTTGTCTGTGTTTGAGGAGATATATAGAATCACCCACCCACCATTTTTTGTGTGAACGCAGAAGACTCTGCAGAAGCTGAACTGAGGGAAATGTTACAATTCTCTCTCTGATCCATTTAGTTTATTTCCTTCCTGAGCGTCTCCCTTTCGGCAGTGACGGCCCCGTTGTGTGTAACTTAATTATTTGTTATGACTTATTATTGACTGTCAGCTGTCAGAGTATGTCTAATTGCCTTTCCAAATGCATGGTGGGGGGTTGGTGGAATTGGGAGGGGGTGCATGGTGAGAAGAGCAGTCTGTGTACTAGGAGTTTCTATGGTAACCTATCTGACTATAGTGTCTCTGTGCAATGATGGTCACCCAGCCCGCTATGGCTCTAGGAGCAGTGGGCTTCTAGGAGCAGAGCCCACCCTAGTGATCAGGGGAGGGGGGTTACTCCTCTCTCCCTCCAGCTGCTGCTGTTCTCAGACACATGTTGCTGATTCCTGTTTGCAGAACACTTGTAAGACTTGGCAAAACCCTGGATTGATGCTGCAGGATTCTTGGGGTCCCCCAGAGTAAATTAAGGGCTGGGGTCCATTTGCTCGTCACTGATCCTGCTTGCAGAAGTGAGACACTGCTTTACTGCTTGTGTTATCCACACTTGTTCCCTTCACATTAGACTTATATCTTCCTAAAATCAGAAATCGGTGTTTCTGTGGAGAGTTATCCCTGCACCCAGTCATCTCTCCTGGTCCCCAGGGGAGGTGTTTGGGGGGCACTTGTTGCAGCTGTCCCCTCTTCAGACAAGGTCCACCTTCTCTCCTAAGAAGACAGGGGAGAGGCTGTCTTTGCATTTCAGCAAGTCTGGGAGATCTGCTGGACGGAGACCTCCTGAGCCCACCAGTGTGACAGCAGCCAAGGTGAGTAGCCCCTGGTCCCCAAAACAGGGGACCCTTTATCCCCTGTTTTGAGCTCCAGCTGTCCCCTGCTTCGTCTGCTGATGTTGTTATGTATAATTGACTTCTGCATGTGTTTCATGTACTGTGGGGTATCTGTGACCCTCTGATTGCCTCCTTGGTGTTACTTAAGAGCAGCAGGGGACCTGGGTGGGAGGCCCCGGTGTTGGGTAATAAGGGGTTAATATTGTAGAGCAGTTGAGTTGTTCCTGCCCTTGTCTATGGGCTGCAGCTGTTGGAACTCTCCAAGGTGCTGAAATTCAGACCTATTCATTACTAAACCCACCGTAATGGTGCCAGAGAGGCTCTTTCATATATGAGGAAGGATTTTCTGTGCTTTAAATTACACACTTCAATTAATATAATTATAAGACGCCTGTTCCAGGTGCAAAGTGCTGTCAGGATCTCTTGTAGTTTAATCTTCCCAGGAAACGAGTTTTTAGCTGTATAGAAGATGTGATGTGATCACCAGGAATTTCAGTTTAATGTCTACAAGAGGCTCTTGACTCTTTTCAGGTTAAATTGGGGTCGCTTTTGTGGCTGCCAGTTTATCTTCTGGCTGGTAAAGCTGCCTTATCGACTGGCAGGGAGGGCTGAGATTTGTAGTTCCACAGTGGCTAAAGAGTCACACATCAGCATCCAATGTGTTATATAGAGCCTCTCCAATGGGTGGGACATGTGCAGAGCTTTTAGATTATGGCTAATGTATAGCAGCAGCGTCCTCGGAATATTGCTAAATATATATATATATACACACCCAAGATAAGCATTGTAGCATGTAAGAAGTAGCCTATGTTCTGCATTGATCACTATCAATAAGCTCTTGTTTCCATGTTATCTGGTACTGAGCATAGAGTGTCATTAGATATATTTTACCTAGATTACACACACACACACACACACACACTGTGTCTGTGTGTCTGTGTGTGTATTACGGGGCTGCTATATATCTTTACAGAGTGTTATATTTGTGTTGATAAGAATGTATTCCTATATGGTTTAGTAGGATGAATCTGTGGGCTGTAATAGTATCATTGATGATAGAATAAAACCTACATCGCCCTGTAATATTTATTACACATCCTCAGGTCTTTACAGTTCCCTAAACCTTTCAACAGACAAAGTTAGACTGTGTGACGCAATAACTCTCATTATGGAAAGTTCTAACAAGCCAGATTGTCACTAATGCCAAAGCTGAACACAAATATCTCTAAAATTCACTTTGCCATAATGTCACCTAATTGTTCCTTAGTAATTTGCTCCTACCCCTCCTGTGCCTTTGACGTAAATGCCACTAAAACGCACTTAAACCTCCTGTGAAATTGCTCAGCGTGCAGCGAGGTCTTAAACTCCCAATTTATTGTGTCCTCAGGCAGCGACATGGCTGAACTACAAAGCTCAGACAGTGTGGGAGAAACCTCACCAGCTCCCCTCTGCCAGGAACTGGGGGACACGTTACATGTTTGTTTATGTCTTGGTTAAACCAGTTTTGTTTATTTTTTTAGGAAAAAAGCTCATTCTTTATGTAATTTCTCTATGATCTGTGAACGACTCCTGTGTATTAGACTCAAAGCCCTGAAAGGAACTGATTTGTGGAGCCCTTAGGCTGCTGGGTTCTTTTTCATTTGTCATTTTGCATTATAAAACAATAAGGCCTCACCCCCATCCTTTGTGCTATGAGAATATTGACATTTCACAATCCCCCTCTTATTCATTATTGCCATAAAGACCCCAATGTGACTTGTGAACCTCTGCAGTGTGTCGTGTCGAATGTAATATCGTAGATTAATGAGCCTGTTCCAAGTGACGCAGGTGTCAGCCTCGGAATATAAGAAAGCGCAGGATTTTCATGTCCATCCTGTAGGAGCATTAAACCGTCTCACCGCAGGTGGGTCAGTAGATGGCATCAGATCCTTGTGTCTCTGTGGGTCAGCGGTATCCTGACCTCCCTAAATCCTGCCAGCTTTAGAAATGATTAACCAGTATCTAATTCTACATAGCACCCAGACATCCTATACGGTGATCTCAGACTTTAAATGCATTACTCAATCATCTCTCACAAGCTGGGTTCTTCCATCACCATTGCTAATGGGAATATGATTAGAATTTACATGTTAACTGCTGGATGTATTCCATAGAGCTATATAAACAGTTTGCACACATTATTCAAATTCAATATTCATAAGGCTGCAGCCTATGTCTTCACATGGTGACATCAACGAGGCATGAGGCACTTGGAGCTTCAACTATGTCACCAGTTCCTAGTGAATTGATACGCTGTTCTGTAGCATCACAAGTAATACGCTCACAATGCTGATGCCTGATGTTTGTAGGTAACAAGTACACTTGAAATAATATGTGTTTAAGCTTTACATACTGGCATAAATGGTGGTGATGTTACTGCAAGCTTTAAGGGAATAAAATCGGACATGTTCTGCTTTACCGTGTGAGCCTGGTCCTGTAGCCACAATTCACGAAAGGCTCATACACACTTAACGATATGCTCCATGAGAGAAATCGTTGAGTGTTTCCCCTGCACTGCTAGGCTCAATGTCGTTAACGTTCATATCGTTTAATTTATCGTCTAGTGTGTAGTGTACGCGGCTTAAGAACAGTAATGGTGCATACACACGGTCAGATTTTTCTTCAGATCTGAATGATAACGATTTTAAAAAATCATTCAATCGTTCATATCTGAATGAAAATCTGACATATCTGACATGTCTGAACGATGAACGATGCGCGTTCCCGATGGTCAGATAACGATATCTGACATCTGATGTGTTTGCAGTCAGATTTGGATGATTCCATTCATTTTAATGCAGTCAAAATCGTTAATAGTTCAAATCGTTCATCAAATCATTCAGATCGTTCATCTGACACATCTGACAAAACTGACCGTGTGTATGCTCCATTAGTGTTTAATAGAGATGAACGAAATACTCCTTAAAGCTGCATACACACACAACGATTTTGTTACCAACGATTTTATGAACGATTTTCTGTCAGATTATCTGTCAGATTATGTTTCAGATTTTTTAAAGTGTAATGAACGATTTTTATGAACTACAAACGATTTTTGCATATTCCCTTAATGAAAATCGTTGAGTTGACAAGTCTGACGGAACTACAAACTACAAACTACAAACGTGAACGCGCATGAACGATAATCGTTCATCATTTGACTCAGAAAGTGAACGATTTTTTCAAACGATTATCGTTCAACGATATCGTTTAACGATTATCAGTCAAAAAATCGTTGTGTGTGTATGCAGCTTTACACTTTGCAGTTATAGTAAAGGTGCGTACACACACAACGATTTTTTGAATGATTATCATTAACGATATAGTTTATTGTTCAATCGTTGAAAAAATCGTTCACTTTCTGAGTTATAAGGATGAACGATTATCGTTCATGCGCGTTCACGTTTGTAGTTTGTAGTTCAGTCAGACTCATCAACGATTTTCATTAAGGGAATATGCAAAAATCATTTGTAGTTCAAAAAAATCGTTCATTACATTTAGTAAATGAATGATTTTAGTAAACAATTTTTGTTAATTTTTCCCTTGAAAAAATGAACGAAAATCGTTTACTAAAATCGTTCATTTACTAAATCGTTGTGTGTGTATGCAGCTTAACAGTCAGGATTAAGACAATCATGCATTTTACATATTGCTGGTGTCGTTTAAATAAAGTATTATGTAATCAATTTAGTGAAACCATCTGAAGGGTTTCTCAGGGTCCCGAGGGCTGTTTGGGGGCCACCTTTCTTACTAGATGAAAGGCAGCTTTCACTCCAACACAAGACGAAAGTGCTTATGGTGATCACAGTGGCAATGTAGAATAGACTGTATTATGGAGAGAGCCGGTGTTACTTTCACATAATAACATTTAGGGACCAGAAAGTATGTGTAACGGATTAAACACGTCCTGAACACATACTTGCCTACTTTTGAAAAAAGGGAGATTGTGACAATTAAAACCTATGAGCGCGTGTTAAAGTAGGCGTGTACTGTTACATTCGAGAGGCGTGTCATAAAACTGACTTACATCCACATGTAAATGAGCCATTTGTTGATGAAAACGCACTGATAGTTTTCAGAAAATACATGTAGCCATAGGGATCATTATGCCTTATAACCAATGCAGGGAAATTATACTAATGATCCTATTTAGATGTATATATCTCTGTTTTTTTTGTTTGTTTTTTACTATAGCAGCTTCATAATGGGGGTAATGTGCAATCAGGGAGATTGATAGACTCTTCAGGGAGACAGGGAGATTGCTGCTATTTCAGGGAGTCTCCCTGACAATGAGGGAGAGTTGACAAGTATGCCTGAACACTGAAAACGGTCAGGGTGTAGAGAGGTCCAGACACACAGAGACGCAAGGAGGCTGATGCCATCTACTGACTCACCTGTGGTGAGCTGGTCTAATGCAGCTTCAGAGCCACAGTGTTGGGAAGGCCAGAAAGTAGGAGGTTGTAATAGTGAAGGTTGGTGATTAGGAGTTTGCAATAATCAAGAGAGGAGATTATGAGGTTGTCGTAGTCGAGAGTGGAATTTAATGTTGCGTTAGTCAAGGCGGGAGATTATAAGGTTGCAGTAGTCAAAGTGGGAGATTTTAAAGATAATATGGGTTTTGCTAATGTTCTGAGTGAGAAGGTGTCATATTGTAGAGGTGAGCCAAGGTGTAGACAAGCATTGTGAATAGGGTGTGAAGGATTTGGGAGGGAACAGGATTGATGGGGCAGGTTGTGAGGGAATAGGAAGAGATGACTCTGAAGACATCATCTTCATTAACAGGAAAGAGAGAAATAAATGTGAGTAGGTGAGTGGTATAAAAAATGAGTGTAGGGTGATGGATCTGGCGCGAGGACCCTTCTTGATGGCGATGGGTGTTGCTCGTTGAAAGATCTACAGTAGGTTTGCTTGGTGAGAGAGAGGGCAATATTATACGAGCAGAAGACTAAAAGTGGAATGAAGGAAGTCTTCTCCATTGGCACTCGGGGGAATGAGAGCACGTTTGCAACTGTCAGGTGTTGTTGTTGTACCAGAATTGGGGTTTGGTTTGTCGGAGATGATGCATGGTGGTCGGTGCTGCCTCGTCTAAAGTGGAGTACACACTTGGCGACGTACCGAAGGGCCGAGCGACCAACTAATTTTGGCAAACATACTGCCCAAACGGCCGCATGAAATGCCTCCATATCATTCTCTGAGATCTGAGATATAATTATTCTCCCCCATATGATGACCCAACCCTAAAAATTGTTTATAAAGATGCCTCAGTGCTCCCTTAGGTCTCATGATATCATGGAATCCACCGGCCTTCTAGAAAAGCTTCCGGTGAGGCCTATGTCCATTCTGCTACTTCCTACCACCTTACAAACAAGCACCAATTAAATGCCCACTTCATACAATAAAAGTCACTTGTAAAAGGCCAAATGCTATTACAGGCTGAAAATCATTAATTTGGGAATTTGGAGAGTCACATGGATAACATGGTCACGTGCGGTGTATGTGCACAAAGGGTCCCCTGGTGTTGGGAGGGAAAAGGCCTAGAACATTGGTCCTGATCCATCGTATGGGAAGTCTCCTAAATCTTCTTTAGGAGGAACACACCAGACCTGACCCACTAGAGTTCTTATATTTACCGAGCATCTTGCAGTAATGCCCTCCCTGTCCTTGCTGACAGTGCTGAGGATGATGTTGTACACGTTGATCATCCTGGGGCTAAAGTTGCACCTGACGACACCTATGAAGTTCTCTAATTCGGTACTACTATCACTGCTTGGGCAGAGGAAGAAAGTGCAGCAATGCAAATCCTGCAGCATTCTCCTTAAATGCTCACTTAGCTAAAAATGGTAACTCTAAAAACGATGGCTTTCCAGTTTGCTGGATCTGTGTGATTTGCGGAATTGATGACTTGTGCAGAAGGGGAAATGGCAAGTAAGTAGTCGCTGTTCTATTTCCAACAAATCTGCACCTGTCTTGTCTGTCAGCTCTCAAAAAAAAAACTAAAATTTTGGGACCACAACAAAAAAAAAAGAAAATAGCAAGTGGACAAACCAATTTGCAAAACAATGGGTGGAAATACGTTATCGTTTTCTTATTTTGCATGTGTGGTAAATACTGGCTGCTTTTGCATTTAGGGCCTGATTCAAACCCACTTGCGAGCGCACAACGCTCGCAAGCGGGTCGATGGTCACCCACCGCGCATGCACACGCTGGAGCCGGCTCCGGTGTGCGCATGTGTGAGACCCGGCCAGCGACGGGCGCTCTGTCGCTACGGGTCTCACACCAAAACGAGGCGGCTGTCGATTGTGATTGACAGCTCGCCCCATTTTGGAGGCGGGCGAGGGGGGGGATGGCTGGCCAAACGGAGGCGCTCCCGAAGGAACGCCTGCCAATTGGGGGCGGCCTCAGTAGTGAGCTTCCGGCTCTATTAGAGCCAGAAGCTCACTGGAGCTTGCGATGGACGAGACCCTACCACAAGAGTCTCGTCGCAAACCCGATGGTCACGACCATTGCGACCATCACCTGGCCGCTCGCAAAAGCTGTGGGTGGTCACCCACAGCTTAGCGAGCGGCCAGGAGGCCGGTTAAAAAAATAAATAATGCCGCCCTGATTAAGAGCGAGCGTTCTGACAGAGCGTCCGGCTCTGAATCAGGCCCTTAGCCCACAAATGCTGGTAGATGGGTCTGTATCGAGATTGTAGATGGGTATGACCACTTGGCGCTGGGGGTCCCAAGAATCAAGCAAAATGCAATTTGCAAGCCAAATTCTAAAAAATAAACACATTTTTGCGGTGGTTCACACATTTTGAGCCAAATTGAAGGAAAGAGGATTTCTGTGCCCTCATACAGCCCTCGTTAACATCATTAGATGGTCAAGAGCTACTTTATCACCTAAGAAAGTAATTTTCTAAGGCGAACCCATCACCGTAATTGGATCCTCCAAGTGATTGCAGCTTGTGATTGCTCCTTATGCTCAGACTGTCCCTCCGTGATTATTTAACTTTTTTTTTTACAAATTGAATTTGCAGAATCTGTAGAGCCTCAGTAACCAATTCTTAGGTGGAAAAGCAGCTTTGAGACAACGTTGGGACTGAAAAAACAGTTTGTTTGCAATTACTTAAAGATATTAAGGCCGTCCACTAATGCACATAAAGGGGGCGCTTCCAAGTTTGCAAAGGCAAAGCCAACTCCCCCTTCTGACTTCAAATCTAATAACCTTTTTGTTATTTAGTTTTCCTACAAGTTAAACCCTTAAAATCGTCACCATTGACGGGCATGAGGCAGCTTGTGTAATTGTGGGTGTTTAGAGCAACTATCACAGTGGGGATCTTGGCACAAACGTAAGAAAAACTGGGACAAATGTCAGTGATCAGGGAAATCGCTGGAAATGGTGGTGTCACCTACTCTCCAGGACTGCGGGAGAAGGTTACTGTCACTCTGGGGATGTAGGTTAGACGGCCGGTGAGACGCAGCGGAGAGTAAACACAGGTGACTCATCCGTTTTCTTATTACAGTAACATTTTTTGGAGGGTAATAAATGTACATATATTTTGGATAATAAGGATACATTTCCCTACTCATTTAGGGGCACATTTGCCACAAACCACATTTAATTTGTAGTTGTGGGGTGGAAATGTAACCCAACTCGCAATGTGTTAATGACCGCACGCCTTTACAAATATTTTTTCCCAAAAAATCCTCGTCCTGATGATGGCCTAGAAGCAAAGTGTTAATTGCCACTTACGGATTGAGACACGGCGATCTTACTGCACGTGTGCGACCGTCATCCTGCGCATGCGACAGTGGGGGTTGATGGGGAACGATAGTCCATTGGTTACTATGGGCTAGCGCCATCTAATGGTGGAAACTAATATTTCCCTACTTTTGCACTCTCACCTCCAGGAGAAGACCCAGAGGAGAGGTGCAGCTGACTGGAGGTGGGGGCAGGGCCTGGCACTACGCCCCAATAGGCCCTGCCCCCTTGTGGGGAATGACACAAATCATGGGTGGAACGATAGAGAGCGGGACCAATATGAAGTGATTTTCATAGAGACCTGTCATATTGGCTCCACCCCCTCCTCATTTACATATGATTCTCAGCATGATCCTTCCATTAGTGTCCACTGTGCTAGGAAGACCACCTACTCTTCCGGGGGGACTGCCCACAAATTTGGGAGTCTCCTGCACCTTCCTGGAAAGTAACGCTAACTACTGGGGCCGAGCTCTGGAATTCTTAATGGTCTGGAGTTGGTAAATGTAACAGTTTATCAGCCCCCCACAGAGATACCTACAAGGGCTGATTTAGCTGTCCGAATGGAGGGACGACAGCACGTCGGCGATATCTGCTGCGATTCCTCTTTCTCACATCCAGGAGAAACTTATACCCCTTTTACACCGGAGCTAAAACCCGGGTTTTTGAAGGGTTAACCCGGGCAGCTCCCTGGTGTAAAAGGGCAGAGGGTTGGATCGCCGGGTCGAGTGACCCGGCAATCCAACCCAGGTAACTAGCAGGGTTTAACACGGGCGTAGCCCGTGAAACCCTGCTATGGGAACAGCGCACTCCGGGTCACGATGACCTGGAGTGCGCTGCTAGCCGGCCGATTGGTCCGGCTTCAGTGGCGCTTGGAGATGACGTCATCTCCAAGCGTCCACTTTCACTCCGCAAAAGCCGGGTCTATGCAGACCCGACTGCGGTGTGAGCGGCGCTGACTCGGGAATATCCCGAGTCAGTGCCGGCAAAATTCCGGGTCTGATCCGGATAGGACCTTTGTTCCAACTCCGGGTCAGACCCGGAATTTAGGTGGAAAAGGGGTATCAGTGTTTGGTAGATCGGCCCTTAATGGTGAAAAGTCAGGCTACTGTAGTTAGGGAGACTAAAACCAAAAAGATCCTATCTGATGGCGCCTAATCACAGTATCTAATAACTGATATACAAAGAACCAAAAACAACTAAAAGAGGGATCAGCACCCTTTATCTAATCATTATCCACTCCATCCCTCCCTGCTAGAGCGGTCACATGCTGTGCTATATACGGATCTACTATTTGGATTGATTACACGTTACGTCCGCTCTCCGTGACTACATATGACTGGTATCATTCTGTCTACATGATGAGTGTGTGAGAATGCAGTGGAGCTGTTGGATCTGAGCTATACTTTGCTGATTACATGCAAGAGCCGTGTATGCCCACAGCACACACAGGAACTGCACACGGAACTCAGGACCTCATGCAGAGCCGCCCGCATAATGCGAGCGCTCGCTCTGAATGAGGGCGGCCGCTTCTTCTTCAAAAGCCGTCCTCCTGGCCGCTCGCTAAGCTGTGGGTGACCACCCACAGGTTTAGCGAGTGACCAGGTGATGGTCGCGATGGTCGAGCCCATCGCGACCATCGGGGCTTGCGACGAGACCCTTGGGGTCGGGTCTCGTCTCCCGCAAGCCCCAGGTAGCTTCCTGCTCTAACAGAGCCGGAAGCTCTCCCACTGACATCACTGCTGATGTCAGTAGGGCCGCCTACAAATGGCAGGCGTTCCTTCAGGAATGCCTCCGTTTGTCCGGCCACCCCCCTCCCCGTCTGCAAAACGGGAAGAGCTGTCGATCATCATCAACAGCCGCCCCCTTTGTAGCGAGCCCCAGAGTGAGTAAATTTGTCACTCACTCCGGGGCTTGCGCACGCGCACTGCGTGCGCAGGGCCTCACCATTGACCTGCTTGCGAGCAGGTCTGAATGAGGTCCTCAGTTCATATACCACACTCCAATTGCGTGCAGGCTCTCTACACCAACAACAGAGCCTAAAGGTGCCCACACACTAGGCAATATTTTACACGATCAGCCCGATTCCGACGCATCAGGACGACAGATTGTGTAAAATATGTCCTAAACGTGAGTGTTCACTCACGATGACGATGCCGATGCACGTTCCCGCTGGTCGTACATCGCATCTTCAGATCTTGCCTGCTGCAGGCAAGATCTGGAAATCTCAGTCACTATCTACTGGAATAGTATAGGATGCACGATAGATCGTGGGTCAATTTGAATAGCTTTTAACACCAAATCGTGGCCACAACTGCCGGGGGAGAAATTGGACACGATATCGGATCGTGACCAGATCGCCTAGTGTGTGGGCACCTTAAGTATTAGGAGACCCGCATAAATCTTTAACGGAGGCAATTACAGCTTGTACATCTTTTTTATGTCTATTGTCCCAAGGATCGTGCCCTATTGATGCAGATCCATGCAGCGTCATTACACAGCGTTCATATACAAGGCTGCGTCTCACTGTGTTTATTAAGCTGAGGTCAACTCTGAATGTTGATAACTTATACCCCTTTCAGACAGAGAAAAGAACCCGGTAATTTTCCGGCTCTAGCCGGGTCGACCCGGGTTTTTTTTCTGTCTGAAAGGGTCAACACGGGACCTAATTCCCGGTACTTCGACCCAGGTATTTACCTAGGTTTTTCCCGGGTCTTACATGGGTTGGTGGCTGTCTGAAAGGTGCCGACCCGGGTTTTTCTACTCCGGGCATAGTAAGCAGCGCTTATTGGCTGAGATGGCGATGCAGTGGCTGCACTTTTCATGACCTCATCTCTATGTGCCATAAAGCAGTCCATTTATTATGACACACTGTATATTGCAGGGATAATCTGTGTTCTGTGTGAAAGGGGTCGACCCGGGAATTATGTGCTGTGTGAATGGGGGTTAGGAGCAAATTCCCAGGTCCTTCCCGGGATGAAAGATATGGGAAAAACCCAGGTTTTAGGGATATTTCTGTCTGAAAGTGGTATTATACAGAGCATGTATTGCTGCCAATAATACCCCTTTTCCACCTAAATTCCGGGTCTGACCCGGAGTTGGAACAAAGGACCTCATTCAGAGCCGGTCGCACAGAGCGTGCGGTCGGTCTGAATGAGGGGAGGACGTCTTGAATTTTCAAGACGTCCTCCTTTGCGGTGGAAAGGCTGTGGGTTAACACCCACAGCCTTACGACCGTCTAAGGTGATGGTCGCCATGGTCAAGACCATGGCGACCATCGGGGCTTACGACGAGACCCTAGGGTAGGGTCTCCCTTGTCGTAAGCCCCGGAGAGCTTTCGGCTCTGTCTGAGCCGGAAGCTCTCCACTGACATCACTAGTGATGTCAGTGGGGCCGCCCTCAAACGGTAGGCGTTCCCATGGGAACGCCCCCGTTTGGGCTGCCACCCCCCCGGCCCGCCTTCCAAACAGGGCGAGCTGTCAATCAACATCGACAGCTCGCCCCCTTTGGATCAAGACCCGCTACGACCGGCGCTGTCGGTTGTAGCGGGTCTCACGCATGCGCACGACGGCGACGGTGCCGTCGTGCGCATGCTCTGTGGGGGGCCATCGACCCGGCCCGAGCGCATCGGCGCTAACGACCGGGTCTGAATGACCCCCAAAGTTCCTATCCGGATCAGACCCGGAATTTTGCCGGCGCCGACTCGGGATATTCCCGAGTCAGCGCCGCTCACACCGCAGTCGGGTCTGCATAGACCCGGCTTTTGCGGAGTGAAAGTGGTCACTTGGAGATGACGTCATCTCCAAGCGCCACTGAAGCCGGACCAATCGGCCGGATAGCAGCGCACTCCAGGTCATCGTGACCTGGAGTGCGCTGTTCTCACAGCAGGGTTTCATGGGCTGCGCCCGTGTTAAACCCTGCTAGTTACCTAGGTTGGAATGACTGGGTCACTCGACCCGGCGATCCAACCCTCTCCCCTTTTACACCAGCGAGCTGCCCGGGTTTTAGCTCCGGTGTAAAAGGGGTATAATACAGCCTGCAGATTATTGGGACACTTTCTATGTGGCTTTAAACTGGATATATTCCTCATAAAAGGCAATTGCAATTGTTGCTATATTTTTCAGAATTGTCCCATTCAGACAAGAGGAGTGGATTTTATGTTTCCAATTGATTCATGCTACACATGTTTCATTTAAATTAGTGTCATTGAAGCGAATAATTCATTATTATAAGGATTTATTCCCTGTGTTTTATTTTTTTCATTTTTATTTATATTTTTTATATATTAATTATAATAATATTTAATTTTTTGTGTCCTTGTATATTGTTATTTGAATAAAAACATTTATGCGCAAACCAGACTTTTAGATTGGAACGTTACCAATTGGACTAGCGCAATTACATCGTTTTATTATTTTCTAGTGAGGGAGACTGACAGGGGAGTCTCTAGCTCTAAAAGTATTTTGGATACAGTCATAGAGCTGTTACTATAGATATGTATAAACAGTTACACATTCTGCTGCTGTATGACTGAATCAGTATATAGGGTTTATAGTATACATCTAGGGCGTCTTTAGTGGGTATACTGGGCATGGAAACACTGAGAAGCCATTCTGATCTTGTGCAGATGGTAGGGCATAGACATTTCCTACCACAATGCAAACTGGCGCTGGTAGTATAATGTTATCCAGTAAGGGTATAATGGGGTGAGGAGTGTTTATGTACAGTGCTCTCCTCAGAAATTTTTTCAAGCCGGGTGGCATCCATAAGTAGCCGGGTGGGGGCCTTCGCAATTATGCGAACGCCGGGAAAAGAGGTATCTCCCTTACCAATCCAGCCCGACAGGTCTCAGGCTGCTCCCGCACTGGCTCTCAGTCATAAGTGCCCATTATAGAGTGCCCCCTGTAGTTTTCCCCTTTATGCATTGCCCCCCGTAGTTTAACTTTGCCTTTATGCATTGCCCCCTGGCTGAAGTAGTGCCCCTATGTAGTGTCCCCAGGCTAAATAGTGTCCCTTATGCAGTGCCCCAAGTCTGGCCCCTTATGCAGTGCCCCCAGGTTTAATAGTGTCCCTTATGCAGTGCACCCAGACTTAAATAGTGCCCCCAGACTGGTCCTGGCCCCAGCACTTACCTTTACTTGCTGGCCGCTGCCTCGCGCTGACTGGATCTAACTAGATCCAGCAGGTGCGCGGGGCAGGCTCCTCACGTTGCGGGTGACGTCATGACGTCACCCGCGCAGTGCATCACTGGGAACGCTGTCCTCTGAAGCGATCGGAGGCTTCTTTAGCCTCCGGTCACTTCAGAGGCCAGCGTTCCCCAGTGGGGGACAGCGGGGGTTGGCGGGGAAAAGTGCTGGGCGATGCGCCCACAGAAAACAGCCTGGGGAGAACACGGATGTAACACCCACTGGATCGTTTGATACATTCCAGTCAATGTTTGAAGGACACAAGAGATTGTCACATTGATGGTGGCTGGATTCTTCCGCTCCATGGTCCATCTGTGGATGAGCTTCTTCAGCCGGATAATGGCCCTGATTCAGACCCACTCGCGAGCGGCTGTCCGCTCGCAAGTGGGTCGATGTTCTGCACTGAGCATGCGCACGACGGAGGGAGCTCTGTCGTGTGCATGCGCCAGACGCGACGAGTGAAGGAAAGTCCTTCGCTCGTTGTGTCTGATCAAAGGGGGAATGCTGTCGATGTTGATTGACAGCACGCCCCCTTTGGTGGGCGTGCCAGGGGCGTGCCTCCCTGACGGGGGCGTTCCCACGGGAACGCCTCCCGTCAGAAGCCGGCCCACTGACATCACTAGTGATGTCAGTGGGAGTGATTTTGGCTCTGATAGAGCCAAAATCACTCCGGAGCTTGCGGTTGAAAACCTCAACCGCAGGCTCCGGCTCACAGTTTCGACGGTCGCGATGGTCACGACCATCGCGGCCATCAAAATGCACACTCGTATAGGCTGTGGGTGGTGACCCACAGCTATACGAGCGTCCAGGAGGACGCTCCATTTTTATGGAGGGCGGCCCTCATTCAGAGCGTGCGCTCTGCTCAGAGCGTACGGCTCTGAATGAGGGCCTATGATCCATAGATGGTCTGGAGTAGTTCCAGCAATATAATGGTGTGTCCAGCTTAATGCAGGGTCCTCTGTTCCAGCTGCCAGATTTCAAACCATCACAGCATCTATTGGGAGAAGAGATCCTCTCCCGATATATTCATGACCATGCACCTAGCAGAAAAGGAATGAATGAAGAAGAAACATAAACAAAATTTAAGGTCAAAATATATAATGTCCACAATTCATGACCAACCAGTAAATCGGCTCCCAACAAAAGTTTTGAGTCCTCTTCCCTCTTATTATAACACTCAGATATGTTCTCACACAGTAGCAAGTGGCCATATCTGACCTAAACGGAGAGCAATGGGTCACTAGGAAGGGATTCCTCTACCCGGCCCACTCTGCTTCTCTTGTAGGGTTGTCTTATTATAAGCTGCTTCTGAACAGCTCTGTAACTCAAGATAACCACAAATGTCCCAGTTTGCTGCCTCCTAGTGGCTGATGTTGATGTTTGGTGAAACTATTCAGTGTAGATCTTTCATTTTTGACCAGATTTTATGGTGCAAGATCAACGTAAGGGTCTTCATATTTCCAACAAGTCAGATCCCCAGAAAAACCATTTTGGAATCCCCCAGGAAAGTCCACATTTTATAAGGTATCTGCAAACATTTCTTCCTCTACTTGGCCATCGCGTTTCGCTGCAACGCCTTCATGTCAGGGGCGGCATGGACATCAGCTTATAGGAGAGATTAATCTAACAACTTCCTATGAAAATCCCGGGGCTGTATATAATGCACAGGGAACCGGGCACAAGGGGGCTGTATATAATGCACAGGGAACCGGGCACAAAGGGGCTGTATATAATGCACAGGGAACCGGGCACAAGGGGACTGTATATAATGCACAGGGAACCGGGCACAAGGGGGCTGTATATAATGCACAGGGAACCGAGCACAAGGGGACAGTATATAATGCACAGGGAACCGGGCACAAGGGGGCTGTATATAATGCACAGGGAACCGGGCACAAGGGGACAGTATATAATGCACAGGGAACCGGGCACAAGGGGACAGTATATAATGCACAGGGAACCGGGCACAAGGGGGCAGTATTCAGGTGGCAGGATACAAATAATTTGATGATGATTTTTCTTTACTTTTTATTTAAAAAACAATGTTTTCCTTTATCCACTGGACAAACCAATGGCGGGTAAAGTGTTGGATTGTGTGAAATGCCTACTGTACATGCACTAGTGTTGGGTGTATCCGCCCCACATGTCTCTGACAATACACAATCTACTATGGCCGTGGGAATTCTCTTGATTGAACATTTAAAAAACTTGATGTTGTTTCAGAATCACCGTTTTATTGTTTATTTCTGTAAAAGGGCATTTTATAGTCAGGATGACTCTGCCGCCATACTGACAGGAGAAAGAGAGGAGCAATCTGTGGCTCCCCTGGATGTTACAGAACTGCAAATCCCAGCTTGCCCTACTGGCTCCCAACTCCACTTTGTAGAGACCTCACCAGGACAGACAGTGAATTCGCTGTGATTGTGAATAATGTGATAACGATGGCATGATCTGTGGACTGACCACTAGACGTTCGCTGCTCATTGCCCATCCAGCGGGTTTGCAGACTAAGGGGTCTAGTTACTAAGCAGTGTTAGGAGACAGAGTGAAAAGTGATAAGGTACCAGCCAATCAGCTCCCAACTGTCATCTCACAGTCTGTGTTTGAAAAATGACAGTTGGGAGCTGATTGGCTGGCACCTTATCACTTTCTTATCACTTTTCACTCTGCCCCCTAACACTGCTTAGTAACTAGATCCCTGAAGGCGGTATGTAGCTGCCCTGCAACATGAGTCAAAATCCTCTCTTTACACTTATCAAGATTTGTAGGTTCAGCTGTATCACCGGTTTCATATTAGCGAATCGCTGTCTGATTGTGTGTGGTATGCCTCGCCCAAATCGGAGCGCGTCAGCTGAGCCGCTGCCTCCTGCATGGACTGCCACCCGTGCCAAGGAAACAGGATGGGCTCCAGTGATATTGTAATGCATTCTGCAGGATAGCTGTAATGGATTCCTCTGGTTCCTTTACACCAGGGTCTCCCAACCATGGTCCTCGAGGCACACAAACAGTCCAGGTTTTAAGGATAGCCATGCTTGAGCACAGGTGACTTAATTAGTTCTTCAGTTATTTTGATTTAACCACCTGTGCTCAAGCATGGCTATCACTAAAACCAGGACTGTTAGTGTGCCTTGAGGACCGAGGTTGGGAATCACTGATTTACACCCATCTTCTGGAATCAGAGAGAATAGGACGTTGGAGCAATGGATCTCATTCAGACCTGCTCGCTAAGATGCGTACTCTCGCTGCTGCCTATAGTATGCTGTGTGTATACATTGTGCGCGTGCGAATACCTTAGCGAAAGTTCACAATGCACTCGCTCGCTGCGCATAGACAGCCCAGCAGAGTGAGTGACAGGAGAAGCCGTTTGTAGGTGGTGACAGGGACTGGCCATTAAAAACGGGGGAGTGGAGGTGCAAACGCAGGCGTGCCTGAGCATCTCACCAGCGGGTGTGCATAATTATAGGATAGCATCATAGTACATGTCACCTGGCTTGCTTTTACACTGAAGTGCTCGCAGTGCTTGCGGCAAGGTACGGTCAACCTCAAGCGCTGCGATAGCTTCCGATGTACCGATGGTTGCATACACTTCCCGGACATGACGTGCACAAGTGGGCGTCTTAAAACAGGCTGGTGGGTGTCTGCATACACTATGTGATCGCTCTCTATAAGAAATACTGGGCGTGCTAATGCATTGCTGTGCGGTAGTACTGCCTACGCAATTTGCATACACATCGTGCGAGCGATCGCATCTAGCGAGTGGCTCTGAATCAGGCCCAATGTCCCGTGTGTACGCCGCTTTTAGTAAGTGGGGATTGAATGGTTCTATAGTGTCATTCTCCTGCTAAATAAATGACATTCTCTCGGCTCCATAAATGTCAGGCACCAGGGGGAGAAAACCAGATGCATTGCCCAGTGATGGACAGGATGGTAACCTACACTGCAGGGTGACCTTTACCTAACAGGGACCTGACATTATACTCTGATATCAGGTTACTTATTTGTTTTCTATCACTGTTAACATGAGAGAGAGAACGCCTTCATTTCTGCGCACGCTCATCGCTGACTAGCCCGCAGTATCATAGACACGTCTACGACATGTACACGGAACATTTATCCTATGTACAACCGCCCAGTTGTGACTCTCACTTGCCCGTACTTACTCAAAGATGCGAATGTAGGAATCAATGGCTGCCCCTGCGCGTTCTGAATCAGGCCTAAGGTATCCATAGAAGGAAGCAATGCGTAAGGTCGTGAATGAATGAATATTGCATAGAATAATACATTACACCTGGTTTATTACACTTTATATTCTTCCTCTAACTGTACGTTATATGGGTATCAGTGAGACACATTTCTGTGCATATTCCCACTGAATACTACAATTTCTCCATTCATGTTGGTTACTTTGCTGAGTTTAAGTGAAGTATCGTTAACCAGGCTCGTTAGCGCCCGCGCAACATTACAAAGCTTCAGGGCCAGGGACATTTTGTGGAGTCACGCGCTGACTTTTGCGCAGATGCTGGTAAGCAGGTGGAATGATTATGCCAGTTCCACTGAGGTCGCCAAGATCAGGTCTATAGTATACTGTAATGATACAGTATATTACTAGCAGCGATGTAGGTTGTTGTAACAGAAATATCATTCCGAGTTTGGGGCCGAATTCAATTAGCCGCGAAAAGTGCCGTATGGAGAAAAGTTTTTGCTGATTTGCGCTTAACAGTTTTAGTAAAAAAAAATCAATAAAATAAGTATGATTTACCGCATGGCCGGCGGTTCAAATCCCGACAGCAGAAGCCAGGCAGGGGTGAAGATCCCGAACGTCCAAAGGTAAGTATAAACTAACCTAATTCTACCCCCTAACCCTCCTTTAGGGGTGCCTAACCCTAACCCCCTCTAAGTGCCTAAACCTAACCCCTCCTTCCCCGCAGCCTAACCCTAAGTTCCCTGGGGGGTGCCTAACTTCCCCTTCCCCTAGCCTAACCCTAACCTCCCGGGGGGTTGCCTAACCCTAAGTCCCCCCCGGGAGCCCCTAACCTAACCATCCCCCCTGCGGCTGTCCACGCCCTGCTTACCTTCGATCGGTATGCCGGGCTCCCGGCGTAGGTCTAATGATAGGTGTCGGGATTTCGACACCTGTCATTAGACACTTGCCGGGATTAGACAGTCGGGAAGCCGGCGGTCGGGATTACATATGTCGGCTTCCCGATTGCTTCCCCCTGGGACAGATAGTCCTTTTCTGGTTGTGACTAGTGAGGAGTCTCCCTGGATGTATTGGTCGGTGTCTGCAGCTATTACTGGGTATTACAGCCGTAGAGATACAACAATCTGTTGGGTGTATCCGCAGAAATGGGAGTACTCACGGTTATGGAGGGGCCTCCTAGTTTTTCTTGGTTGTAGCAGGTAGGATTCAGTCCTCCCTGGGGTTCCGGGATGGTCGCTGGGCAACTTGTACTGTAAATGGGACGTATTCTGCACCAGAAAAGCAGAAAGACACGAGAGTGTCGTATGTATTAGAGACCGTCCCGAAATCCCCTCGCTCATAAGATGTATGCCATAAATAAAGGCAGTATAGGATTGGTGCTGAAAGGGTAGACTGTCCGATTTTTTAAGTAATGTTTTAACCCTGTGCACATTTTCTAGTTGTTCCACAATCCCGCAAACCAAGGGGCAGCGTGACTTCCAAGTCCGGGAAGATGGGAGCACGCTTTGAGAATAGGCGCACTTATGCAAATGAAGAAGGATTGCTGGTGCGCCTTTTTCATGGTTAAAAAATGAGCCCTTTACCCATCAGTAGAACAGCAGCATCCTAATTTATTGATGTATAATAGGTATTAGTCTTTACAAGTGATGCCGCAGTGCAGCGGGGAATCCTGTATGAGTTACTTTGCACTTAGAACTGTACTTTCCCATAAAAGGTGCAGATGGAGCTCTAGTAAGTGTATAGGGCAATTTCTGATCACCGACATCTCCAGAGTACCAGTAATATTCCAGCCATCTTGTGGATGGAAAATGCGGAGCAGCCCTACCCTCCTTTATTCCCTGCCTAAACGCTCCCCAAAACGCTCTCTCTCACACCCTAGCTTGTCGTATTAGAAGTGGCGACATTTTCCAGCCACCCCAAGGGTGGTATTCATGAAAGCTTTGAGTGAGATATAAAGTACCAACCAATTGGCTCCTAACTGTATTTTTCAAATACAGACAGTAACGTGACAGTTAGGGGTAAATCTACTAAGATTCGAGATAGGTTCGAGATGACCATCTCGGGTGATTTATTCATTTTTTACCTGCTTGCAATCTACTAAAGGCGATTTCTCGCAGAACTCAGTAGTTTCGAAAACAAAAACTTTTTCTTTTTTTTTTACTTTATTGTGTTCTGCTGGGAGAACACATGACAGCATAGCAGACGGAGCCAGAGGACGCACCAGAGCACCGGAGGGAGACGCCAGGGGACCTGCCCAGCTGGAAGCAGGTAAGTGTAACCTACTATACGCCACCTCACAGTGGCGTATAGTAACACCATCAAATTCCAAAAATACATAATTTACTGAATTTGATGAATACCATAATTTCCATATCCCCATACTAATGTACTAATGTATGCAGAGTGTGGAAATTAACGCAGGGGGACTTAGCAAGGAGATATCACTGATATCTCCTGTGTTAAGTATCTTCATGAATACTAAAATAACGTTAATTGAGGAAAATGTCCTTAAAAACGTTATTTTAGTGTTGATGAATAGGCCCCATGTCCTTAAAAACGTTATTTTAGTGTTGATGAATAGGCCCCAATGTCCTTAAAAACGTTATTTTAGTGTTGATGAATAGGCCCCAATATCCTTAAAAACGTTATTTTAGTGTTGATGAATAGGCCCCAATGTCCTTAAAAACGTTATTTTAGTGTTGATGAATAGGCCCCTCAAAGCTTTAATAAATCCTCCTGAGCGTGAGACTAATCACTATCAATCTGACTCAGTAAGGATTGCTATTGCGATCGCAGCTCCGTAATCGCAAGCAGGTCTGCTGCGAATATATGCTAATGAATGCTGTCGCAATGCCAGCATAGAGACGCCCACTGCCTCCCACTACCACTATCTCACATCCGTAATACCTTGCAGTCCTGCGTATTCATCGGTAACATCGAGTACCATCGGACCCTCGCGCAGATTTACAGTAGCCATGACCCTGCTTAGAAATTGCTGACCAAACGGATAGACACGCCTGCGTATTGCCGACCACCCCCCTCCCCCGTCACAACCCCAAAACGCTCACTGCCTGTCAGTCACTCTGCGATGGCTCTCCGCGCTCTACGTGATCGCAGTGTGTCCTTCACGCACTTCGATGCATACACACACGCAGTACACAACAATCGGCCAACTCCGTGCGCTGCTGCATGTGCGATCCTTAATGAATCAGGACCTGTGTCATTTGTCCCTTTGTCAGTCCCTCGTGTCTCTCCTCCTGAGTGGGTTACAGGTAAGTTTACTTTACTAATACCGCTCTTACACCTAAATTCCGGGTCTGACCCGAAGGTTGGAACAAGAATTTAGCCGACACCCGTCTGCAGTGACCCGGCTCTCCCGGCATGGAAGTGGGCGCTTGGAGATGACGTCATCTCCAAGCGTCATTAAAGCCAGCCAATCGGCAGGCATGCGGCGTGCTCCATGTCACCGTGACCCGAATTGCGCTATTTACACTGCAGGGTTTCACAGGTCATTCCCGTGTTAAACCCTGCAAGTTACCTGGGTTGGCTTGTCGGGTCACTCGACCCAGGAATCCCACCCTGTCCCCTTTTACACCAAGGAGCTACCCGGGTTACCCCTGCAATAATCCGGGTGTTAGCTCTGGTGTAAAAGGAGTATTAGTTTGTCATCAGGCAAAGTAAATTTATTGAACTTTAGGAGTTGTTTCAATTAGATGTGTGTTGGCTGAAAATTACGCAACGCGTCTAAAAAACCTGCGTACGCGACGTTTTCCTAATTACTTAGAAACCATTTTTCTGCCTTTTTTACAGTAGTAAGAAAGCAGAACAAAATCTGACACTAGAAAGTTTACATTCCTACTGCGGTTTTGGTTACGCCCCTGACCCCTCCCTCTGTCCCGGTAACTGAAAATGAATCGGTGGTAACCCTAAAGCTGCATTCACACACACAACGATCTTGTTACCAACGATTTTATGAACGATTTTATGTCAGATTATCTGTCAGATTTTTTAAAGTGTAATGAACGATTTTTTGAACTACAAACGATTTTTGTAACTTCCCTTAATGAAAATCGTTCAGTTGGTTAGTCAGAATGAACTACAAACGGGAACGCGCTTGAACGATAATCGTTCATCATTATAACTCAGAAACTGAATGATTTTTTTCAATGATTGAACGATAACGACGTCGTTATAGTTAAGCTGCATACACACACGATTTTGTTACCAATGATTTTATGAACGATTTTCTGTCAGATTATCTGTCAGATGTTTTAGAGTGTAATTAACGATTTTTTTGAACTACAAACGATTTTTGCATATTCCCTTAATGAAAATCGTTCAGTTGGTCAGTCTGACTGAACTACAAACGTGAACGCGCATGAATGATAATCGTTCATCATTTTATCTTAGAAAGTGAACGTTTTTTTCAACGATCAAATGATAAACGATATCGTTAACGATAATTGTTCAAAAAATCGTTGTGTATGTATGCACCTTTAAATTGTTCAAAAAATCGTTACATGTGTATGCACCTTGAGAAACACATGGCGTGCCAAACAGGGCTAACTGGCGCAATTTGAGGGTAGTTGTATGTGGACCCAGCTATACTGTAGGTCCAGTATCACTTAGGCTGTTTTTTAAAGAATTTCTCAAATAAAAGTGATATATAAATATTCAGATTTCGTGTTTCCTCATCAGTTTCTCCACGCCGGATCACTGATGATATTGCATATTTACTCCTGCTACTGACAGGTTGCGGGTAACGAGCTGCCGCAGCTAAGTGTTACACCGATTCCTATTCATTATAAAAACATTGCAGCGAGGCACACCTGAAAGTGAAAGCTGGTGAGAGGCAGGAGACGTTTCCAAAGGCAATTAAGCCGACGTTATTTCCAAGTCTGTAATTCCCCTGAAGTGCTCTTTGCAGGCAGATATTCCAGAAATGATTCATTACGGTGAAATCCTGTATGAGAGAGCGTATAATTTTCTTTACACAGGTGGATTACTTTGTGTGCAAATTCACTAACTCAGAACAATGAAGTTGACTTTGATCTGTCGGAGACGTAAGGACTGGTATTAACTCCTGGCGCTGTAAACATTCCTGTTGCCTCGCCGGGGACGCTCGAAACCTATACAGCAGCCAGAGAAATCATTCAGCCCTTTGTCCAATACAGGAGCAGAAAACTGTAACCATACTCACCCCGGAGCTGGCCACCACCCGCTGGCAGCACGGCCGTCAACACCCTCCCACTTACCGAGCGCAAGTGGGCAGTCCATTTGGGAAGAGGGAGGTTGATGGCTCGCCCGCTTTACAATACCTGTGATCTCAGCACTGTATAGTGGAGGGGCGGGGCCATGAAAACACAATTGCGACGCCACGTCCCTTGCACCGCCCACCTGTGCCGCAGCCACGGCTCCTGCTGTGCCGACCCGACTGCCCTCTCCTGGAGAGAGCAGCCAGAGAGTCGGCAAGTATGACCATAACTCTGTAAGATTTCACTGCCCGCATACACTGAAATACTGATTGGTGCGTACTTAGGCCCTCATTCAGAGCCGTTCGCTATTTGCGGTCGTTTGTTTTCTAAAGAGGGGTGGCTATTCAAATGAAACGTTCGCACTTTGCGGACTGTTCACGCCTCTAAGTCTGAACGAGCGAGCAAAACATGCGAACGTAAATTTGAAAAATACGCCCCCTGGCCGCTCGCACCATACGTCATGTCCGCTATTTATTAGATTAATCGAGTACATCGACCAGCGTATGAACTGCTCGCTATTCTTGGGGCTGGTTTTTTCAACCACTATTTTGCGAGCAGTTCTGAGTTATAAAAAACCAAGTGACGTGGTCAATGACGCTGCTGGATTAATTATGCACTCCCTTAAAACGCCCGTTTTGACCTTTAAGCACGCCTGCGATCGGATTTCCACTCCCCGTTTTCAAGCACCTTCCCCTGTTACCACCCACATACGCCTCATTCTGTCACTCAAAATAGCAGGCATTCGCTATTTTGCGAACACATGAATTTCGGCCGCACTGACTGGTTCGCGCATGCGTATAACGATCCGTACGCATGCGCAGTTGGGCAAACATCGCTCGGAGCGAACGAGCTGCCGCTTACGAGTGGCTCTGAATCAGGCCCTTAGACGCCAACACCGGTCGCACTATGGAAACTTGCACCGCCCCTATGGCGGGCGCAGTTTCTCTGTCAGAGTATGGCCTCCTGTGTGCGCGGTCGAGCGTCTTTGTATGTAATCACTTTTCACTGACCATCCCGCGACACTCCCATAACAGACGAATCATCTCCGGTTATGGTTAGGCACTTGGGGGAGGGTTAGGGTTAGGCACTAGGGGGAGGGTTAGGCACCAGGGGTAGAGTTAGTCTGCAGGAGGGGATGGTTAGGGTTAGGCACTTGGGGGAGGGTTAGGGTTAGGCACTAGGGGGAGGGTTAGGGTTAGGCACCAGAGTGAGCGTTAGGATGCAGGAGGGGACGGTTATGGTTAGGCACTTGGGGGAGGGTTAGGGTTAGGCACTAGGGGGAGGGTTAGGGTTAGGCACCAGAGGGAGCGTTAGGATGCAGGAGGGGACGGTTATGGTTAGGCACTAGGAAGAGGGTTAGGCACCAGGGTGAGTGTCATAGTTAAGCTGCAGGAGGGGAGTGTTAGGCACTAAGGGGAGGGTTATAGTTAGGATGTAGGAGGGGAGGGTTAGGCACCAGGGTTAGGGTTAGGCACTAAGTGGAGGGGTAGGCTGCAGGATGGGACAGCTAGGGTTAGGCCCTGGGGGAAGGGGAAGGCACTAGGGGGAGGGTTATAGTTAGGCTGTAGGAGGGGAGGTTAGGGTTTGGCACTGGGTGGAGGGTTAGGGTTAGGCACTAGGGGGAGGGTTAGGGTAAGGCACTGGGTGGAGGGTTAGGGTTAGGCACTAGGGGGAGGGTTAGGGTAAGGCACTAGGGGGAGGGTTAGGGTTAGACACTAGGGGGAGGGTTAGGGTTAGGCACTAGGGGGAGGGTTAGGGTAAGGCACTAGGGGGAGGGTTAGGGTTAGGCACTAAAGGGAGGGTTAGGGTTAGCCACTAGGGGGAAGGTTAGGGTAAGGCACTAGGGGGAGGGTTAGGGTAAGCCACTAGGGGGAGGGTTAGGGTAAGCCACTAGGGGGAGGGTTAGAGTAAGGCACTAGGGGGAGGGTTAGGGTAAGGCACTAGGGGGAGGGTTAGGGTAACGCACTAGGGGGAGGGTTAGGGTAAGCCACTAGGGGGAGGGTTAGGGTAAGCCACTAGGGGGAGGGTTAGGGTAAGCCACTAGGGGGAGGGTTAGGGTAAGGCACTAGGGGGAGGATTAGGGTAAGCCACTAGGAGGAGGGTTAGGCACTAGGGGGAGGGTTAGGGTAAGGCACTAGGAGGATTGTTAGGGTAAGCCACTAGGAGGAGGGTTAGGGTTAGGCACTAGGGGGAGGGTTAGGGTAAGCCACTAGGAGGAGGGTTAGGGTTAGGCACTAGGGGTAGGGTTAGGGTAAGCCACTAGAGGGAGGGTTAGGGTTAGGCACTAGGGGGAGGGTTAGGGTAAGGCACTAGGAGGAGGGGTAGGGTAAGCCACTAGGAGGAGGGTTAGGGTTAGGCACTAGGGGGAGGGTTAGGGTAAGGCACTAGGAGGATTGTTAGGGTAAGCCACTAGGAGGAGGGTTAGGGTTAGGCACTAGGGGGAGGGTTAGGGTTAGCCACTAGAGGGAGGGTTAGGGTTAGGCACTAGGGGGAGGGTTAGGGTAAGGCACTAGGAGGAGGGTTAGGGTAAGCCACTAGGTGGAGGGTTAGGGCTAGGCACTAGGAGGAGGGTTAGGGTAAGGCACTAGGAGGAGGGTTAGGGTTAGGCACTAGGGGGAGGGTTAGGGTAAGGCACTAGGGGGAGGGTTAGGGTTAGGCACTAGGAGGAGGGTTAGAGTTAGGCACTAGGAGGAGGGTTAGGGTTAGGCACTAGGGGGAGGGTTAGGGTAAGGCACTAGGGGGAGGGTTAGGGTAAGGCACTAGGTGGAGGGTTGGGGTAAGCCACTTGGAGGAGGGTTAGGGTAAGGCACTAGGAGGATTGTTAGGGTAAGCCACTAGGAGGAGGGTTAGGGTTAGGCACTAGGGGAGGGTTAGGGTAAGCCACTAGGAGGAGGGTTAGGGTAAGCCACTAGAGGGAGGGTTAGAGTTAGGCACTAGGGGGAGGGTTAGGGTAAGGTACTAGGAGGAGGGGTAGGGTAAGGCACTAGGTGGAGGGTTAGGGTAAGCCACTAGGAGGAGGGTTAGGGTTAGGCACTAGGGGAGGGTTAGGGTAAGCCACTAGGAGGAGGGTTAGGGTTAGGCACTAGGGGGAGGGTTAGGGTTAGCCACTAGAGGGAGGGTTAGGGTTAGGCACTAGGGGGAGGGTTAGGGTTAGGCACTAGGAGGAGGGTTAGGGTTAGCCACTAGAGGGATTGTTAGGGTTAGGCACTAGGAGGAGGGTTAGGGTTAGGCACTAGGAGGAGGGTTAGGGTAAGGCACTAGGAGGAGGGTTAGGGTAAGCCACTAGGTGGAGGGTTAGGGTTAGGCACTAGGAGGGTAGGGTAAGGCACTAGGAGGAGGGTTAAGGTAAGCCACTAGGTGGAGGGTTAGGGTTAGGCACTAGGAGGGTAGGGTAAGCCACTAGGGGGAGGGTTAGGGTAACGCACTAGGGGGAGGGTTAGGGTAAGCCACTAGGGGGAGGGTTAGGGTAAGCCACTAGGGGGAGGGTTAGGGTAAGCCACTAGGGGGAGGGTTAGGGTAAGGCACTAGGGGGAGGATTAGGGTAAGCCACTAGGAGGAGGGTTAGGCACTAGGGGGAGGGTTAGGGTAAGGCACTAGGAGGATTGTTAGGGTAAGCCACTAGGAGGAGGGTTAGGGTTAGGCACTAGGGGGAGGGTTAGGGTAAGCCACTAGGAGGAGGGTTAGGGTTAGGCACTAGGGGAAGGGTTAGGGTAAGCCACTAGAGGGAGGGTTAGGGTTAGGCACTAGGGGGAGGGTTAGGGTAAGGCACTAGGAGGAGGGGTAGGGTAAGCCACTAGGAGGAGGGTTAGGGTTAGGCACTAGGGGGAGGGTTAGGGTAAGGCACTAGGAGGATTGTTAGGGTAAGCCACTAGGAGGAGGGTTAGGGTTAGGCACTAGGGGGAGGGTTAGGGTTAGCCACTAGAGGGAGGGTTAGGGTTAGGCACTAGGGGGAGGGTTAGGGTAAGGCACTAGGAGGAGGGTTAGGGTAAGCCACTAGGTGGAGGGTTAGGGCTAGGCACTAGGAGGAGGGTTAGGGTAAGGCACTAGGAGGAGGGTTAGGGTTAGGCACTAGGGGGAGGGTTAGGGTTAGGCACTAGGGGGAGGGTTAGGGTAAGGCACTAGGGGGAGGGTTAGGGTTAGGCACTAGGAGGAGGGTTAGAGTTAGGCACTAGGAGGAGGGTTAGGGTTAGGCACTAGGGGGAGGGTTAGGGTAAGGCACTAGGGGGAGGGTTAGGGTAAGGCACTAGGTGGAGGGTTGGGGTAAGCCACTTGGAGGAGGGTTAGGGTAAGGCACTAGGAGGATTGTTAGGGTAAGCCACTAGGAGGAGGGTTAGGGTTAGGCACTAGGGGAGGGTTAGGGTAAGCCACTAGGAGGAGGGTTAGGGTAAGCCACTAGAGGGAGGGTTAGAGTTAGGCACTAGGGGGAGGGTTAGGGTAAGGTACTAGGAGGAGGGGTAGGGTAAGGCACTAGGTGGAGGGTTAGGGTAAGCCACTAGGAGGAGGGTTAGGGTTAGGCACTAGGGGAGGGTTAGGGTAAGCCACTAGGAGGAGGGTTAGGGTTAGGCACTAGGGGGAGGGTTAGGGTTAGCCACTAGAGGGAGGGTTAGGGTTAGGCACTAGGGGGAGGGTTAGGGTTAGGCACTAGGAGGAGGGTTAGGGTTAGCCACTAGAGGGATTGTTAGGGTTAGGCACTAGGAGGAGGGTTAGGGTTAGGCACTAGGAGGAGGGTTAGGGTAAGGCACTAGGAGGAGGGTTAGGGTAAGCCACTAGGTGGAGGGTTAGGGTTAGGCACTAGGAGGGTAGGGTAAGGCACTAGGAGGAGGGTTAAGGTAAGCCACTAGGTGGAGGGTTAGGGTTAGGCACTAGGAGGGTAGGGTAAGCCACTAGTGGGAGGGTTAGGGTTAGGCACTAGGGGGAGGGTTAGGATTAGGCACTAGGGGGAGGATTAGGGTAAGGCACTAGGAGGAGGGTTAGGATTAGGCACTAGGGGGAGGGTTAGGATTAGGCACTAGTGGGAGGGTTAGACACCCGGGGGGATGGTTAGGCACTAGGTGAAGGTTAGGATTAGGGTTGAATTACAAAAAAAAAGTGTCAACCATTTTTGTGTCGTCCATTTGAATCTGTTGACCTTTTGCACTGTCAACTTTTGTACCTGTTGACCTACTGCATGTCGACCATATGGTGTCGACTTATTGACTGTCGACCTTTACATTGTCAATCTCTTATACCACACCCGTCTTGAGAACGTCTGCTTGATTACGCCATTTTAATGTATTAGTGTTGGAAGTAGTGCGCTCCCTCCAGCATCCTGTAGGTGAAGCTAAGCCAGCGGTCACTACAGCGCGTGCACAGAGTCTCCGCACGTCTTTACTCCCCAGAGTCCATGAGGACAGGACACTCCAGAGGCACCCACCAGAATACATGCCAGTACAGCCAGTAACAATAACCACAAGTATCCTACACCACCACTGATACATAGAGGGCCTAGGGGTCGATCATCCGCCGGTGCCTAAGCCCAGCTACAACACCCAGCATTACCCTAAGCTCCAGGCTGCTATATTCCACACAGATTGCCTACTGCTGATATCCCTGGGTGGGATGTACTATACATGGCATTATGGATGCAGTATATCCAGCCACTAATCAGATTCCCACTGGATCTCTCTCAGTAAAGATTGCAGCGAGAAGCCCATCGGTGTCTATTAAACAACCCTATCTATAGATGGCGGTACCTAATGTATCATATTCCGGAGCTTGGTACATAAGGGGAATGCAGCCAGAACTCCAAAAACGTCAGTTTTGAAATGGCGCATTGCCGGGATGATGTGTTTACCCGTCGCTGGCACACCCACGGGAAGTTACAGACATGTGCAGTACTTTGGTCGGCGGCCATCTTGGAAGAGGGAATGCTGTAACATGGAGTCATATGGTGGAGTAACGTGGAGTCTACAGAATAGTGCGCTCCATTTTCAACAAGATCCACAAAGACATGAAACAGGACAGGCGCAGACACACAATGGCGCATGTTTTAACAATGTGTTTACCCTGGAAAACATTTGGTTAACCAGCCTGGCACCTTCTCGGAGAAGCATATTTATTAGCGATCCATTCGATGGCTATAGAATGTACGCCTACGAGCAGGACCCTCTCACCTCTCTGTCTCCCTTATTACCCAGTCTTATTCTATTACTGTTTAGTTCCCATTTGTAAAGTGTAACTGAATATCCTGGCGCTATATAAGTATCTGTTAATTAATACACTGTTAATAAATAAAATTAAAAACCGAGATGCTCGCATGACAGGAAGTAAGATCCGCCCAACGCTCCCGTCCTACATCCCAAAAATAGTTTAGTAGTTACTAGTTATAGAAACCACTTTCAGAATGTCAAGTTGAATAATCAGCAATAATTTTGTGTCAAAATTCTGGTGTAAAAATTGGGACTGTCTGGGGAAAGCAGGGACACGCGGGAGCCCTAATACGTGTATGTTCTGGAAACAATTTTATTTTGACTCATTAATAATAGATTAATTGTCATTTTCAGGGGAGTAGGAATTGGGCACCCCTGGTCCAGTAACGGTAACACACAAATAGCCAAGCGGTGCGCGGCAGCAGGCTCCCAAATCTCCAAAGATAAATGTTTTAGGATTCACAGACGAAAATACCCTGGAGGGGGAGATTGTGCAGAGGTTGGAAACTGCCTTTATATTATTAGATATAGGAACTTTGTGTACTCAGAGGTCTGTTTAATTCATTTTGTTGCCTGTAATGTCCCTTTTCCCCACTAAAAGTCTTTATGGGCCCTCAAGCAGGAAAGACGATAACTGAATTAGCAACATAACTGTGCATCAGAGGATGTGATAATGCTGAGAGAGGGGAAAAGTATGCCCAAAATAGGGATATTATTCTATATTACAGCAGGGGCATAGACTATAGAGAGTGTGACATTGATCTGTATATAGGGGGACACTCATCTGTATAACAGGAGAGAGAGCATTATATAGGGAGACATTGCTCTGTATAACAGGAGAGAGAGCATTATATATAGAGAGAGACACTGATCTGTATATAGGGGGACACTGATCTGTATATAGGGGGACACTGATCCGTATAACTGGAGAGAGAGCGTTATATAGGGAGACATTGCTCTGTATAACAGGAGAGAGCATTATATAGGGAGACACTGATCCGTATAACAGGAGAGAGAGCGTTATATAGGGAGACATTGCTCTGTATAACAGGAGAGAGCATTATATAGGGAGACACTGATCCGTATAACAGGAGAGAGAGCATTATATAGGGAGACACTGATCTGTATAACAGGAGAGAGAGCGTTATATAGGGAGACATTGCTCTGTATAACAGGAGAGAGCGTTATATAGGGAGACATTGCTCTGTATAACATGAGAGAGAGCGTTATATAGGGAGACATTGCTCTCTATAACAGGAGAGAGAGCGTTATATAGGGAGACACTGATCCGTATAACAGGAGAGAGAGCGTTATATAGGGAGACACTGATCCGTATAACAGGAGAGAGAGCGTTATATAGGGAGACACACAATAATGCCCCTAATAGCACATTGTGCACAGTAATGCCCATTACACTTTATGCCACACAATAATGCCCATTACATCCCACCCTGACAGATCTACTTCATCAACTCTCCTCTCTGCTCCTGCCAGTCTGTCACCTCAGCTCAAGACAGGTTACACAGTTTTTATGTCCATGTAGAACCAGATTATTGGGAACATAGTTTATAACCCATTAAATTAGTGCCCCTTATACAGTGCCCCCTGTAGTTGTGCCCCATATGCAATGCCCCCTGTAATAGTACACATTATCCAGGGCCCCCTGTAGTTGTGCCCCTTAAAGTAGTACCCCCTGTAGCTGTGTCCATATATAGTGCCCCCGTAACTGTGCCCCTTAAAGTATTGCCCCTGTAGTTGTGTCCCTTCAAGTAGTGCCCCCTGTAGTGTCCCTGTAGCTGTGTCCCTTCAAGTAGTGCCCCCTGTAGTTGTGCCCCTTATACAGTGCCCCTTAAAGTATTGCTCCTTGTAATTGTGCCCCTTCGATTAGTGCCCCTTCAAGTAGTGCCCACTGCCCCCTGTAGTTGTGCCCCTTCAAGTAGTGCCCCTGTAGTTGTCCCCCCCCACTTACCTGACTCCGTGCAGGCTGTAGCTGTCATCCGGGCTGTCTCTCCCGACTCCCGACTCCCGCGCTGACTGGATCAATTGATCCAGCAGACGCGGCCGCCCAGGTTCCTCACTGCGCGGGTGGAGGCTTCCTTAGCCTCTGATCACTTCAGAGGCCAGAGCTCACAGTTGCAGTTGCGTAACCACTGCCCCCGGTGCCCCCAAGCTACCCGGCGCCTCCAAGCCACTGCCCCCGGTGCCCCCAAGCTACCCGGCACCTCCAAGCCACTGCCCCCGGTGCCCCCAAGCTACCCGGCACCTCCAATCCACTGCGGGGGCTGCGGGGGCAGTAGTTACGCCACTGGACACTGATCCGTATAACAGAAGAGAGAGCATTATATAGGAAGATACTAATCCATATAATAGGAGAGGGCATTATATAGGGAGACATTGATTAGTATAACAGGAGAGAGAGCGTTATATAGGGAGACACTGATCCGTACCGTAAAACAGGAGAGATAGCATTATATATAGAGAGACACTGATCTGTATATAGGGGGACACTGATCCGTATAACTGGAGAGAGAGCGTTATATAGGGAGACATTGCTCTGTATAACAGGAGAGAGCATTATATAGGGAGACACTGATCCGTATAACAGGAGAGAGAGCGTTATATAGGGAGACATTGCTCTGTATAACAGGAGAGAGCATTATATAGGGAGACACTGATCCGTATAACAGGAGAGAGAGCATTATATAGGGAGACACTGATCTGTATAACAGGAGAGAGAGCGTTATATAGGGAGACATTGCTCTGTATAACAGGAGAGAGAGCGTTATATAGGGAGACACTGATCCGTATAACAGGAGAGAGAGCGTTATATAGGGAGACACTGATCCGTATAACAGGAGAGAGAGCGTTATATAGGGAGACACACAATAATGCCCCTAATAGCACATTGTGCACAGTAATGCCCATTACACTTTATGCCACACAATAATGCCCATTACATCCCACCCTGACAGATCTACTTCATCAACTCTCCTCTCTGCTCCTGCCAGTCTGTCACCTCAGCTGAAGACAGGTTACACAGTTTTTATGTCCATGTAGAACCAGATTATTGGGAACATAGTTTATAACCCATTAAATTAGTGCCCCTTATACAGTGCCCCCTGTAGTTGTGCCCCATATGCAATGTCCCCTGTAATAGTACACATTATCCAGGGCCCCCTGTAGTTGTGCCCCTTAAAGTAGTACCCCCTGTAGCTGTGTCCATATATAGTGCCCCCGTAACTGTGCCCCTTAAAGTATTGCCCCTGTAGTTGTATTCCCTTCAAGTAGTGTCCCCTGTAGTGTCCCTGTAGCTGTGTCCCTTCAAGTAGTGCCCCCTGTAGTTGTGCCCCTTATACAGTGCCCCTTAAAGTATTGCTCCTTGTAATTGTGCCCCTTCGATTAGTGCCCCTTCAAGTAGTGCCCACTGCCCCCTGTAGTTGTGCCCCTTCAAGTAGTGCCCCTGTAGTTGTCCCCCCCCCACTTACCTGACTCCGTGCAGGCTGTAGCTGTCATCCGGGCTGTCTCTCCCGACTCCCGACTCCCGCGCTGACTGGATCAATTGATCCAGCAGACGCGGCCGCCCAGGTTCCTCACTGCGCGGGTGGAGGCTTCCTTAGCCTCTGATCACTTCAGAGGCCAGAGCTCACAGTTGCAGTTGCGTAACCACTGCCCCCGGTGCCCCCAAGCTACCCGGCGCCTCCAAGCCACTGCCCCCGGTGCCCCCAAGCTACCCGGCACCTCCAAGCCACTGCCCCCGGTGCCCCCAAGCTACCCGGCACCTCCAATCCACTGCGGGGGCAGTAGTTACGCCACTGGACACTGATCCGTATAACAGAAGAGAGAGCATTATATAGGAAGATACTAATCCATATAATAGGAGAGGGCATTATATAGGGAGACATTGATTAGTATAACAGGAGAGAGAGTGTTATATAGAGATACACTGATCCGTATAACAGAAGAGAGAGCGTTATATAGGGAGACACTGATCCGTACCGTAAAACAGGAGAGAGAGCATTATATATAGAGAGACACTGATCTGTATATAGTGGGACACTGATCCGTATAACAGAAGAGAGAGCGTTGTATAGGGGGACACTGATCCGTATAACAGGAGAGAGAGCGTTATATAGGGGGACACTGATCCGTATAACAGGAGAGAGAGCGTTATATAGAGATACACTGATCCGTATAACAGGAGAGAGAGCGTTATATAGGGAGACACTGATCTGTATAACAGGAGAAAGAGCGTTATATAGGGAGATACTAATCCATATAATAGGAGAGAGCGTTATATAGGGAAACATTGATTAGTATAACAGGAGAGAGAGGGTTATATAGGGAGACACTGATCTGTATAACAGGAGAAAGAGCGTTATATAGGGAGATAATAATCCATATAATAGGAGAGAGCGTTATATAGGGAGACATTGATTAGTATAACAGGAGAGAGAGGGTATGCAATCGGGAAACCGGCTGTCTTAATCCCGACAGCCGGCTTCCCAACTGCTTTATCCCGGCGAGGGTTAAATCAAATGACAGGCGTCTACATCTAGACGCCTGTCATTTTCCCGATGCCAGGAGACAGGCGCCCGGCATCCCGATCGAAGGGATAACGGGCGCCGCGAGCGGACAGCCGCTGGGGCGGAGGGTTAGGTTTAGGGCACCCAGGGGGGACTTAGGGTTAGGCCCCCCCCCGGGAGGGTTAGAGTTAGGCCAGGGGGAGGGAGGGCTAAGGTTAGGCATCCCGGGGGGACTTAGGGTTAGGCACCCCCCGCGGGGGACTTAGGCTTAGGCAGCGGGGAAGGAGGGGATTAGGGTTAGGCACTTGGGGGGGAGGTTAGGGTTAGGCACCCTCAGGGGGAACTTAGGGTTAGGCACCCCACCGGGAGGGTTAGGGTTAGGCTAGGGGGAGGGAGGGTTAAGGTTAGGCACCCCCCGGGGGACTTAGGTTTAGGCAGCGGGGAAGGGGGGGGATTAGGGTTAGGCACTTGGGGGGGAGGTTAGGGTTAGGGGGTTAGGTTAGGGTAGTTTTTACTTACCTGTGGACGATCAGGATTTCCAGCACTGTCGGGCTTCCACTGCCGGGATCTCTGCTTCTGTCGGCCAGGCGCTGCCGGGATTCGAACTGCCAGCCACAGGGACGGCGGGATTTCATACCAATTCCGAGATGGAGACACTTATCTGTATAACAGGAGAGAGAGCGTTATATAAAGTACTGGGATATATGCAGACACTGATCTGTATAACAGGAGAGAGAGCGTTATATAAAGTACTGGGATATAGGGAGACACTGATCTGTATAACAGGAGAGAGAGCGTTATATAAAGTACTGGGATATAGGGAGACACTGATCTGTATAACAGGAGAGAGAGTGTTATATAAGGTACTGGGATATAGGGAGACACTGATCTGTATAACAGGAGAGAGAGCATATATAGAGATACACTGATCCGTATAACAGGAGAGAGAGCGTTATATAGGGAGACACTGATCCATATAATAGGAGAGAGTGTTATATAGGGAGACATTGATTAGTATAACAGGAGAGAGAGTGTTATATAGGGATACACTGATCCGTATAACAGGAGAGAGAGCGTTATATAGGGAGACACTGATCTGTATAACAGGAGAAAGAGCGTTATATAGGGAGATACTAATCCATATAATAGGAGAGAGCGTTATATAGGGAAACATTGATTAGTATAACAGGAGAGAGAGGGTTATATAGGGAGACACTGATCTGTATAACAGGAGAAAGAGCGTTATATAGGGAGATAATAATCCATATAATAGGAGAGAGCGTTATATAGGGAGACATTGATTAGTATAACAGGAGAGAGAGGGTATGCAATCGGGAAACCGGCTGTCTTAATCCCGACAGCCGGCTTCCCAACTGCTTTATCCCGGCGAGGGTTAAATCAAATGACAGGCGTCTACATCTAGACGCCTGTCATTTTCCCGATGCCAGGAGACAGGCGCCCGGCATCCCGATCGAAGGGATAACGGGCGCCGCGAGCGGACAGCCGCTGGGGCGGAGGGTTAGGTTTAGGGCACCCAGGGGGGACTTAGGGTTAGGCACCCCCCCGGGAGGGTTAGAGTTAGGCCAGGGGGAGGGAGGGCTAAGGTTAGGCATCCCGGGGGGACTTAGGGTTAGGCACCCCCCGCGGGGGACTTAGGCTTAGGCAGCGGGGAAGGAGGGGATTAGGGTTAGGCACTTGGGGGGGAGGTTAGGGTTAGGCACCCTCAGGGGGAACTTAGGGTTAGGCACCCCACCGGGAGGGTTAGGGTTAGGCTAGGGGGAGGGAGGGTTAAGGTTAGGCACCCCCCGGGGGACTTAGGTTTAGGCAGCGGGGAAGGGGGGGGATTAGGGTTAGGCACTTGGGGGGGAGGTTAGGGTTAGGGGGTTAGGTTAGGGTAGTTTTTACTTACCTGTGGACGATCAGGATTTCCAGCACTGTCGGGCTTCCACTGCCGGGATCTCTGCTTCTGTCGGCCAGGCGCTGCCGGGATTCGAACTGCCAGCCACAGGGACGGCGGGATTTCATACCAATTCCGAGATGGAGACACTTATCTGTATAACAGGAGAGAGAGCGTTATATAAAGTACTGGGATATATGCAGACACTGATCTGTATAACAGGAGAGAGAGCGTTATATAAAGTACTGGGATATAGGGAGACACTGATCTGTATAACAGGAGAGAGAGCGTTATATAAAGTACTGGGATATAGGGAGACACTGATCTGTATAACAGGAGAGAGAGTGTTATATAAGGTACTGGGATATAGGGAGACACTGATCTGTATAACAGGAGAGAGAGTGTTATATAAGGTACAGGGATATAGGGAGACCCTTATCTGTATAACAGGAGAGAGCGTTATATAAAGTACTGGGATATAGGGAGACACTGATCTGTATAACAGGAGAGAGAGCGTTATATAAAGTACTGGGATATAGGGAGACACTGATCTGTATAACAGGAGAGAGAGCATTATATAAAGTACTGGGATATAGGGAGACACTGATCTGTATAACAGGAGAGAGAGCGTTATATAAAGTACTGGGATAAAGGGAGACACTGATCTGTATAACAGGAGAGAGAGCGTTATATAAAGTACTGGGATATAGGGAGACACTTATCTGTATAACAGGAGAGAGAGCGTTATATAAAGAACAGGGATATATGCAGACACTGATCTGTATAACAGGAGAGAGAGCGTTATATAAAGTACTGGGATATAGGGAGACACTGATCTGTATAACAGGAGAGAGAGCGTTATATAAAGTACTGGGATATAGGGAGACACTGATCTGTATAACAGGAGAGAGAGCGTTATATAAGGTACTGGGATATAGGGAGACACTGATCTGTATAACAGGAGAGAGTGTTATATAAGGTACTGGGATATAGGGAGACCCTTATCTGTATAACAGGAGAGAGCGTTATATAAAGTACTGGGATATAGGGAGACACTGATCTGTATAACAGGAGAGAGAGCGTTATATAAAGTACTGTGATATAGGGAGACACTGATCTGTATAACAGGAGAGAGAGCGTTATATAAAATACTGGTATATAGGGAGACACTGATCTGTATAATAGGAGAGAGAGCGTCATATAAAGTACTGGGATATAGGGAGACACTGATCTGTATAACAGGAGAGAGAACATTATATAAAGTACTGGGATATAGGGAGACACTGATCTGTATAACAGGAGAGAGAGCGTTATATAAAGTACTGGGATAAAGGGAGACACTGATCTGTATAACAGGAGAGAGAGCGTTATATAAAGTACTGGGATATAGGGAGACACTTATCTGTATAACAGGAGAGAGAGCGTTATATAAAGTACTGGGATATATGCAGACACTGATCTGTATAACAGGAGAGAGAGCGTTATATAAAGTACTGGGATATAGGGAGACACTGATCTGTATAACAGGAGAGAGAGCGTTATATAAAGTACTGGGATATAGGGAGACACTGATCTGTATAACAGGAGAGAGAGTGTTATATAAGGTACTGGGAAATAGGGAGACACTGATCTGTATAACAGGAGAGAGAGTGTTATATAAGGTACTGGGATATAGGGAGACACTGATCTGTATAACAGGAGAGAGAGCGTTATATAAAGTACTGGGATATAGGGAGACACTGATCTGTATAACAGGAGAGAGCGTTATATAAAGTACTGGGATATAGGGAGACAATGATCTGTATAACAGGAGAGAGAGCGTTATATAAAGTACTGGGATATAGGGAGACAATGATCTGTATAACAGGAGAGAGAGCGTTATATAAAGTACTGGTATATAGGGAGACAATGATCTGTATAACAGGAGAGAGAGCGTTATATAAAGTACTGGGATATAGGGAGACAATGATCTGTATAACAGGAGAGAGAGCGTTATATAAAGTACTGGGATATAGGGAGACAATGATCTGTATAACAGGAGAGAGAGCGTTATATAAAGTACTGGGATATATGGAGACACTGATCTGTATAACAGGAGAGAGCGTTATATAAAGTACTGGGATATATGGAGACACTTATCTGTATAACAGGAGAGAGCGTTATATAAAGTACTGGGATATAGGGAGACACTGATCTGTATAACAGGAGAGAGAGCGTTATATAAAGTACTGGGTTTAGGGAGACACTGATCTGTAAAACAGGAGAGAGCGTTATATAGGGAGACACTGATCTGTATAACAGGAGAGAGAGCGTTATATAAAGTACTGGGATAAAGGGAGACACTGATCTGTATAACAGGAGAGAGAGCTTTATATAAAGTACTGGGATAAAGGGAGACACTGATCTGTATAACAGGAGAAAGAGCGTTATATAAAGTACTGGGATATATGGAGACACTGATCTGTATAACAGGAGAGAGCGTTATATAAAGTACTGGGATATAGGGAGACACTGATCTGTATAACAGGAGAGAGCATTATATAAATTACTGGGATATAGGGAGACACTGATCTGTATAACAGGAGAGAGCATTATATAAAGTACTGGGATATAGGGAGACACTGATCTGTATAACAGGAGAGAGAGCGTTATATAAAGTACTGGGTATAGGGAGACACTGATCTGTATAACAGGAGAGAGCATTATATAAAGTACTGGGATATAGGGAGACACTGATCTGTATAACAGGAGAGAGAGCGTTATATAAAGTACTGGGATATAGGGACACACTGATCTGTATAACAGGAGAGAGAGCATTATATAAAGTACTGGGATATAGGGACACACTGATCTGTATAACAGGAGAGAGAGCGTTATATAAAGTACTGGGTATAGGGAGACACTGATCTGTATAACAGGAGAGAGCGTTATATAGGGAGACACTGATCTGTATAACAGGAGAGAGAGCGTTATATAAAGTACTGGGATATAGGGAGACACTGATCGGTATAACAGGAGAGAGCGTTATATAAAGTACTGGGATATAGGGAGACACTGATCTGTATAACAGGAGAGAGAGCGTTATATAAAGTACTGGGATATAGGGAGACACTGATCTTTATAACAGGAGAGAGCGTTATATAAAGTACTGGGATATAGGGACACACTGATCTGTATAACAGAAGAGAGCGTTATATAAAGTACTGGGATACAGGGAGACAATGATCTGTATAACAGGAGAGAGAGCGTTATATAAAGTACTGGTATATAGGGAGACAATGATCTGTATAACAGGAGAGAGAGCGTTATATAAAGTACTGTGATATAGGGAGACAATGATCTGTATAACAGGAGAGAGAGCGTTATATAAAGTACTGGGATATAGGGTGACACTGATCTGTATAACAGGAGAGAGCGTTATATAAAGTACTGGGATATATGGAGATACTGATCTGTATAACAGGAGAGAGCGTTATATAAAGTACTGGGATATAGGGAGACACTGATCTGTATAACAGGAGAGAGAGCGTTATATAAAGTACTGGGTATAGGGAGACACTGATCTGTATAACAGGAGAGAGCGTTATATAGGGAGACACTGATCTGTATAACAGGAGAGAGAGCTTTACATAAAGTACTGGGATATAGGGAGACACTGATCTGTATAACAGGAGAGAGAGCGTTATATAAAGTACTGGGATATATGGAGACACTGATCTGTATAACAGGAGAGAGCGTTATATAAAGTACTGGGATATAGGGAGACACTGATCCGTATAACAGGAGAGAGAGCGTTATATAAAGTACTGGGTATAGGGAGACACTGATCTGTATAACAGGAGAGAGCGTTATATAGGGAGACACTGATCTGTATAACAGGAGAGAGAGCGTTATATAAAGTACTGGGATATAGGGAGACACTGATCTGTATAACAGGAGAGAGCGTTATATAAAGTACTGGGATATAGGGAGACACTGATCTGTATAACAGGAGAGAGAGCGTTATATAAAGTACTGGGATATAGGGACACACTGATCTGTATAACAGGAGAGAGCGTTATATAAAGTACTGGGATACAGGGAGACAATGATCTGTATAACAGGAGAGAGAGCGTTATATAAAGTACTGGTATATAGGGAGACAATGATCTGTATAACAGAAGAGAGAGCGTTATATAAAGTACTGGGATATAGGGAGACAATGATCTGTATAACAGGAGAGAGAGCGTTATATAAAGTACTGGGATATAGGGAGACACTGATCTGTATAACAGGAGAGAGCGTTATATAAAGTACTGGGATATATGGAGACACTGATCTGTATAACAGGAGAGAGCGTTATATAAAGTACTGGGATATAGGGAGACACTGATCTGTATAACAGGAGAGAGAGCGTTATATAAAGTACTGGGTATAGGGAGACACTGATATGTATAACAGGAGAGAGCGTTACATAGGGAGACACTGATCTGTATAACAGGAGAGAGAGCTTTATATAAAGTACTGGGATATAGGGAGACACTGATCTGTATAACAGGAGAGAGAGCGTTATATAAAGTACTGGGATATATGGAGACACTGATCTGTATAACAGGAGAGAGCGTTATATAAAGTACTGGGATATAGGGAGACACTGATCTGTATAACAGGAGAGAGAGCGTTATATAAAGTACTGGGTATAGGGAGACACTGATCTGTATAACAGGAGAGAGCGTTATATAGGGAGACACTGATCTGTATAACAGGAGAGAGAGCGTTATATAAAGTACTGGGATACAGGGAGACACTGATCTGTATAACAGGAGAGAGCGTTATATAAAGTACTGGGATATAGGGAGACACTGATCTGTATAACAGGAGAGAGCGTTATATAAAGTACTGGGATATATGCAGACACTGATCTGTATAACAGGAGAGAGAGCGTTATATAAAGTACTGGGATAAAGGGAGACACTGATCTGTATAACAGGAGAGAGAGCGTTATATAAAGTACTGGGTATAGGGACACACTGATCTGTATAACAGGAGAGAGCGTTATATAAAGTACTGGGATATAGGGAGACACTGATCTGTATAACAGGAGAGAGCGTTATATAAAGTACTGGGATACAGGGAGACTCTGATCTGTATAACAGGAGAGAGCGTTATATAAAGTACTGGGATACAGGGAGACACTGATCTGTATAACAGGAGAGAGCGTTATATAAAGTACTGGGATAAAGGGAGACACTGATCTGTATAACAGGAGAGAGAGCGTTATATAAAGTACTGGGTATAGGGAGACACTGATCTGTATAACAGGAGAGAGCGTTATATAGGGAGACACTGATCTGTATAACAGGAGAGAGAGCGTTATATAAAGTACTGGGATACAGGGAGACACTGATCTGTATAACAGGAGAGAGCGTTATATAAAGTACTGGGATACAGGGAGACTCTGATCTGTATAACAGGAGAGAGCGTTATATAAAGTACTGGGATACAGGGAGACACTGATCTGTATAACAGGAGAGAGCGTTATATAAAGTACTGGGATAAAGGGAGACACTGATCTGTATAACAGGAGAGAGAGCGTTATATAAAGTACTGGGTATAGGGAGACACTGATCTGTATAACAGGAGAGAGCGTTATATAGGGAGACACTGATCTGTATAACAGGAGAGAGAGCGTTATATAAAGTACTGGGATACAGGGAGACACTGATCTGTATAACAGGAGAGAGCGTTATATAAAGTACTGGGATATAGGGAGACACTGATCTGTATAACAGGAGAGAGCGTTATATAAAGTACTGGGATATATGCAGACACTGATCTGTATAACAGGAGAGAGAGCGTTATATAAAGTACTGGGATAAAGGGAGACACTGATCTGTATAACAGGAGAGAGAGCGTTATATAAAGTACTGGGTATAGGGACACACTGATCTGTATAACAGGAGAGAGCGTTATATAAAGTACTGGGATATAGGGAGACACTGATCTGTATAACAGGAGAGAGCGTTATATAAAGTACTGGGATACAGGGAGACTCTGATCTGTATAACAGGAGAGAGCGTTATATAAAGTACTGGGATACAGGGAGACACTGATCTGTATAACAGGAGAGAGCGTTATATAAAGTACTGGGATAAAGGGAGACACTGATCTGTATAACAGGAGAGAGAGCGTTATATAAAGTACTGGGATATAGGGAGACACTGATCTGTATAACAGGAGAGAGAGCGTTATATAGGGAGACACTGATCTGTATAACAGGAGAGAGAGCGTTATATAAAGTACTGGGATAAAGGGAGACACTGGTCTGTATAACAGGAGAGAGAGCGTTATATAAAGTACTGGGATATAGGGAGACACTTATCTGTATAACAGGAGAGAGCGTTATATAAAGTACTGGGATACAGGGAGACACTGATCTGTATAACAGGAGAGAGGGTTATATAAAGTACTGGGATATAGGGAGACACTGATCTGTATAACAGGAGAGAGCGTTATATAAAGTACTGGGATATAGGGAGACACTGATCTGTATAACAGGAGAAAGAGAGTTATATAGGGAGACACTGATTTGTATAACAGGAGAGAGAGCGTTATATAAAGTACTGGGATATAGGGAGACACTGATCCATTTTGTTTTTATGCTTTCTTTTCATATTGTATAAAATATAAATGGGTCCTCCGTGGAGTGAGGCTCACACAGAACAAAAGGAAGGAGCGGAGCACTGTGGGTATAAGATGCAGATTGCGACACAAAATAAAGCTTCAGGTTGTTCTTAGTAACTACCATGAAGTGCTGTGCCAAGAATAGGCATCTAGGCGGCAGCAGTCATTGGCCTGATGGGTCCCCGCAGGAGCCTAAACGCTGCTCAGAATACAGAGAATAATAAATCTGACGAGCCATGCTTACATAATCACTAACAATTATATATCTATACATCTCCATGTGCTCATATTATGCTCATGTAGTTACTGTGGAGAAAATGTTTCATATGTTTGTGGAATATTTTGTCTCCATTTAGAATGTTGACAGTATAACGTCGATATGGTCTGAATGCCGACATTCAGATCACCGACAGGTTAGAATTCCGAGATTTACAATGTCGACACTGACATAATGTCAACAGTGAGAATGTCGATAGTTAGAATATTGACAATGAGATTTTCAATCTAACCCTAACTCTAACCCAACGCTAACTCTAATCTAACCTTAAATCTAACCTTAACTCTGACTCAACCATAACTCTAACCCAACCCTAACTCTAATCCATCCCTAACTCTAATATAACTCTAATCCAACCGTAACTCTAATCTAACCCTAACTGTAATCCAACCAGGGCCGGATTAAGGCTTGTGGGGGCACCCAGTAGCAGTCCCCCCTCAACAGTAGTCCTCCCAAGAGTACCCCTAGTAGTGATCCCCCCTCTATGCTGTGTCCCCCAGTAGTGTGCAGTGCCCCCAGTGTTATCCCCAGCAGTGGCCCTAGCAGTACCCCCCCTCTATACAGTGTCCCCCAGTAGTGGTCCCAGCAGTGTGCAGTGCCCCCAGTAGTACTCCCAGCAGTGCCCTTAGGAGTAGTCCGTCCGTCCGTCCATCCCCCCCCAGCAGTGCCCTTAGGAATAGTCCCCCGTCCCCCCAGCAGTGCCCTTAGGAATAGTCCCCCCGCCAGACAAAAAAAAAATTCTCCATTTACCTTAATCCCCGCTCCGGCATCTGCTCCTCCGTCCAGCGACCCACTCTGCATGAAGGGAGAGACGTCGACATCTCTCCCATCAGCCACTGCGGGAGCCGGAAGATGGAGTCTCCGGCAGTGGGCCGCGGCGTAGCAGCCGATGAGAGTCAGACAGACTCTCATCGGCTGCTAAAACAAACACACAGCTGCCGGCGCCGGCGTGTTTGTGCTGTGTAGTGCGGACGGCACTTATGTGCCATCCACACTACCGCCCTGCCCCAAGCTGGTGCAGCAGCACTGACTGTGCTGCTGCATGCAGCTGCAGAGTGCCCTCCTCCCAGGAACAGGTGCCGCCGGCACCTGTTCTCGACAGGGTCACATCGTCCCTTTGTGGGGGCCCTCTGTGTGTGTGTGGGGGCCCAGGGATGACCGCCCCTGTCGCCCCCCCACCCTTAATCCGGCCCTGAATCCAACCCTAACTCTAATCTAACTCTAATCCAACCCTAACTCTAATTTAACCCTAACTCTAATCTAACCCTAACTCTAATTCAACCCTAACTCTAATCTATCTCTAATCTAACCCTAACTCTAATCTAACTCTAGTCTAACCCTAACTCTAATTCAACCCTAACTCTAATCTAACCCTAACTCTAATCTAACTCTAATCTAGCCCTAACTCTAATCTAACTCTAATCTAACCCTAACTCTAGTCTAACCCTAACTCTAATCTAACTCTAATCTAACCCTAACTCTAATCTAACTCTAATCTAACCCTAACTCTAATCCAACCCTAACTCTAATCTAACCCTAACTCTAATTCAACCCTAACTCTAATCCAACCCTAACTCTAATCTAACCCTAACTCTAATCTAACTCTAATCTAACCCTAACTCAAATTTTACCTTAACTCTAGTCTAACCCTAACTCTAATCTAACCCTAACCTATCTCTAATCGAACCCTAACTCTAATCTAACCCAAACTCTAATCCAACCCTGACTCTAATCTAACCATAACTCTAATCCAGCCCTAACTCTAATCCAACCCTAACTCTAATCTAACCCTAGCTCTAATCTAACTCTAATATAACCCTAACTCTAATCTAACTCTAATCCAACCCTAACTCTAATCTAACTCTAATCCAACCCTAACTCTAATCCAACCCTAACTCTAATCTAACCCAAGATCTAATCCAACCCTAACTCTAATCCAACCCTAACTCTAATCCAACCCTAACGCTAATCTAACCCTAGTTCTAATCCAGCCCTAATTATAATCCAACCCTAACTCTAATCTAACTCTAATATAACCCTAACTCCAATCCAACCTTAACTCTAATCTAACCCTAACTCTAATCCAGCCCTAACGCTAATACAACCCCTAAATCTAATGCAACCCTAACTCTAACTCTAATCTAACCCTATCTCTAATCTAACTCTAATCTAAGCCTAACTCTAATCTAACCATAACTCTAACCTAAATCTAACCCTAACTCTAATCTCAACCTAACTCTAATCTAAGCCTAACTCTAAACTAACTCTAATCTAAACCTAGCTCAAATCCAGCCCTAACTCTAATCCAACCCTAACTCTAATCCAACCCTATCTCTAATCTAACCCTAACTCTAATCTAACCCTAATTCTAATCCAGCCCTAACTCTAATCCAACCCTATCTCTATCTCTAATCTAACCCTAACTTTAATCTAACCCTAACTCTAATCTAACCATAACTCTAATGTAACCATAACTCTAATCTAGCCTTAACTCTAATCTAACCCTAACTCTAATGTTACCCGAGCTCTAATCTAACCTTAGCCCTAACTCCAATCTAACCCTAGCTCTAATCTAGCCCTAACTCTTGTCTAACTTTAGCCCTAACTCTAATCTAACCCTAACTGTAATGTAACCCTAACTCCACATGACTAATCACCCAGTTTCTCCATGACTAATCACACAGTTTCCCCATGACTAATCGCCAAGTCTCCCCATGACTAAACACCCATATTCCCCATTACTAGTCATCCAGAGTCCCCATGACTAATCAACCAGTCTCCCCATGACTAATCACCAAGTCTCCCCATGACTAAACACGCAGTTTCCCCATGACTAATTACCCAGCCTCCCCATGACTAATCACCCAGTCTATCCATGATTTATCACCCAGTTACTGCATGACTAGTTACACAGTTTCTACATGACTAATCACTCAGTCTCCCCATGACTAATCACCCAGATTCCCCATGACTAATCACTCAGTCTTCCCATGACTAGTCATCCAGTCTCCCCATGACTAATCACTCAGTCTCCCCATGGCTAATTACCCAGTTTCCCCAATCACCTAGTCTCCTCATGACTAATCAGCCAGGCTCCCCATGACTAATCACCCAGTCTCCTCATGACTAGTCACCCAGTCTCCCCATGACTAATCTCTCAGTCTCCCCATGACAAATTGCCCAGTCTCCTTATGACTAATCACCCAGTCTCCCCATGACTAATCACCCAGTCTCCCCATGACTAATCACCTAGACTCCCTATGACTAATCACCCAGTCTCCCCATGACAAATTGCCCAGTCTCCTTATGACTAATCGCCCAGTCTCCCAATGACTAATTACCCAGTCTCCTTATGACTAGTCACCCAGTCTCCCCATGACTAATCACCCAGTCTCCCCATGACTAATCACCCAGTCTCCCCATGACTAATCACCCAGTATCCTTATAACTAGTCACCCAGTCTCCCCATGACTAATCATCCAGTCTCCCCATGACTAATCTCTCAGTCTCCCCATGACAAATTGCCCAGTCTCTTCATGACTAATCACCCAGTCTCCCCATGACTAATCCCCCAGTCTCCCCATGACTAATCACCCAGTCTCTACATGACTCAGAACTCATTTTCCCCATGACTAATTGCCCAGACTCCCCATGACTAATTGCCCAGTCTCCCCATGACTAATCGCCCAGTCTCCCCATGACTAATCGCCCAGTCTCCCCATCATCTCCAGCTTTGTTATGTTAGCCCAGTGCATCCAATGTTTTTATGGAACCCCTTAGATTGTAAGCTCATTTCTGCTACTGTCATACTACTGTAATGCGTTTGTAACATTATCTCCTTCCATGGAAATTGTTGGCACTTTATATAAATAAAGGATACAATGATAAAGACATAATGACGCTATGACATTTGCCGAATAAGCCATTAATTCAACACAGACAACTTCATACAATCGGCAACTGTCATTTAAAATGTACAGGTGCATGTAATGCAGATGCCACACACAATTGCGCAATGCTTTCAGTCTGCGCATGCATCCGAGTCACACTGCGCACGCGGCCCGGTGGTTACCACACAAAGACGCAGACCAAATTGTGTACAGATCCATGCATTCTGCGACAGGAACAGGTCCTTCCAGTGACCCAGGCCTTTCATCTAACAGTGGACGCTTGAAGATGATGTCATCTCCAAGCGCTACTGTGGCCGCCAATCAACTCCTTTTAGGCATGACACGGGTCATGCCGTTCACACTACAGGCGACCCAGATCAGTCTCGGGAATAACCCTGGAACTGAGCAGGGTCAGGGTCCTGGGACATGGACCCAGGTCATTTCTATTCACACATTAGTCGAAGGCTCGGGTCGAGCCACAAGCCCGGCAAAAACCTGCATAACAGTGTATGTGTGAAAGGGGTCTTACTCTGCCCCCCACCCTTATCCTTCTCACACTCTCTCCAACCTTACTTTCCCACTCTCTGCCCCTTTACACCTCTCACTCTCTTACTCCTCACTTTCATCCCACTCTCTCCTCCTCTCTTTTCACCCCTTACATTCTCTCCTACTCTTACTCCTTCTCTTTCTCTATCCACCACTTTCTCTCTCACCCTCTTTCTCTCGCTCCCTTCTCTACACCTTTAATCACTCTCCTACTTTCCATCTCTCTCTTTTGCTCTCTCTCTTTTCAACACTCCCCCATCCCCACTCTCCAACATTTTCTCTTCCCCCCTCCAGCAGTGTTAAACTTTTTCATGCGCACATGCCATAGGTGTAACGCCTGAGGGTTGGTTTTGGGTTGGAACCATACTTGCCGACATTGTAGCTTTCCTCCCCGGGAGAAGCCCAGGGAGGAGAATCAGGTGGGAGGTGCTGGGGGCCGGACAAGTCGAGTCATTAAGCCCCACCCCTCTCAGAATCACGTCATTAGGTCACGCCCCCTACTCGCTGACCTATCGGCAAGACAATTCTCCTTATACTGCCCACTTCACTAGGAAGTGGGCAAAATGAGGGAGAAGTGCCTACCCTTCCAGGGTAGGCACGGGAGGTTACCCAAAAAATCGGGAGCCTCCTGCGACTTCCGGGAGGGTAGACATGTATGGCTGGAACAGGCGTGGTGGGAGACTGAAGAGGAGATTTGAGAGGCGTGGATAAACTTAGGTGGTTTGAGCAAGGACCTCCCTCATGAATAGATGGGAGGAGGTAAAGATATGGTAGAGGATGATGGTCAGAAGGTGAGAACAGGAATAGAAAGTCTTTATTGAACAGCAGGTTGGAATGAGAACTGGAGATAATACTGAATTAATGAGCAGAATTGGATTGGAACTGATTATGCTGGATTGAAAGCTGGATTGGTTTGAGACCGATGTTGAGAACTTGATGGACTTGAATCCGATATTAATGAATTGATGAACTTGATTAGTTGGGACTGATGTTGAATAATTGAAGAACTTAATTGATACGACTTCGATGTTGAAGAATTGATGAACTTGATCGGTTGGGACCGATACTGATGAAGTACTTGATCGGTTGGAACCAATGTTGATGAATTGATGAATTTTATTGATAAGAGTCCGATGTTTAAAGCATCAGATGAGACCGATGGTTGGAGGTATTAGCTGGAACCGATGGTTTCTGTAAGAACAAGTCTCAGTGGTAAAACCAGACTGGTGTGCATGGTGGTATAGGAGACATGTTTTACCAGATCTAGGAACTGGATATAACGGACTGGGGGCTTCATTCAGAGCCGCTCGTAAGCGGCCGTTCGCTCATTACGAGCGATGTTCGCACATCTGCGCATGCGTACGGATTGTAATACGCATGCGCAGATGCGCAGTCAGTGTAATACGCATTGTAATACGCATGCGCAGTTAGTGCGGCCGAAAATCGTGTGCTCGCTAAATAGCGAATGCCTGCTATTTTGAGTGACAGGAGGAGGCGTATGTGGGTGGTAACAGGGGAAGGTGCTTGAAAACGGGGAGTGGAAATCAGAACGCAGGTGTGCTTAAAGGTCAAAACGGGCGTTTTAAGGGTGTGCATAATTAAAACAGCAGCGTCATCCACCACGTCACTTGGTTGTTTTATAGTCAGAACTGCTCGCAAGATTGCGGTAGGAAAAACCAACCACAAGAATAGCGAGCAGTTCATACGCTGTTCGATGTACTCGATTAATCTATTAAATAGTGGACATGACGTATAGTGCGAGCGGCCAGGGGGCGTATTTTTCAAAAAATGACCGCATGTTTTGTTCGCTCGTTCAGACATAGGGGCAGCAACAGACCGCAAAGAGCGAACGGTTCATTTAAATAGCCACCCCCTTTATCAGAACGACCGTCCGCAAATAGCGTCCGGCTCTGAATCAGGCACTGGGACCATTCAGATACAGAGTACTTGGGAGCTCAGTACTGAGCTGTAACTTCAGCAAGAAGCAATATTGTACTGGCAACAGAGGCCAGTCAGGAAATGTAATTTATAGGGAAGGATCCTCAGGGATTGGATGCTGTGATCAGCTGGTATGGGAGCAGCACTCTGAATGGTGGAGAAGAGTCAGGTGACAGAATCCAACATGGCTGCGCCCATACTATGGTTTGGGAGGGAACTCTGGCTTGCAGCTTGTGTGCCATAATTCTGGGAAGACACTGTGAGCAAGAGGCTGTGGAGAGCCATTTCCATGCTCAGTGACAGGACACTGAGCGGACGAGGCAGGAGCAGCAAAGACAGACCTCAGCACCAGCCGGGAGTGATGTGCAGCGTGAGCAGACCTCTGTGCTAGCATGGACAGGCACTGGAGAGGTAAGAAAGTGGTTTTTATAGTCCGGAGCGTGACAATAGGCAAATGCAGGGGGGCTTCCAGTTGCTTGGAAACGCTCTCCCTTCCCATCCAGTGGCTCAGGCAACTGCCAGCAAGAAGATACGGGCAGCTTATTATGAGGTGGGAGAATGTGTGCTTAACAAGCTCAGTTCTGTTTCCAGCTGTTTACACTGTATAATATTGTGGGATGTTTAACCTTTTCCTGACCACATGTTACTTATATGAGCTAAATATGTTTGACTCGGCAAGTTCATTTTTAGACTCTCTCCCTTACAATCTTTATATAGATCATCCATAGTATTAATTATTATTAATACTGTATTCAGGGGTAAATGCAGGATTTTTAGGGGGGGGTCCATACTCCATATATATCAGAGGTTCCCAAACGCGGCCCTCTAGGCTCCCCAACAGTTCAGCTTGTAAAGATATCCATGGTTGAGCACAGGTGGTTAAATCAGATTGACTGAGGTACTAATTTAGTCATCATGGGTGGCCCGCGGATGGTGGAGAGATGGAGACAAGGCTGTCTCCGTCTCTGACAAAAAAAACATTTGGTTGGTCAGGGGGGTTTCTGTGTACTTGGAAACCCCCCCTGCGTGCACTATTGGTATTACATAAACTTTCCATTGTATAAGGAGTTCATTGTGTACATATATGTTCAGGGCTGGTGCTAGTTTTATTTTGCAACTCCCCCAGACTCCCTGACTTGCTCCAATGCTCCGTACATCCGGATTACAGATTATCTGTTTATTGTAATCACTGACCCTGTATATGTTTATATATCTGATGTATTACATACACTGCACTATGTATGGCTGGTCCTACTGCCGCATATAACAGGTTACTGTGATCACTGGTCCTGTATATATCTGATGTATTACATACACTGCATTATGTATGGCTGGTCCTACTGCGGCATATAACATGTTACTGTGATCACTGGCCCTGTATATATCTGATGTATTACATACACTGCACTATGTATGGCTGGTCCTACTGTCGTATATAACAGGTTACTGTGATCACTGGTCCTGTATATGTCTGATGTATTACATACACTACACTATGTATGGCTGGTCCTGTATATGTCTGATGTATTACATACACTGCACTATGTATGGCTGGTCCCACTGCCACATATAACGGGTTACTGTGATCACTGGTCCTGTATATGTCTGATGTGTTACATACACTGCACTATGTATGGCTGGTCCTACTGCCACATATAACATGTTACTGTGATCACTGGTCCTGTATATGTCTGATGTATTACATACACTGCACTATGTATGGCTGGTCCTACTGCCTCATATAACAGGTTACTGTGATCACTGGCCCTGTATATGTCTGATGTATTACATACACTGCACTATGTATCGCTGGTCCTACTGCCGTATATAACAGGTTACTGTGATCACTGGTCCTGTATATGTCTGATGTATTACATACACTGCACTATGTATGGCTGGTCCTACTGCCGCATATAACAGGTTACTGTGATCACTGGTCCTGTATATGTCTGATGTATTACATACACTGCACTATGTATGGCTGGTCCTACTGCCCCATATAACGGGTTACTGTGATCACTGGTCCTGTATATGTCTGATGTATTACATACACTGCACTATGTATCGCTGGTCCTACTGCCGTATATAACAGGTTACTGTGATCACTGGTCCTGTATATGTCTGATGTATTACATACACTGCACTATGTATGGCTGGTCCTACTGCCGCATATAACAGGTTACTGTGATCACTGGTCCTGTATATGTCTGATGTATTACATACACTGCACTATGTATGGCTGGTCCTACTGCCCCATATAACGGGTTACTGTGATCACTGGTCCCTGTATATGTCTGATGTATTACATACACTGCACTATGTATGGCTGGTCCTACTGCCTCATATAACAGGTTACTGTGATCACTGGTCCTGTATATGTCTGATGTATTACATACACTGCACTATATATGGCTGGTCATACTGCCGCATATAACGGGTTACTGTGATCACTGGTCCTGTATATGTCTGATGTATTACATACACTGCACTATGTATGGCTGGTCCTACTGCCCCATATAACGGGTTACTGTGATCACTGGTCCCTGTATATGTCTGATGTATTACATACACTGCACTATGTATGGCTGGTCCTACTGCCTCATATAACAGGTTACTGTGATCACTGGTCCTGTATATGTCTGATGTATTACATACACTGCACTATGTATGGCTGGTCCTACTGCCGCATATAACATGTTACTGTGATCACTGGCCCTGTATATGTCTGATGTATTACATACACTGCACTATGTATGGCTGGTCCTACTGCCGCATATAACAGGTTACTGTGATCACTGGCCCTGTATATGTCTGATGTATTATATACACTGCACTATGTATGGCTGGTCCTACTGCCTCATATTACGGGTTACCGTAACCTCATTGATACAATGTCGCGGTTCCCACATAGCTTTCAATGGAGATTTCTCCCCATTGAAGTCTGTGGGGAGACACGCTGTCCGCGCACAGCCAATCAGCGAGCTGCTCCGACGGAGATGCCCACTGATTGGCTGGCAGCTCCTTCAATGATGGAGCACACGTGTGCCCCGGTCATTCGTGCTCGGTAAAGCTATGTGGAAACACATAGCTTTGCTCAGTCTGGTTAGGATTCGGTAGCACCCGTTTTTTTGTTTTAACCCCATGGATGCCTACTTGGAGAAGAGGAAGTCAACTACTCATAGGAGAAGTGAGTATGGAATTTTTTTATAGGTACCCCTATGGATTACTACAGATACTAGGTGAGTATGTGTAAGTGTGCATGTATGTTATAATAAAATGTTACTTTCATGGTGTATGTTGTATTTTTTTTCGTATTGCTTTGGTTGTGGAACTACAAGTGCCAGTGGGCCCGTAATGCACCGCATGCTGGTATTTGTGGTTCTCCAAATACCAGTATGCATGGCAGGCTTGCTGGTACATATAGTTCCACAACTAAATACAATATTTCACCTTTTATTTTACACTACACACTAACACTATCAAACTGGCACCCACCGCCCTAGGGTGCCGGGATAGCCCCGGGCTATCAGCCTAGGCCAGCGGTGCCCTGGAGAGGGGGACCCCTTTATTGGAGGGGTCCCCAACTCCCCAGGGATCTCTGGCCTGGGCTGACTAGCGGTCTGGGCTGATGCTGTGGTTGGGGGGTCCAGTGAAAGGGCACCCCTGGCTGTGGTATCAGTCCCCCACTAGAAAGGGTCTGGGGCTGGTTTTAAATATAGGGGTAACCTCATGCCAATTTTTTTATCCCTATATTTAAAACCAGCTCTGGCCCTGCTGCCTGGTGCTGGTTCTTAAATTACAGTGGAACCCTACACAATTTTTTCCCTGTAATTTGAAGAACCAGGACTGGCTGGCAAGCCCGGGGTTGGTTAGTCTTTTGGGGGGGGACCTCACGTCATTATTTTTAGAAAATTAACCCAATTTTAACCATTTACAGAGATAAGCATACACAAATCACAATGAATTGTGTATGTTTCTGACCATCTCGCAGCTTAGGAGGTTGAGAGATTGAAAAGTGATTTTGGCAGAGAGTTTGCTCCTGTCTCACCTGAGCTTGTCATCCCGATTCTTGGTAAATTTGAGAGATGTATGTTTTAGGTGAAAAGTACTTGCGATTTGGCCCGATGGTGATTTGATTCGAGATTGCTATCTCACCAGAGTTTTACGAGTGAGATGAGAGAAATCTCTCTCTAACCCACCCAACTTTACCTTTAGTAAATTCGCAAGCAGGAAAAAAATGAATAAATCACCAGAGATGGTCATCTCGACCTATCTCGATTCTTAATAAATTTACCCCTAAGGGTGGTATTCAATTAGTTTTGCACCCGCAGAAAAGTTTTCACTTGGCCTTTCCTTACAGCACCCCAAGAAGTCTATTTTGCTAGTTTTTATGCTTGTCCCACCACTTTGTACTTTTTCACCCCCAAAAATGAAAGTACTTTTTTGGGGTGGTATGGTTTTTTCCAGGGATTATTTGACACAGTTATCCTTTGCTATTCGTTGACTTTCTGAGTAGGCGAAAACCGGCTAGAAATTAATTTGGAGATAAGTTCCGGCCATGCGAAAAACCCCGATCCGCGATACTTTTTTGCGGAAAACGGCTTTTTGCTTCTAATTGAATACTGACCCTAAGGATGACGGGTAGACACAATTTATTTCATTTAATACATTTTGCTGAATTTCTCAATAAAAAAAATCTTTTAGCCTCGGTGAGTCGAGGGGCTGTGATAAAAAAAGGTGATACTATAGGGCGCTGGGATTTAAGAAAGTGTGGGACCCACTGGTACTGTACAGTATATTCTTTTAAATGTTATTGTCAGTGACTGATGAGTTAGTCACATAGGAAGGGTAGATGTGCCTAATACTGTACACTGGGCACTCTGAATAATTGCATGCAACGAAGCTGCGAAAATATGCTAACGCCTTCACCGATCAGCCCGCCTAGAGACGCCCACAACTGCCACTACCCCGCAGTCCTGTGTATACATCGTTACCATCGGCCACCGATCAGTCTGCAAAGACGCCCACTACTGCTATCTCACATGTGTAATACCTCACAGTCCTGTGTATACATCTGTAACATCAGCCACAGCTCAGCCAGCATAGAGACACCCACTACTGCTATCTCACATCTGTAATACCTCACAGTCCTGTGTATACATCTGTAACATCAGCCACAGCTCAGCCAGCATAGACACCCACTACTGCTATCTCACATCTGTAATACCTCACAGTCCTGTGTATACATCTGTAACATCAGCCACAGCTCAGCCAGCATAGACACCCACTACTGCTATCTCACATCTGTAATACCTCACAGTCCTGTGTATACATCTGTAACATCAGCCACAGCTCAGCCAGCATAGAGACACCCACTACTGCTATCTCACATCTGTAATACCTCACAGTCCTGTGTATACATCAGCAACATCAGCCACAGCACAGCCAGCATAGAGACACCCATTACTGCTATCTCACATCTGTAATACCTCACAGTCCTGTGTATAAATCTGTAACATCAGCCATAGCTCAGCCAGCATAGAGACACCCACTACTGCTATCTCACATCTGTAATACCTCACAGTCCTGTGTATACATCTGTAAAATCAGCCACAGCACAGCCAGCATAGAGACGCCCACTACTGCTATCTCACATCTGTAATACCTCACAGTCCTGTGTATACATCTGTAACATCAGCCACAGCTCAGCCAGCATAGAGACACCCACTACTGCTTTCTCACATATGTAATACCTCACAGTCCTGTGTATACATCTGTAACATCAGCCACAGCTCAGCCAGCATAGAGACACCCACTACTGCTATCTCACATCTGTAATACCTTACAGTCCTGTGTATACATCTGTAACATCAGCCACAGCTCAGCCAGCATAGAGACACCCACTACTGCTATCTCACATCTGTAATACCTCACAGTCCTGTGTATACATCTGTAACATCAGCCACAGCACAGCCAGCATAGAGACACCCACTACTGCTATATCACATCTGTAATACCTCACAGTCCTGTGTATACATCTGTAACATCAGCCACAGCTCAGCCAGCATAGAGACACCCACTACTGCTATCTCACATCTGTAATACCTCACAGTCCTGTGTATACATCTGTAACATCAGCCACAGCTCAGCCAGCATAGAGACACCCACTACTGCTATCTCACATCTGTAATACCTCACAGTCCTGTGTATACATCTGTAACATCAGCCACAGCACAGCCAGCATAGACACCCACTACTGCTATCTCTCATCTGTAATACCTCACAGTCCTGTGTATACATCTGTAACATCAGCCACAGCACAGCCAGCATAGAGACACCCACTACTGCTATCTCATATATGTAATACCTCACAGTCCTGTGTATACATCTGTAACATCAGCCACAGCACAGCCAGCATAGAGACACCCACTACTGCTATCTCATATATGTAATACCTCACAGTCCTGTGTATACATCTGTAACATCAGCCACAGCACAGCCAGCATAGAGACACCCACTACTGCTATCTCACATCTGTAATACCTCACAGTCCTGTTTATACATCTGTAACATCAGCCACAGCTCAGCCAGCATAGACACCCACTACTGCTATCTCACATCCGTAATACCTCACAGTCCTGTGTATACATCTGTAACATCAGCCACAGCATAGAGACACCCACTACTGCTATCTCACATCTGTAATACCTCACAGTCCTGTGTATACATCAGTAACATCAGCCACAGCACAGCCAGCATAGAGACACCCACTACTGCTATCTCACATCTGTAATACCTCACAGTCCTGTGTATACATCTGTAACATCAGCCACAGCTCTTCCAACATAGAGACACCCACTACTGCTACCTCACATCTGTAATACCTCACAGTCCTGTGTATACATCTGTAACATCAGCCACAGCTCAGCCAGCATAAAGACACCCACTACTGCTATCTCACATCTGTAATACCTCACAGTCCTGTGTATACATCTGTAACATCACCCCCAGCTCAGCCTGCATAGAGACACCCACTACTGCTATCTCACATCTGTAATACCTCACAGTCCTGTGTATACATCTGTAACATCAGCCACAGCACAGCCAGCATAGACACCCACTACTGCTTTCTCACATCTGTTATAACTCAGTCCTGTGTATACATCTGTAACATCAGCCACAGCTCAGCCAGCATAGAGACGCCCACTACTGCTATCTCACATGTGTAATACCTCACAGTCCTGTGTATACATCTGTAATATCAGTCGCAGCTCAGCCAGCATAGAGACACCCACTACTGCTATCTCACATCTGTACTACCTCACAGTCCTGTGTATACATCTGTAACATCAGCCACAGCACAGCCAGCATAGACACATACTACTGCTTTCTCACATCTGTAATACCTCACAGTCCTGTGTATACATCTGTAACATCAGCCACAGCTCAGCCAGCATAGAGACGCCACTACTGCTATCTCATATCTGTAATACCTCAGTCCTGTGTATACATCAGTAACATCAGCCACAGCTCAGCCAGCATAGAGACGCCCACTGCTGCCATCTCACATCTGTAATACCTCACAGCCCTGTGTATACATCAGTAACATCAGCCACAGCACAGCCAGCATAGAGACACCCACTACTGCTATCTCACATCTGTAATACCTCACAGTCCTGTGTATACATCTGTAACATCAGCCACAGTTCAGCCAGCATAGAGACGCCCACTACTGCTATCTCACATCCGTAATACCTCAGTCCTGTGTATACATCTGTAACATCAGCCACAGCTCAGCCAGCATAGACACACACTACTGCTATCTCACATCTGTTATACCTCACAGTCCTGTGTATACATATGTAACATCAGCCACAGCACAGCCAGCATAGAGACACCCAGTTCTGCTATCTCACATCTGTAATACCTCACAGTCCTGTGTATACATCTGTAACATCAGCCACAGCACAGCCAGCATTGACCCACTACTGCTATCTCACATCTGTAATACCTCTCAGTCCTGTGTATACACCTGTAACATCAGCCACAGCTCAGCCAGCATAGAGACACCCACTACTGCTATCTCACATCTGTAATACCTCACAGTCCTGTGTATACATCTGTAACATCAGCCACAGCACAGCCAGCATAGAGACACCCACTACTGCTATCTCACATCTGTAATACCTCACAGTCCTGCTTATACATCTGTAACATCAGCCACAGCACAGCCAGCATTGACCCACTACTGCTATCTCACATCTGTAATACCTCACAGTCCTGTGTATACATCTGTAACATCAGCCACAGCTCAGCCAGCATAGAGACACCCACTACTGCTATCTCACATCTGTAATACCTCACAGTCCTGTGTATACATCTGTAACATCAGCCACAGCTCAGCCAGCATAGAGACACCCACTACTGCTATCTCACATCTGTAATACCTCACATTCCTGTGTATACATCTGTAACATCAGCCACAGCTCAGCCAGCATAGAGACACCCACTACTGCTATCTCACATCTGTAATACCTCACAGTCCTGTGTATACATCTGTAACATCAGCCACAGCACAGCCAGCATAGAGACACCCAGTTCTGCTATCTCACATCTGTAATACCTCACAGTCCTGTGTATACATCTGTAACATCAGCCACAGCACAGCCAGCATTGACCCACTACTGCTATCTCACATCTGTAATACCTCTCAGTCCTGTGTATACACCTGTAACATCTGCCACAGCTCAGCCAGCATAGAGACACCCACTACTGCTAGCTCACATCTGTAATACCTCACAGTCCTGTGTATACATCTGTAACATCAGCCACAGCACAGCCAGCATAGAGACACCCACTACTGCTATCTCACATCTGTAATACCTCACAGTCTTGCTTATACATCTGTAACATCAGCCACAGCACAGCCAGCATAGAGACACCCACTACTGCTATCTCACATCTGTAATACCTCACAGTCCTGTGTATACATATGTAACATCAGCCACAGCTCAGCCAGCATAGAGACGCCCACTACTGCTATCTCACATCTGTAATACCTCACAGTCCTGTGTATACATCTGTAACATCAGTCACAGCTCAGCCAGCATAGAGACGCCCACTACTGCTTTCTCACATCTGTAATACCTCACAGTCCTGTGTATGCATCTGTAACATCAGCCACAGCACAGCCAGCATAGAGACACCCACTACTGCTATCTCACATCTGTAATACCTCACAGTCCTGTGTATACATCTGTAACATCAGCCACAGCACAGCCAGCATAGGGACGCCCACTACTGCTATCTCACATGTGTAATACCTCATAGTCCTGTGTATACATCTGTAACATCAGCCACAGCTCAGCCAGCATAGACTCGCCCACTACTGCTATCTCACATGTGTAATACCTCACAGTCCTGTGTATACATCTGTAACATCAGTCGCAGCTCAGCCAGCATAGAGACGCCCACTGCTGCTATCTCACATCTGTAATACCTCACAGTCCTGTGTATACATCTGTAACATCACCCCCAGCTCAGCCTGCATAGAGACACCCACTACTGCTATCTCACATCTGTAATACCTCACAGTCCTGTGTATACATCTGTAACATCATCCACAGCTCAGCCAGCATAGAGACACCCACTACTGCTTTCTCACATCTGTTATACCTCAGTCCTGTGTATACATCTGTAACATCAGCCACAGCTCAGCCAGCATAGAGACGCCCACTACTGCTATCTCACATGTGTAATACCTCACAGTCCTGTGTATACATCTGTAATATCAGTCGCAGCTCAGCCAGCATAGAGACACCCACTACTGCTATCTCACATCTGTACTACCTCACAGTCCTGTGTATACATCTGTAATATCAGTCGCAGCTCAGCCAGCATAGAGACACCCACTACTGCTATCTCACATCTGTTATACCTCACAGTCCTGTGTATACATCTGTAACATCAGCCACAGCACAGCCAGCATAGAGACACCCAGTTCTGCTATCTCACATCTGTAATACCTCACAGTCCTGTGTATACATCTGTAACATCAGCCACAGCACAGCCAGCATTGACCCACTACTGCTATCTCACATCTGTAATACCTCTCAGTCCTGTGTATACACCTGTAACATCAGCCACAGCTCAGCCAGCATAGAGACACCCACTACTGCTATCTCACATCTGTAATACCTCACAGTCCTGTGTATACATCTGTAACATCAGCCACAGCACAGCCAGCATAGAGACACCCACTACTGCTATATCACATCTGTAATACCTCACAGTCCTGCTTATACATCTGTAACATCAGCCACAGCACAGCCAGCATTGACCCACTACTGCTATCTCACATCTGTAATACCTCACAGTCCTGTGTATTCACCTGTAACATCAGCCACAGCTCAGCCAGCATAGAGACACCCACTACTGCTATCTCACATCTGTAATACCTCACAGTCCTGTGTATACATCTGTAACATTAGCCACAGCACAGCCAGCATAGAGACACCCACTACTGCTATCTCACATCTGTAATACCTCACAGTCCTGTGTATACATCTGTAACATCAGCCACAGCTCAGCCAGCATAGAGACACCCACTACTGCTATCTCACATCTGTAATACCTCACAGTCCTGTGTATACATCTGTAACATCAGTCACAGCTCAGCCAGCATAGAGACACCCTGTACTGCTATCTCACATTTGTAATACCTCACAGTCCTGTGTATACATCTGTAGCATCAGCCACAGCTCAGCCAGCATAGACACCCACTACTGCTATCTCACATCTGTAATACCTCACAGTCCTGTGTATACATCTGTAACATCAGCCACAGCACAGCCAGCATTGACCCACTACTGCTATCTCACATCTGTAATACCTCTCAGTCCTGTGTATACACCTGTAACATCAGCCACAGCTCAGCCAGCATAGAGACACCCACTACTGCTATCTCACATCTGTAATACCTCACAGTCCTGTGTATACATCTGTAACATCAGCCACAGCACAGCCAGCATAGAGACACCCACTACTGCTATCTCACATCTGTAATACCTCACAGTCCTGCTTATACATCTGTAACATCAGCCACAGCACAGCCAGCATAGAGACGCCCACTACTGCTATCTCACATCCGTAATACCTCACAGTCCTGTGTATACATCTGTAACATCAGCCACAGCTCAGCCAGCATAGAGACACTCACTATCTCAGATCTGTAATACCTCACAGTCCTGTGTATATATCAGTAACATCAGCCGCAGCACAGCCAGCATACAGACACCCACTACTGCTTTCTCACATCTGTAATACCTCACAGTCCTGTGTATACATCAGTAATATCAGCCACAGCTCAGCCAGCATAGAGACACCCACTACTGCTATCTCACATCTGTAATACCTCACAGTCCTGTGTATACATCTGTAACATCAGCCACAGCTCAGCCAGCATAAAGACGCCCACTTCTGCTATCTCACATCTGTAATACCTCACAGTCCTGTGTATACATCTGTAACATCAGCCACAGCTCAGCCAGCATAGAGACACCCACTACTGCTATCTCACATCTGTAATATTTCACAGTCCTGTGTATACATCTGTAACATCAGCCACAGCTCAGCCAGCATAGAGACACCCACTACTGCTATCTCACATCTGTAATACCTCACAGTCCTTAGTATACATCAGTAACATCAGCCACAGCACAGCCAGCATAGAGACACCCAGTTCTGCTATCTCACATCTGTAATACCTCACAGTCCTGTGTATACATCTGTAACATCAGCCACAGCACAGCCAGCATAGAGACACCGACTACTGCTATCTCACATCTGTAATACCTCACAGTCCTGTGTATACATCTGTAACATCAGCCACAGCACAGCCAGCATAGAGACGCCCACTACTGCTATCTCACATGTGTAATACCTCACAGTCCTGTGTATACATCTGTAATATCAGTCGCAGCTCAGCCAGCATAGAGACACCCACTACTGCTATCTCACATGTGTAATACCTCACAGTCCTGTGTATACATCTGTAATATCAGTCGCAGCTCAGCCAGCATAGAGACACCCACTACTGCTATCTCACATCTGTACTACCTCACAGTCCTGTGTATACATCTGTAACATCAGCCACAGCACAGCCAGCATAGACACATACTACTGCTTTCTCACATCTGTAATACCTCACAGTCCTGTGTATACATCTGTAACATCAGCCACAGCTCAGCCAGCATAGAGACGCCACTACTGCTATCTCACATCTGTAATACCTCACAGTCCTGTGTATACATCTGTAACATCAGCCACAGCTCAGCCAGCATAGACACACACTACTGCTGTCTCACATCTGTTATACCTCACAGTCCTGTGTATACATCTGTAACATCAGCCACAGCACAGCCAGCATAGAGACACCCACTACTGCTATCTCACATCTGTAATACCTCACAGTCCTGCTTATACATCTGTAACATCAGCCACAGCACAGCCAGCATAGAGACGCCCACTACTGCTATCTCACATCCGTAATACCTCACAGTCCTGTGTATACATCTGTAACATCAGCCACAGCTCAGCCAGCATAGAGACACTCACTATCTCAGATCTGTAATACCTCACAGTCCTGTGTATATATCAGTAACATCAGCCGCAGCACAGCCAGCATACAGACACCCACTACTGCTTTCTCACATCTGTAATACCTCACAGTCCTGTGTATACATCAGTAATATCAGCCACAGCTCAGCCAGCATAGAGACACCCACTACTGCTATCTCACATCTGTAATACCTCACAGTCCTGTGTATACATCTGTAACATCAGCCACAGCTCAGCCAGCATAAAGACGCCCACTTCTGCTATCTCACATCTGTAATACCTCACAGTCCTGTGTATACATCTGTAACATCAGCCACAGCTCAGCCAGCATAGAGACACCCACTACTGCTATCTCACATCTGTAATATTTCACAGTCCTGTGTATACATCTGTAACATCAGCCACAGCTCAGCCAGCATAGAGACACCCACTACTGCTATCTCACATCTGTAATACCTCACAGTCCTTAGTATACATCAGTAACATCAGCCACAGCACAGCCAGCATAGAGACACCCAGTTCTGCTATCTCACATCTGTAATACCTCACAGTCCTGTGTATACATCTGTAACATCAGCCACAGCACAGCCAGCATAGAGACACCGACTACTGCTATCTCACATCTGTAATACCTCACAGTCCTGTGTATACATCTGTAACATCAGCCACAGCACAGCCAGCATAGAGACGCCCACTACTGCTATCTCACATGTGTAATACCTCACAGTCCTGTGTATACATCTGTAATATCAGTCGCAGCTCAGCCAGCATAGAGACACCCACTACTGCTATCTCACATGTGTAATACCTCACAGTCCTGTGTATACATCTGTAATATCAGTCGCAGCTCAGCCAGCATAGAGACACCCACTACTGCTATCTCACATCTGTACTACCTCACAGTCCTGTGTATACATCTGTAACATCAGCCACAGCACAGCCAGCATAGACACATACTACTGCTTTCTCACATCTGTAATACCTCACAGTCCTGTGTATACATCTGTAACATCAGCCACAGCTCAGCCAGCATAGAGACGCCACTACTGCTATCTCACATCTGTAATACCTCACAGTCCTGTGTATACATCTGTAACATCAGCCACAGCTCAGCCAGCATAGACACACACTACTGCTGTCTCACATCTGTTATACCTCACAGTCCTGTGTATACATCTGTAACATCAGCCACAGCACAGCCAGCATAGAGACACCCAGTTCTGCTATCTCACATCTGTAATACCTCACAGTCCTGTGTATACATCTGTAACATCAGCCACAGCACAGCCACCATTGACCCACTACTGCTATCTCACATCTGTAATACCTCTCAGTCCTGTGTATACACCTGTAACATCAGCCACAGCTCAGCCAGCATAGAGACACCCACTACTGCTATCTCACATCTGTAATACCTCACAGTCCTGTGTATACATCTGTAACATCAGCCACAGCACAGCCAGCATAGAGACACCCACTACTGCTATCTCACATCTGTAATACCTCACAGTCCTGCTTATACATCTGTAACATCAGCCACAGCACAGCCAGCATTGACCCACTACTGCTATCTCACATCTGTAATACCTCACAGTCCTGTGTATTCACCTGTAACATCAGCCACAGCTCAGCCAGCATAGAGACACCCACTACTGCTATCTCACATCTGTAATACCTCACAGTCCTGTGTATACATCTGTAACATTAGCCACAGCACAGCCAGCATAGAGACACCCACTACTGCTATCTCACATCTGTAATACCTCACAGTCCTGTGTATACATCTGTAACATCAGTCACAGCTCAGCCAGCATAGAGACACCCACTACTGCTATCTCACATCTGTAATACCTCACAGTCCTGTGTATACATCTGTAACATCAGCCACAGCTCAGCCAGCATAGACACCCACTACTGCTATCTCACATCTGTAATACCTCACAGTCCTGTGTATACATCTGTAACATCAGCCACAGCTCAGCCAGCATAGAGACACCCACTACTGCTATCTCACATCTGTAATACCTCACATTCCTGTGTATACATCTGTAACATCAGCCACAGCTCAGCCAGCATAGAGACACCCACTACTGCTATCTCACATCTGTAATACCTCACAGTCCTGTGTATACATCTGTAACATCAGCCACAGCACAGCCAGCATAGAGACACCCTGTACTGCTATCTCACATCTGTAATACCTCACAGTCCTGTGTATACATCTGTAACATCAGCCACAGCACAGCCAGCATAGAGACACCCAGTTCTGCTATCTCACATCTGTAATACCTCACAGTCCTGTGTATACATCTGTAACATCAGCCACAGCACAGCCAGCATAGAGACACTACTGCTATCTCACATCTGTAATACCTCTCAGTCCTGTGTATACACCTGTAACATCAGCCACAGCTCAGCCAGCATAGAGACACCCACTACTGCTATCTCACATCTGTAATACCTCTCAGTCCTGTGTATACACCTGTAACATCAGCCACAGCACAGCCAGCATAGAGACACCCACTACTGCTATCTCACTTCCGTAATACCTCACAGTCCTGTGTATACATCTGTAACATCAGCCACAGCTCAGCCAGCATAGAGACACTCACTATCTCAGATCTGTAATACCTCACAGTCCTGTGTATATATCAGTAACATCAGCCACAGCTCAGCCAGCATAGAGACACCCACTACTGCTATCTCACATCTGTAATACCTCACAGTCCTGTGTATACATCTGTAGCATCAGTCACAGCACAGCCAGCATAGAGACACCCACTACTGCTATCTCACATCTGTAATACCTCACAGTCCTGTGTATACATCTGTAACATCAGCCACAGCTCACCCAGCATAAAGACGCCCACTTCTGCTATCTCACATCTGTAATACCTCACAGTCCTGTGTATACATCTGTAACATCAGCCACAGCACAGCCATCATAGAGACGCCCACTACTGCTATCTCACATCTGTAATACCTCACAGTCCTGTGTATACATCTGTAACATCAGCCACAGCTCAGCCAGCATAGAGACCCCACTACTGCTATCTCACATCTGTAATACCTCACAGTCCTATGTATACATCTGTAACATCAGCCACAGCTCAGCCAGCATAGAGACACCCACTACTGCTATCTCACATCTGTAATACCTCACAGTCCTGTGTATACATCTGTAACATCAGCCACTGCACAGCCAGCATAGAGACACCCACTACTGCTATCTCACATCTGTAATACCTCACAGTCCTGTGTATACATCGGTAACATCGGAGAACATCGACCCCTCTCGCACAATTACAGCAGGTCTGACCTGTCGCAGAAATGGAAATTCTCGTCGCACACAGCGAGTTCTAAGGCTATGTAGGCAATCGCAGTGGCTAATTTATGCACGCCCATGCACCGGCATTCCACCGGATAGAAACGCCTGCGTTCTTGCAACCACTCCCCCGTCACCACCCCCAAACACTCACGGTCTGTCACTCAATCTGCGTTGGTTTCCACAGTGCGTCTGTAATAGCAGTGCGATCGCCACGCAGACGTAATGCGGTTCAGACACATGCACACTACGCAACAATCGGTCGATCTGCGTACGCGGTTGCTATTGCGATCCACGCTGAATCAGGCCCTCAGTGCTTAATATGGAGAAAACTTTTTTATTTCATCAATTGTTTTTAGTACATATGATCCATGACTTCAGATTCCATGAATACAATTTGTGTCTCGGTGACAATGGAGAAGAACGGGGCCGGTCACCACATGAATGTTATGTCTGTCACTAATCACACAATTATACACTCATTAACATGATCATTTCCTCACTGGCTCCTGACAGAGAAAATGACAGATTACAGTGACCGTGAGCTCTAGCAAACGACATAATTGCTCTATAATCTGATTGTTTGAAACTAACCGTATATGATAAGATATGATTAAAGGGAAGAACGGGCTAAAATGTATTATGCATCTCAGTCTTTGTCATATGAAATATTAATACCTATTAGGAATATCAGGAGGTCTGGGGAGATACACCACAGACAAGAGACTGAACTGAGTTTCTTCATACTGTACCTTGCCCTTGTCTATCATAGTATCACCGGCTATACACGAAACACCGCTAGCTAAAAGTGTACTCTGTGCTCGCACTAGCATAACGTTCCTGGCTGCTTCATGGAAATTAATACAAAAACATATAGAGTCCCAGTCCAGCGCTGTCTATCTAACAAGCAAAAAGAAAGATTCTTACATCTAAAACAATAGTACGATGTCCAGTTGAAATATTCTCTAGGTTCAATGGGTTTCAACCTTTGTTCATCAATTGAATGTATCTTTGGGTCGAATACTCTCAAAAGCACAGACGGTGTAATGGTTAGCATTACCGCCTCACAGCACTGAGGTCATGGGTTCGATTCCCACCACGGCCCTATCTGTGCGGAGTTTGTATAGTCTACCACCTGTGTTTGCGTGGGTTTCCTCCGGGTGCTCTAGTTTCCTCCCACACTCCAAAAATATACTGGTAGGTTAATTGGCTCCCAACACATATTAACTCTAGTGTGTGTGTGGGAGCATGTGATAAGGAACATAGGGCCTGATTCAGAGCTGGACGCTATTTGCGGACGGACTGAAGCGCTCGCTTTTTGCGGTTCTTTAATGCCTCTATGTCTGAACGAGCGAATGAAACATGCGCTCGCTATTTTGAAAAAACGCCCCCTGGCCGCTCGCATCATACGTCATCTCCGCTATTTATTAAATTAATCGAGTACATCGAACGGCGTATGAACTGCTCGCTATTCTTGTGAAGCATTTTCCTACCGCAATCATGCGAGCAGTTTAGGCTAAAAGACAACCAAGTGACGTGGTCAATGACGCTGCTTTGTTAATTATGCACACCCTTAAAACGCCCGTTTTGACCTTTAGGCACGCCTGCGTTCTGATCTCCACTCCCCGTTTTCAAGCACCTTCCCCTGTTACCACCCACATACGCCTCATTCTGTCACTCAAATTAGCAGGCATTCGCTATTTAGCGAGCACACGATTTTCGGCCGCACTGACTGGTTCGCGCATGCATATTATAATCCATACGCATGCAGAGATGTGCGAACATCGCTCGGAACGAACGAGCGGCCGCTTACGAGCGGCTCTGAATCAGGCCCATAGAGTGTAAGCTCCACTGGGGCAGGGACTGATGTGAATGGCCAAATATTCTCTGTAGCACTGCGGAATATGTGTGCGCTATATAAATAACTGGTAATAATAATAATAATAATAATAATAAAAGAGAAGAGAAAATATAGTGCAATATGTTTCACAAATAAAAATAATTTATTACAAAAAATTATGCACTCACATTTTAATATAAAACAACAAACATCGCATCACCAATCAGATGCACTCTCTGGGTTAGTTGTATAGGGATACCGGTACGTCTTTGATGTAACCTGTGCGGGGTAGAAGGTTCCGGATGCCAGCCAATAGGACATCATACTATTGTTTTAGATGTAAGAATCTTTCCTTTTGCTTATTAGATAGACAGCGCTGGACTGGGACTCTATATGTTTTTGTATTGTTTTGCTTCAGAGAGAAGTGTCGGGAGTCTCTGTGGGTACCAGTGACTGTGGCGTCAATTGCGCAGTTCCAGAACTATATTTTTATATTTATTTTGCTTCAGTGAAAGTGAAATTGGCGCAAAGGAAGGTGAAAGTTTCGCAGGCGGATTTTGGGCCTGATTCAGACCCACTCGCAAGCAGGTCGATGGTTGTTCATTGCGCACGCGTGGGGCTTGCTACAAACGGGGCGGCTGACGATGTTGATCGACAGCTCGCCCCGTTTTGTTGGCGTGCAGGGGGGGTGGCTGGTCAAATGGAGGCGTTTCTGAAGGAACGTCTGCCGTTTGTGGGCGGCCCTACTGACATCACCAGTGATGTCAGTAGTGAGCTTCCGGCTCTAATAGAGCCGGAAGCTCACTGGGGCTTGCGGCAGATGAGACCGCGACCATCTTGACCATCACTTGGCCTCTTGCAAAAGCTGTGGGTGGTCACCCACGGCTTAGCAAGCGGCCAGGGGCCGTTTTTTTTTTTAATTTAAAAGCGGCCGCCCTGATTCAGAGCGAGCGCTCGCTTTTTGCGAGCGGCTCTGAATCAGGTTCTTTGTGTCTAGGGGCCTGATTCATTACTGTTTGCAACTGTGGTTACGCAGACCCATCGCAGAGTGACTGACAGGAAGTGCCGTTTGTGGGTGGTGACGGGGAGGTGGTCGGAGAAATGCAGGCGTGCCAGTGCGTTAGAACGCCGTTGCAGGGGTGTGCAAAAATTATCCTCTGTAATGCCATACGCAGCCTGAGGCCTGATAGTGTGCGTTGAAGTTAGCAATTCCTGAGTAAGGTCAGGGTTTGTGCAAGTGTGCGTGAGGCTGCGATGGTACTCAATGGTAACGATGGTTTTGCAGTCTTGCTAAACATTACGGATGTGTGTAAGGTAAAGTGGGCGTCCTTAAGTAGTACTGCGGTGGCATAGCGATCGCAGAGGATTAGTATACTATCGCAGTAATCGCTATTGCAATCAAAGTTGGGATCGGTTGTGAATTGGGCCCCAGGTCCATTTGTTTTCAGGTTTGATCTGCATGACCTGGAGCGCACACCACACGTTACATGCTTAAAATAAACAGGGGCCTAAAACAGACACGATCTGACTTAGAAGTGTTTTGTTTCTTTTGCAGTGTTTTCTTATAATGCACATGTACAGTATATACATTCGCTGTTCTGTATTCTCTGTGCACAGGATAATCTTCTAGCTGCCTCATACCGAGTGCTGGTTTAGACTAGGGGTGAGCGGGTTCGGATTTCTGAAATCCGAACCCCCCCGAGCCCCCCCGATCCGAGGCCGATCCGAGTCAGGCTCGACTTTTACCGCCTGACTCGGATCTGAAATCGAGGCAAAACGTCATCATCCCGCCTTCCGGGTCTCGCGGGTTTTGGATCCTATATAAGGTACCCGCGTCGGCGCTATTTTCTCACTCGGCTGTGGACAGTGAAGAGGGAGGGTGGGAGTTAGGGCTGGCTGGGCTGTGTAGTGTAGTGTAGTGCAGAGTAGTGTTGTGCTGTGCTGCTGTTGTCCATAGGGGCTGTGTCCACTACTTCAAAGTCCTGTGCAGTGTCCCAGTCCTAAAGGGGTGCTTTGTGTTGTCCAGGGGGTGCTCTGTCCGTCAGGGGTGCTCCCCCCAAGTGCTAAAAAAAAATATATTTTTTCTGTGTTTGTGAATTGTGTGCGCAGTAGCCGCACGTGCATCAACAAAGTAGTGCCAAGCGTGCGCCTGTGTCATAAGTAAAGGGCCGGCTTGCTTGACCGTTAAAGGGTGCTGTAACCCCCAAAGTACACTCCAAACCAAATAAAAAAATATTTTCTGTGTTTGTGAATTGTGTGCGCAGTAGCCTCACGTGCATCAACAAAGTAGTGCCAAGCGTGCGCCTGTGTCATAAGTAAAGGGCTGGCTGGCTTGACCGTTAAAGGGTGCTGTAACCCCCAAAGTACACTCCAAACCAAATAAAAAAATATTTTCTGTCTTTGTGAATTGTGTGGGCTGTAGCCGCACTTGCATCCTCAAAGCAGCAGCGACAAGCGTGCGTCTGTCTGTTAAAGGGTGGTGTAACCCTCAAAGTGCGCTCCACAAACAATAAAAATATTCTTCTTTTTTTTTCTGTCTTTGGGAAATGTGTGGGCTGTAGCCGCACCTGCATCCTTAAAGCAGCAGCGACAAGCGTGCGTCTGTCTGTTAAAGGGTGGTGTAACCCTCAAAGTGCTCCAAACAATAAAAAACTTTTTTTTATGTGTTTGTGACTTGTGTGCGATGTTGCCGCACCTGCAACAACACAGTAGCAGCGCCAAGCGTGCGCCTGTGTCATAAGTCAAGGGCCGGTTTGGACATCTGGTCCGGACTGAAGGACGTGCCAACAATTTCTGACAAGTCTACTGTCACTGCATATGATACTGTCCTCAAAGCAGCAGCGACAAGCGTGCTTCTGTCTGTTAAAGGGTGGTGTAACCCTCAAAGTGCGCTCCACAAACAATAAAAAAAATCTTTTTTTTTCTGTATTTGTGAAATGTGTGGGCTGTAGCCGCACCTGCATTCTTAAAGCAGCAGCGACAAGCGTGTGTCTGTCTGTTAAAGGATTACATCGGTGACAGCATCCAAGTAGGCATGTCAGACAGTCCGTACCTGTACTGGCAGGAAAAAGAAGCAATTTGGAGGTCCCTGTACAAACTGGCTCTATTTTACCTGAGTTGCCCCCCCTCCAGTGTGTACTCCGAAAGAGTGTTTAGTGCAGCCGGGAACCTTGTCAGCGAAAGGCGTAGGAGGTTGCTTCCACAAAATGTGGAGAAGATGATGTTCATAAAATGAATTATCAACTCTTCCAGGGAGACCAGCCTCCAGAACGTACAGAGGGACCTGTGGTTGTGGATTCCAGCGGGGACGAATTAATACTCTGTGAGGATGAGGATGTACACAACACTGAAGAGGGTGAGGAATCGGTGGATGAGGAGGATGAGGACGACATCTTGCCTCCGTAGAGCCAGTTTGTGCAGGGACAGATTAATTGCCAGCTTGTTTTGTGGGGGCCTAAACGAACCAATCATTTCAGCCACAGTCGTGTGGCAGACCCTGTCACTGAAATGATTGTTTTTTTAAAGTGTGCATGTCCTGTTTATACAACATAAGGGTGGGTGGGAGGGCCCAAGGACAATTCCATCTTGCACCTCTTTTTTTTCTTTGCATTATGTACTGTTTGGGGCCTAGTTTTTCAAACTGCCATCCTGTCTGCCACTGCAGTGTCACTCCTAGATGGGTCACGTGTTTGTGCCGCCCACTCGTGTCGCTTAGCATAGTCATCCAGCTACCTCGGTGCAACCTTTTGGAAATAAAAACACTATTGTGAGGTGTTCAGAATAGACTGGAAATGAGTGGAAATTAAGGTTTTTGAGGTTAATAATAGCATAGGAGCAGAGAAACCAACACATTCTGTGATTTTAGCTGTTTTTATGCTCTTTTTAAAAAAAAAATACAGATCCAAAACACAAAACCCAGAACCCAAAACACCGAAGGGTGGTTTTGGCAAAACCAATCCAGATCCAAAACACGAAGAAAGATCCAGATCCAAAACCAAAACACAAAACACGAAAAGTGGCCGGTGCACACCCCTAGTTTAGACGAAGAGAAAAATTACTACAATTAAATACTTCAATAAACTACAACAGAGCATTAATAAACCAGACCACCCAGCTGTCTTGATTTTGGCGGTACTGTCCGGCTTTTCAGGCACTGTCCCATCATCCCACCCGCACGGAGCAGTGTCCCGCTTGGGAAAGGGGCAGGGTGGCAAATTGGGAAGTTTCTCTGTCATGCACATGGCATCCATACAGTAGGGGGGAGTATTAGCAGAGTATAGCGGAGTGCGCCTGGGCATGTGACCTATTAGCAGAGTATAGAGGAGTGCACCTGGGCATGTGACCTATTAGCAGAGTATAGCGGAGTGCACCTGGGCATGTGACCTATTGGCAGAGTATAGGGGAGTGCACCTGGGCATGTGACCTATTAGCAGAGTATAGTGGAGTGCACCTGGGCATGTGACCTATTAGCAGAGTATAGAGGAGTGCACCTGGGCATGTGACCTATTAGCAGAGTATAGTGGAGTGCACCTGGGCATGTGACCTATTAGCAGAGTATAGTGGAGTGCACCTGGGCATGTGACCTATTAGCAGAGTATAGCGGAGTGCACCTGGGCATGTGACCTATTGGCAGAGTATAGGGGAGTGCACCTGGGCATGTGACCTATTAGCAGAGTATAGTGGAGTGCACCTGGGCATGTGACCTATTAGCAGAGTATAGAGGAGTGCACCTGGGCATGTGACCTATTAGCAGAGTATAGAGGAGTGCACCTGGGCATGTGACCTATTAGCAGAGTATAGTGGAGTGCACCTGGGCATGTGACCTATTAGCAGAGTATAGTGGAGTGCACCTGGGCACGTGACCTATTAGCAGAGTATAGTGGAGTGCACCTGGGCACGTGACCTATTAGCAGAGTATAGAGGAGTGCACCTGGGCATGTGACCTATTAGCACAGTATAGCGGAGTGCCCCTGGGCACGTGACCTATTAGCAGAGTATAGGGGAGTGCCCCTGGGCACGTGACCTATTAGCAGAGTATAGGGGAGTGCACCTGGGCACGTGACCTATTAGCAGAGTATAGGGGAGTGCACCTGGGCACGTGACCTATTAGCAGAGTATAGAGGAGTGCACCTGGGCATGTGACCTATTAGCAGAGTATAGGGGAGTGCCCCTGGGCACGTGACCTATTAGCAGAGTATAGGGGAGTGCCCCTGGGCACGTGACCTATTAGCAGAGTATAGGGGAGTGCCCCTGGGCACGTGACCTATTAGCAGAGTATAGGGGAGTGCCCCTGGGCACGTGACCTATTAGCAGAGTATAGGGGAGTGCACCTGGGCACGTGACCTATTAGCAGAGTATAGGGGAGTGCACCTGGGCACGTGACCTATTAGCAGAGTATAGAGGAGTGCATCTGGGCATGTAACCTATTAGCAGAGTATAGGGGAGTGCACCTGGGCACGTGACCTATTAGCAGAGTATAGCGGAGTGCCCCTGGGCACGTGACCTATTAGCAGAGTATAGAGGAGTGCACCTGGGCACGTGACCTATTAGCAGAGTATAGCGGAGTGCCCCTGGGCACGTGACCTATTAGCAGAGTATAGGGGAGTGCCCCTGGGCACGTGACCTATTAGCAGAGTATAGGGGAGTGCCCCTGGGCACGTGACCTATTAGAAGAGTATAGGGGAGTGCCCCTGGGCACGTGACCTATTAGCAGAGTATAGCGGAGTGCACCTGGGCACGTGACCTATTAGCAGAGTATAGAGCAGTGCACCTGGGCACGTGACCTATTAGCAGAGTATAGAGGAGTGCACCTGGGAACGTGACCTATTAGCAGAGTATAGATGAGTGCACCTGGGCACGTGACCTATTAGCAGAGTATAGAGGAGTGCACCTGGGCACGTGACCTATTAGCAGAGTATAGAGGAGTGCATCTGGGCATGTGACCTATTAGCAGACAGGTGACCTATTAGCAGAGTATAGGGGAGTGCACCTGGGCATGTGACCTATTGGCAGAGTATAGTGGAGTGCACCTGGGCATGTGAACTATTAGCAGAGTATAGAGGAGTGCGTCTGGGCATGTGACCTATTAGCAGAGTATAGGGGAGTGCACCTGGGCATGTGAACTATTAGCAGAGTATAGCAGAGTGCACCTGGGCATGTGACCTATTAGCAGAGTGCACCTGGGTACGTGACCTATTAGCAGAGTATAGCAGAGTGCACCTGGGCACGTGACCTATTAGCAGAGTATAGCAGAGTGCACCTGGGCACGTGACCTATTAGCAGAGTATAGCGGAGTGCAGCTGGGCATGTGACCTATTAGCAGAGTGCACCTGGGTACGTGACCTATTGGCAGAGTATAGCGGAGTGCACCTGGGTACGTGACCTATTGGCAGAGTATAGCGGAGTGCACTTGGGCACGTGACCTATTAGCAGAGTATAGCGGAGTGCACTTGGGCACGTGACCTATTACCAGAGTATAGCGGAGTGCACCTGGGCATTTGACATATTAGCAGAGTATAGCAGAGTGCACCTGGGCACATGACCTATTAGCAGAGTATAGCAGAGTGCACCTGGGCATGTGACCTATTAGCAGAGTATAGAGGAGTGCACCTGGGCATGTGACCTAATAGCAGAGTATAGAGGAGTGCACCTGGACATGTGACCTATTAGCAGAGTATAGCAGAGTGCACCTGGGCACGTGACCTATTAGCAGAGTATAGAGGAGTGCACCTGGGCATGTGACCTATTAGCAGAGTATAGCGGAGTGCTCCTGGGCACATGACCTATTAGCAGAGTATAGCAGAGTGCACTTGGGCATGTGACCTATTAGCAGAGTATATCGCAGTGCGCCTGGGCATGTGACCTATTGGCAGACTTTAACAGAGTGTGTCTAGGCACGTGACCTATCGTGACTCCCCCAGCTGTGCAGACCGGGCTGTCTACTCTCGGATGAGGCAGCCAGATTGTCGGCAAGTCTGATCCATCTATCTATCTATCTATCTATCTATCTATCTATCTATCTAATCTATCTATCCAGGGCCGGTGCAAGGTGTCTGGGCGCCCTATGCGGCATTTCATCCACTGCCCCTGCTCCCTCCAATACTATGCCACACATTTGTGACGCCAATTATAATATGCCACACAGCAGTGTCCCAAATTCATAATATACTGTATAGAAATGCCCCAACTAATATGCCACACAGCAGAGCCACAAAATCATATTGTGCCTCATAACACTGCCCCCAATTCATAATATACCATACAGCTGTGCCACACATTCATTGTATGCTACACAGTCGTATCCCCAATTCAAAATTATACTATACATCAATGCCTCCAATACACAGGGCCGTGGCTAGGGTAGTGCGGCCGGTGCCATCGCACAGTGCACCACAGGTCAGGGGGCGCTGTTTGGGCATGTCAAATTTCTGTTTATTATCATTCTCACTTGTAGCTTCCTCTTATTTCATCCCCAGCATCTCCTGGCCTCCCCTATCTCCTCCCTGGCCCTTCGCCATGAGGCCATGGCCCTCTCTCAGGTGCACCATATTATGTCCCTATATATCCCCAGCATTTCCTGGCCTCCCCTATCTCTTCCCTGGCCCTTCCCCATGAGGCCATGGCCCTCTCTCAGGTGCACTATATTATGTCCCTATTTATCCCCAGCATCTCCTGGCCTCTCCTATCTCTTCCCTGGCCCTTCCCCATGAGGCCATGGCCCTCTCTCAGGTGCACTATATAATGTCCCTACATATCCCCAGCATTTCCTGGCTTCCCCTATCTCTTCCCTGGCCCTTCCCCATGAGGCCATGGCCCTCTCTCAGGTGCACTATATTATGTCCCTATTTATCCCCAGCATCTCCTGGCCTTCCCTATCTCTTCCCTGGCCCTTCCCCATGAGGCCATGGCCCTCTCTCAGGTGCACTATATTATGTCCCTATTTATCCCCAGCATCTCCTGACCTCCCCTATCTCTTCCCTGGCCCTTCCCCATGAGGCCATGGCCCTCTCTCAGGTGCACTATATTATGTCCCTATTTATCCCCAGCATCTCTTGGCCTCCCCATCTCTTCCCTGGCCCTTCCCCATGAGGCCATGGCCCTCTCTCAGGTGCACTATATTATGTCCCTATTTATCCCCTGCATCTCCTGGCCTCCAATATCTCTTCACTGGCCCTTCCCCATGAGGCCATGGCCCTCTCTCAGGTGCACTATATTATGTCCCTATTTATCCCCTGCATCTCCTGGCCTCCAATATCTCTTCACTGGCCCTTCCCCATGAGGCCATGGCCCTCTCTCAGGTGCACTATATTATGTCCCTATTTATCCCCTGCATCTCCTGGCCTCTCCTATCTCTTCCCTGGCCCTTTCCCATGAGGCCATGGCCCTCTCTCAGGTGCACTATATTATGTCCCTATTTATCCCCAACATCTCCTGGCCTCCCCTATCTCTTCCCTGGCCCTTCCCCATGAGGCCATGGCCCTCTCTCAGGTGCACTATATTATGTCCTATTTATCCCCAGCATCTCTTGGCCTCTCCTATCTCTTCCCTGGCCCTTCCCCATGAGACCATGGCCCTCTCTCAGGTGCACTATATTATGTCCCTATTTATCCCCAGCATCTCCTGGCCTCCCCTATCTCTTCCCTGGCCCTTCCCCATGAGGCCATGGCCCTCTCTCAGGTGCACTATATTATGTCCCTATTTATCCCCAGCATCTCCTGACCTCCCCTATCTCTTCCCTGGCCCTTCCCCATGAGGCCATGGCCCTCTCTCAGGTGCACTATATTATGTCCCTATTTATCCCCAGCATCTCTTGGCCTCCCCATCTCTTCCCTGGCCCTTCCCCATGAGGCCATGGCCCTCTCTCAGGTGCACTATATTATGTCCCTATTTATCCCCTGCATCTCCTGGCCTCCAATATCTCTTCACTGGCCCTTCCCCATGAGGCCATGGCCCTCTCTCAGGTGCACTATATTATGTCCCTATTTATCCCCTGCATCTCCTGGCCTCCCCTATCTCTTCCCTGGCCCTTCCCCATGAGGCCTTGGCCCTCTCTCAGGTGCACTATATTATGTCCCTATTTATCCCCAGCATCTCCTGGCCTCCCCTATCTCTTCCCTGGCCCTTCCCCATGAGGCCTTGGCCCTCTCTCAGGTGCACTATATTATGTCCTATTTATCCCCAGCATCTCCTGGCCTCTCCTATCTCTTCCCTGGCCCTTTCCCATGAGGCCATGGCCCTCTCTCAGGTGCACTATATTATGTCCCTATTTATCCCCAACATCTCCTGGCCTCCCCTATCTCTTCCCTGGCCCTTCCCCATGAGGCCATGGCCCTCTCTCAGGTGCACTATATTATGTCCTATTTATCCCCAGCATCTCTTGGCCTCTCCTATCTCTTCCTTGGCCCTTCCCCATGAGGCCATGGCCCTCTCTCAGGTGCACTATATTATGCCCCTATTTATCCCCAGCATCTCCTGGCCTCCCCTATCTCTTCCCTGGCCCTTCCCCATGAGGCCATGGCCCTCTCTCAGGTGCACTATATTATGTCCCTATTTATCCCCAGCATCTCCTGGCCTCCCCTATCTCTTCCCTGGCCCTTCCCCATGAGGCCATGGCCCTCTCTCAGGTGCACTATATTATGTCCCTATTTATCCCCAGCATCTCCTGGCCTCCCCTATCTCTTCCCTGGCCCTTCCCCATGAGGCCATGGCCCTCTCTCAGGTGCACTATATTATGTCCCTATTTATCCCCAGCATCTCTTGGCCTTCCCATCTCTTCCCTGGCCCTTCCCCATGAGGCCATGGCCCTCTCTCAGGTGCACTATATTATGTCCCTATTTATCCCCAGCATCTCCTGGCCTCCCTATCTCTTCCCTGGCCCTTCCCCATGAGGCCATGGCCCTCTCTCAGGTGCACTATATTATGTCCTATTTATCCCCAGCATCTCCTGGCCTCCCCTATCTCTTCCCTGGCCCTTCCCCATGAGGCCATGGCCCTCTCTCAGGTGCACTATATTATGTCCTATTTATCCCCAGCATCTCCTGGCCTCCCCTATCTCTTCCCTGGCCCTTCCCCATGAGGCCATGGCCCTCTCTCAGGTGCACTATATTATGTCCCTATTTATCCCCAGCATCTCCTGGCCTCCCCTATCTCTTCACTGGCCCTTCCCCATGAGGCCATGGCCCTCTCTCAGGTGCACTATAATATTTCCCTATTTATCCCCAGCATCTCCTGGCCTCCCCTATCTCTTCCCTGGCCATTCCCCATGAGGCTATTCCCCTTTTTTGGGTGCATTATGTCCCTTTGAAAAATGAGGGGGTGCCAATGCTCTTTCTGGCACAGGGCACCAAAAAGTCTAGTTACGGCTCTGCCAATACATATGCAACACAGCTGTGCACCAAATGTATTGTATGCCACTGCCGTGAATTATGCTATAAAATGTCCCTAATAAATATGCCACACATGTGCCCCAACTTTTTTATATGCCATACAGCTGTGCCCCCCGTACATTATAGCATACAGCCATGCCCCAGTATATATTGATGACACACATCTGTTCCCCATTAGACAGAATGTCAGCGCCAATTAACCCCCTCCACATAAACACAAACCCTGCCAGCACTCATTAAACCTACACACACTTACCCTGTCAGCACTCAATAAAATCACCCCCGACCCCACACACAATAAGCCTGTCTGCCCTCATTAACACACACACCTGCATCAGCCTAGGTCATCAGAAGACCCAGCCGGGACTCAACGAGATATCCTTATTTTTTTATGTGGAATCAGCGGCGCCCCTAGGCAGCCGCCTAAAGATGCCTAATGGTAGCACCAGCCCTGTATCTATCTCATTTCTATCTATCTCATATCTATCTATCTAATATATATCTTCTATCTATCTATATATCTCATATCTATCTATCTCATATCTATCTATCTCATATATATCTATCTATCTCATATCTATCTAATATCTATCTATCTAATATCTATCTCATATATATCTATCTCATATCTATCTCATATATATCTGTCTGTCTATCTCATATCAATCTATCATCTATCTATCTCATATCTATCATCTATCTATCTATCTCATATCTATCTATCTATCTCATATCTATCTAATATCTATCTATCTCATATCTATCTATCTCATATATATCTATCTAATATATATCTCCTATCTATCTATCTATCTATCTCATATATATCTATCTAATATATATCTCATATCTATCTATCTCATATCTATCTATCTCATATCTATCTATCTCATATATATCTATCTCATATCTATCTATCTATCTCATATATATCTATCTAATATATATCTTCTATCTATCTCATATCTATCTATCTCATATCTATCTATCTCATATCTATCTATCTATCTCATATATATCTATCTATCTCATATCTATCTATATCTATCTATCTCATATCTATCTATATATATATCTATCTATCTCATATATATCTATATCATATCTATCTGTCTGTCTATCTCAAATCAATCTATCATCTATCTATCTCATATCTATCATCTATCTATCTATCTATCTCATATCTATCTATCTATCTCATATCTATCTATCTCATATCTATCATCTATCTATCTATCTATCTATCTATCTCATATCTATCTATCTATCTCATATCTCTCTATCTCATATCTATCTATCTCATATCTATATATCTCATATATATCTATCTAATATATATCTCCTATCTATCTATCTATCTATCTATCTATCTAATATCTATCTATCTATCTCATATCTATCTATCTCATATATATCTATCTAATATCTATCTCATATCTATCTATCTAATATCTATCTCATATCTATCTATCTCATATATATCTATCTAATATCTATCTCATATCTATCTATCTCATATCTATCATCTATCTATCTATCTCATATCTATCTATCTCATATCTCTCTATCTCATATCTATCTAATATCTATCTATCTATCTCATATCTATCTATCTCATATATATCTATCTAATATATATCTCCTATCTATCTATCTATCTATCTAATATCTATCTATCTCATATCTATCTATCTCATATATATCTATCTATCTCATATCTATCTATCTCATATCTATCTATCTATCTATCGCATATATATATATATATATATATATATCTAATATCTATCTATCTCATATCTATCTATCTCATATCTATCTACCTATCTATCTCATATCTATCTATATATATCTATCTAATATAATATCTATCTATCTAATATCTATCTATCTCATATCTATCTATCTCATATCTATCTATATATATATCTATCTATCTCATATATATCTATATCATATCTATCTGTCTGTCTATCTCAAATCAATCTATCATCTATCTATCTCATATCTATCATCTATCTATCTATCTATCTCATATCTATCTATATCTATCTATCTCATATCTATCTATATATATATCTATCTATCTCATATATATCTATATCATATCTATCTGTCTGTCTATCTCAAATCAATCTATCATCTATCTATCTCATATCTATCATCTATCTATCTATCTATCTCATATCTATCTATATCTATCTATCTCATATCTATCTATATATATATCTATCTATCTCATATATATCTATATCATATCTATCTCATATCTATCTATATATATATCTATCTATCTCATATCTATCTATCTCATATATATCTATCTAATATATATCTCCTATCTATCTATCTATCTATCTATCTAATATCTATCTATCTCATATCTATCTATCTCATATATATCTATCTATCTCATATCTATCTATCTCATATCTATCTATCTATCTATCGCATATATATATATATATATATATATATATCTAATATCTATCTATCTCATATCTATCTATCTCATATCTATCTACCTATCTATCTCATATCTATCTATATATATCTATCTAATATAATATCTATCTATCTAATATCTATCTATCTCATATCTATCTATCTCATATCTATCTATATATATATCTATCTATCTCATATATATCTATATCATATCTATCTGTCTGTCTATCTCAAATCAATCTATCATCTATCTATCTCATATCTATCATCTATCTATCTATCTATCTCATATCTATCTATATATATATCTATCTATCTCATATATATCTATATCATATCTATCTGTCTGTCTATCTCAAATCAATCTATCATCTATCTATCTCATATCTATCATCTATCTATCTATCTATCTCATATCTATCTATATCTATCTATCTCATATCTATCTATATATATATCTATCTATCTCATATATATCTATATCATATCTATCTGTCTGTCTATCTCAAATCAATCTATCATCTATCTATCTCATATCTATCATCTATCTATCTATCTATCTCATATCTATCTATCTATCTCATATCTATCTATCTCATATCTATCATCTATCTATCTATCTATCTCATATCTATATATCTCATATATATCTATCTAATATCTATCTCATATCTATCTATCTAATATCTATCTCATATCTATCTATCTCATATATATCTATCTAATATCTATCTCATATCTATCTATCTCATATCTATCATCTATCTATCTATCTCATATCTATCTATCTCATATCTCTCTATCTCATATCTATCTAATATCTATCTATCTATCTCATATCTATCTATCTCATATATATCTATCTAATATATATCTCCTATCTATCTATCTATCTATCTATCTATCTATCTATCTAATATCTATCTATCTCATATCTATCTATCTCATATATATCTATCTATCTCATATCTATCTATCTCATATCTATCTATCTATCTCATATCTATCTATCTCATATCTATCTGTCTGTCTATCTCATATCTATCTATCTATCTATCTCATATCTATCTATCGATCCCTCTATCTATCTATCTATCTATCTATCTCTCTCTCTCTCTCTCTCTCTCTCATATCTATCTATCTATCTATCTATCTATCTATCGGTGAAGCAGAGATGAAGGTACTGAGCGGGGAGACTGTGTAATATCTAGAACATATGTGTACAGTAATGAATGCTTTGAGTAGCTGGAACAATTGGCGCACACCTGGATGTCCTCCATGAATAGCTAATTATATCCTATTGTACAGACCGAGGTACTTTAGTTAAATGGCAGATCCTAGAGTATAAATTCCCAAATACAGACAGTGCTGATAACAGTAATAGCGAGCGCCGTACAGCTCAAACGCTGACATCTATCTGCCCTTATAACTTGTAAACAGGAATAATTTTTAAGACTTGAGCTTCGCAACAAGGCGGAGGCGTTTTGTGTCTGCCGCTTCCCTGGGGGAGACTGTAACAAACCCTCTGACTGGCAGAACCGTCACTTCGTACGGTCGGACCTGGCATTTACAATTCTATAAAACAAACTAATTGTAGCCCTGGAAAATAGATGTGATTATAGTAACAATATAAATCAGGGGAATAGCTCTATTGCGGCCAGATATTCTGTTATTCCTTTGTGCTCCCCACCTTATTTTCGGGGATACAGCAAAATGTAAGTATCCCCTGGATATCTGCTGCGGCTCCCCCGTTTCTGATCATAATAGCAGTCCACATGGTGGCTGGTATATTGTGAGATTTACCAGGTTCTGGAATGCAAAGCCTTGAGGAGCCTGGCCCTGGTAGCTATTACCATCTTAATATGGTGTTAGCAACTGTAGCCTATAGGTTATATATCACACAATTTACAGGGATAGGGATCTTCCTGATCCCTCCCCAGTAATGGCTATTCGCGTATGTGCAGTCTGATGACCCTGCAGGCGCAGTAGGCCGCCGGGGGGTCCCGCAGCAGAAAGTAAGGTGATAGCCTCAGGGATCACTTTTCTTTACACATCGCGGGGACGAGATCCTCGTCTCTGCAATCTGCAATAGATCGTTTCTTAATGCCGCACAGAGCGACGATAAGAAATGATCGGATCTATAACCCAGTAATTAATAAATGTGCCCCTCCGGAGGTGTCACAGGGGTGCTGTGCTTTGTCCTGAAATTTTGACATTCCTACTCTCCCGTTGAAACCTGCATCAACCAGATCTGTCAGGTGAACGATTTTACCAACGATTTGAACGATTTTACCAACGATTTGAATGATTTAACAATTTTTGCCAACGATTTGAACGATTTTACAAACGATTTGAATGATTGAACGATTTCAGACAGTATTAAAATGAATGAAACAGTCAAAATCGGACTGCAAACACAGACGATGTCAGATAGCGTTATCTGACATGCGGGAACGCACATCGTTCACATCTGACAACAAATCTGACCGTGTGTACGCACCATAATGGAGATTTGTAATTAAATAGCCAAAAAGTCGTAACTGCGGGTCCTACCTGCATGAATAAGTCACGCGACCCAGTTCGCAGCCAATTGAATCCTTCCCAGCCCCCTACGTGTTTTACAGTTGATGTTTTTGTCTCAGCAGATTTTCTGGCTGCGGATCTGACACTTGAAGTGACTGCGCAGGCAGCCTGAGGTCACCATGATAGATAAGACACCCAGACAGCGGGGGGAAGATGGGCTGAGAGCGTGATCGAACGCTGAGCAGATGGAGATGTAAAATGCGGGTGTTGGTGGGTGGGTTGGGGGGGGGGTTTCTTTTCCATATGCGCTGTGTATTTACACAATGAAGACAAATCGTTAGCCAGAGGCTGCGGCTGCGAGCGTATAAGTGACAGCTAACAGATAAACCTTCTGTGCTCCCTGTCTTATTATAGAAAGGATTCTATTAAGCGGAGACATGTGATAGTGAACTCAGCGCTGGGATGTTGTGTCTGCCTGTAGCGGGGATGCAATGCCAGGGAGAGTCGCTGTCACAGAGCGAACATGGCAGCAATCAGCGCCCTATTCTGCCATGCTCCCTCCCCGCCATCCCATTTATCATCGCCGCTATTGTCAGCCGTGTAAGTGCTCCGGGAATCTGCAGCGAGTTTCCTCCATGGGGCTGAATGAATGAACTCTTCTTGGAGATATTATCATTTATTATTAGCATTGATTTCTAAATTACTAGGATCTGGGTCCTGAACAATAGCTCTGGAGAGAAAGGGAGCTCGCCATTGTCTGTCCGCGGCAGAATCGCCAGACGAGCGGTTGATTCATTCATTTTTATGTGCCGTGGCCCAAGTGTAATAACCTGCAAACGTTTACAACGTATGTAATAGTCTGCGGCACGTGTATAATAATCTTCAGCATTCACATGGCCTTTTATAGGTATTATTCCTTTTTTTTAAAGTCTCACCGTAAACAGCAATCCCTAAAGCTGGAGCTACAGTACAAGGTTAAACATGCAATGTTAGATTCTGACTGTCAGGGTAAGCTGGGATTTGCAGTTCCACAATATCTGGTGATCCACAAATTATCGATGTCGGACCTACAGCCTAGAGAGGGCCATCAACTATCGATAGTTAACAAACATCAATGGTTTACTACCGATGGTTGATGGTTTTGCCATCGATGGCAAAGTGGAACCAGATGTTTTTTTTCCTGCTCCCAAAACGGAGCTTAGCCGCGACCCCCCCCTGCCGCCCCACTAAGCCCGTCCCCGTTTTTTTATTGGCCCGCCGTGCACTCGGCAGTGGTGGCCATCGAGTGGTACAAACCATCGTTGGTTCACCATACATGGTTATCACTGATGGCACCATTGATGGTGACCATCAATGGAAAACAACCGATGGCCATCAAAACTACAGCTTCCGAGTCCCTGGCCTTCCTCCTGAGTCCTCCGCTTCACTTACATGCGCAGTGAAGCCGCAGCCTCTACTTTACTGCGAATGTCGGAAATCTTTCAGTGTCCACATTTTTATCTCGGACCACGATCCTCAAAGAGTCTGCACCGCGGCATTTCTCGAAAAGTGCAAAGTAAAGATGAGGGTATGATGCAGCACTGAACTCGCACTCATTTGCAGAGCGTATCTTGTGTATTTTCGCAATGACAATACTCCAGGATGGGCAATGCAGAGTCAGTGGCACACTCAGGGGGGGGGTTCTGAGCATCCAAAAAACAGCAGCAGACCTTTTTGTTTTGTTCGAGGCAGACACACTTGACTCCATCTGTACATTGCCACAATCGGAGCTCCGATTGGGCCACATTCCGAGCTCCCGCACATGCTCGGCAGCTCCTCTTGCAGTGTTCGCAAAGATGGCCGAGGGGGGGGGGATCTTCTGTCGCCTCTATTTACTACAGCTTTGTAAATATCCATGACAGGAGGTTATTTAAAAAGCGCCATTACTCAGTCAGTGGCGGCATTGCGTCAGACATTTGCTCTATTTGTACAATTTGCATGAGATCCATGTAAAGCCGATCGATGGTGATTTGCTCCATTGGTGAAGTTACCCCCAATCATTGGAAAACAGAAAATGATTTGTGTATGAGGATGGTGCCCCAGGCAGGTTTGCGTTATTAGACAGAACTGTAGTGGGCATTGGTGAAAGCATAGCAGTTGCGTACACAGACGCATCAGCGGCGGCCACATTAGCGCACAACCCTGAATCACGCCCAGTAAGCACTGATAATGATGGCGGCTATTTGAGTGAGCGGATGGATAGGAGTGGTAGAAAACTGAGCAACGAGCGAACAACCAATTGCAACATTACATAGCATTTATAATTAAAAATGTACCTATTTTGAATAAATCTCTCCTACCAGATGCAACCGCGAATACATCGTCCCCACATAACATTAATATCCCCCAATGCATTATATAAGTACATAGCTGTACATACACGTGAATACATCGTCCCCACATAACATTAATATCCCCCAATGCATTATATAAGTACATAGCTGTGCACACGGGAATACATCGTCCCCACATAACATTATTATCCCCCAATGCATTATATAAGTACATAGCTGTACATACACGTGAATACATCGTCCCCACATAACATTAATATCCCCCAATGCATTATATAAGTACATAGCTGTGCACATGCGAATACATCGTCCCCACATAACATTATTATCCCCCAATGCATTATATAAGTACATAGCTGTGCACACGGGAATACATCGTCCCCACATAACATTAATATCCCCCAATGCATTATATAAGTACATAACTGTACATACACGTGAATACATCGTCCCCACATAACATTAATATCCCCCATTTGCTGAATCCAAGAACATTTACCCCATATTATCCCATCACAACCGAATTAAAAATGCAGATTGTGACAAATATGTTCCATTTAATTCCGTATACGTTCTTACAGGCTTTTATTTTCCTGCGTGAAATCCCTATTGATAATAACAGCCCAGATTTCTTTTTGCAATGTAACTGGCTGTATTTTGTAGATATTACATTTAATTTAAGGCAAATTAATTCAGGCCATTAAAATCTTTGAATAAATATTCATGAAAAGTTTCACTGTACAGAAAATAAACAGAGGCGGCGTTTTATGCTATGGTTTGTTCTGCACGCTGTAATCGCGTTCCCAGCGCCGGCCCTCTGAGGATTGGCACAGTTTGTAGTAAATGCAGAAGATGAAATTACAATGAGATAACATGGTATGTTTACAAATATCAGAATAAACAAACTTTGTTTTAAAATACAAATATATAATTTATCTAAATATTAAGTTACAATAACACAACTAACTATACTAGCTGCAAACGTCTGGTTTTTAAAGGAATATCTACATAGGTGTATAGAGGCCCATTTCCAGCAACCATCACTCCAGTGTTCTAATGGTACATTGTGTTTGCTAAGCGCGTTAGATGACTAATGGATGATTAGAAAACCCTTGTGTAATTATGTTAGCACAGCTGAAAACGGGTTTGCTCGTTAGAGAAGCTATAAATCTGGCCCTCCTTTGAGCTAGTTGAGTATCTGGAGCATCACATTTGTTCCCTATGCGCTTGTCTGCCAGACCACAATACAACTGCAATATTTGCTGTGTAAACCCCTATATTACGATGATGAAGAATTCAATTTAGCACTATTAGGGCTATATTATTTACCTGATCTATCTATTTATCTATCTATCTTATGGACATGTGGGCAGGTATGAAGGCATATAGGGGGGTTTGAGGACATGTGCAGAGGTTTAAGTGCTAGGGAGGTCTGACGGCATGTGGGGAGGTCTAGGGGCATGTGGGGAGTTTTGAGGGGTATGAGCAGAGGTGTGAGTGTGTGAGTTTGAGAGTATGTGCAAAGGTTTAAGGAGATATGGGCAGGCCTGAAGGCTTGTTGTGGTCTGAGGGTATATAGAGCTATTTTGGAACACGGGAGGGGCATTTGCATGAGCAATGTAGATGTGCCAAAGTCGTTTTCGGGCTGTACTTTTCCTTGTTGACGTTAAGGTTAGCGTGTGGCCCTTCTGAAGGTTTGATGACCGCGAGAGCAGCTCTTGAAGTATATCAGGTTGCCCACCTCTTTATATCCTCTTTATAGGATATACAGTATTACACACAGGAGCTGATTTACCAACTACAGAACATACACAGCGCATATACGTTTGCTCCTACTGCTGAGGATTCTCCGCAATGTATGCACCGTCCATCTATCATCTACCCTGACGCTCTGCCAGACGGCGGAATAAAAATCCAATATGATGGGCCAGATAGTTACCTCCTGCCAGCTAAAGCGTTTCTCTATAACTTAATGTATTTATTTAATGTGAAGCTATTAGATTTCCCAGGCAGCCGGCGGTGAGAGTTGTGCTCTGGTGATAAATCTCCCTGAACGCTCAGCAGTATCCGACCGGCAGACAAGACGCAGATTCACCAGGGACGTCAGCTAGAAGGGAGACATTGACGGCTCTTCTCACTAGCTCCCTCCCTGCCTATGGGGTCTATTTACTAAGCCTTGGATGGAGAAAAAGTGAACGGAGAGAAATAAAAAAACAGCCAATCAGCTCCTAACTGCCATGTCACAGGCTGTGTTTGAAAAATTAGTTAGGAGCTGGCTGGCTTGTACTTTACCCTGTTAAATATATTTCCATCCAAGGCTTAGTAAATTGTAATAGTAAATGGCGAGTCAACTATGGATGTACGCAAGTACGGGCGGTTCAGAGCCGTTTAATTGCATCTGTAATTGCATCAAAAGAGACGGTGAGGCGGAGCATTCTCACGTAGGCAAAGTACGGGGAAGCCATGCTTAACCATACATGTCGGTTTTGCAAAGTTCATCTCCGGGATAGTCTCAGTGGGGGCAGATTGGTGGGGGGCATGGATGGCATTCTTGTATTTGTGGCCCCGCTGTTTAAAGACGCAATTGGTGGCATTTTAGAGCGGGGCTACACGGTGGCACCACACCTTGCTGTTCAAAACCGTGAGCAAGGGGAGGGGCTAGGGTGAAGATATTCAATGCAAATCGCGCCATCCAACCACCTGCTTCAGTCGGAAAGTGGGTGGCTTCGGGAGACTGGCCCCCCAAATTCAGGACTCATCTGCTTCAATTCCCTTTCATCCCAATCGCCCCAAATCACCAGCTTTGCCCAATCTACTGCACCACAGCCCTCTAGTGCCAGGAGCACATTCTCCACTTACCCAGCCCATGAAACAACTCCGTGTGCGCAATTGTGGTTGTGGTCACGTCATCTGGAGGAGTGTCTGGCATCTCTGTCCAATGTGGCAGCCTATAGACTAAGATATACTAATATAGATATGCTAATATAGGTATGCTAATATATAACCTAATAATATGCTAATATATAAGCTAATATAGATATACTAATATAGGTATGCTAATATATAACCTAATATGCTAATATATAAGCTAATATAGATATGCTAATATATAACCTAATATGCTAATATATAAGCTAATATAGATATGCTAATATATAACCTAATAATATGCTAATATATAAGCTAATATAGATATACTAATATAGGTATGCTAATATATAACCTAATAATATGCTAATATATAAGCTAATATAGATATGCTAATATAGGTATGCTAATATATAACCTAATAATATGCTAATATATAAGCTAATATAGATAGGTTATATATTAGCATACCTATATTAGCATAATATGCTAATATATAAGCTAATATAGATATGCTAATATATAAACTAATATAGATATGCTACTGTAGATTAGCTACTACAAATATGCTAATATAGTATATAACTTAATATAGATAAGCTAATAATACTGTACATATCCTAATATGTAAGCTAATATAGATATGCTAATATATAACCTAATAATAAGCTAATATAGATGAACTAATATAAATATGCTAATATATAAGCTAATATACTGTATGCTAATATATAAGCTAATATAGATATGCTAATATAGATATGCTAATATAAATATGCTAATATATAAGCTAATATACAGTATGCTAATATATAAGCTAATATAGATATGCTAATATAAATATGCTAATATATAAGCTAATATACAGTATGCTAATATATAAGCTAATATACTGTATGCTAATCTAGACATACTAATACACAGGTTCTCAAACTCTGTCCTCAGGACCCCAAACAGTGCATGTTTTGCAGGTCTCCTCACATAATTACTAGTGATATAATTAGCTGCACCTGTAGATCTGTTAAAATGTGTCAGTGAGTAATGAATACACCTGTGCACCTGGGTGACCTGCAAAAAGTGTACTGTGTGGGGTCCTGAGGACCGAGTTTGAGAACCACTGTGCTAATATATAAGATAATCTAGATATGCTAATATAGATAAGCTAATATAAATATGCTAATATATAAGCTAATATACTGTATGCTAATACATAAGCTAATATAGAAGATAATATAGATATGCTAATATAGCATATTATTCCAGAGTGGGGAATAATGTGGGTGCAGGAATATATGGAACCATACCTGTAACACAATGATAGGTAACTTGTAGATCCTCTAAAACCTGCATTCTAACGTGCTACACTACAAGCCCCAGCATGCCAACAGATAGTGAGCCCCAGCTGCTGTCTGCTTAATACGATTCTTCTCCATGTATCAGAGTCCCAGGTGACATGCCAGCTTATTGCCTCATACTCTGTGTGTTCCTTCCTATAGGGCTGACATTGGTGCCAGGATGCCCGGACTCATGAATCGATTCACCGGGGCACCCCTGCCCCTCACTGCGGCAGAGATTAGCGCCTGTGTCAGCGGATATGCCCTTGGGATGACCGCCTCCCTCACCTACAGCAACCCCGAGGCTCAGCCTATTGAAGGTAAATCCCAGGTGGTTCTTCCTATAAGTGTCACTGTGCAACTATCTATGCCTGCAGAATCATGGTTACAGAGAAATGGTAGTGATAGAAGTGATACTGTGCAACTATCTATGCCTGCAGAATCATGGTTACAGAGAAATGGTAGTGATAGAAGTGATACTGTGCAACTAGCCATGCCTGCAGAATCATGGTCACAGAGAAATGGTAGTGATAGAAGTGATACTGTGCAACTAGCCATGCCTGCAGAATCATGGTCACAGAGAAATGGTAGTGATAGAAGTGATACTGTGCAACTAGCCATGCCTGCAGAATCATGGTCACAGAGAAATGGTAGTGATAGAAGTGATACTGTGCAACTATCCATGCCTGCAGAATCATGGTCACAGAGAAATGGTAGTGATAGAAGTGATACTGTGCAACTAGCCATGCCTGCAGAATCATGGTTACAGAGAACAGAGAAATGGTAGTGATAGAAGTGATACTGTGCAACTAGCCATGCCTGCAGAATCATGGTTACAGAGAAATGGTAGTGATAGAAGTGATACTGTGCAACTAGCCATGCCTGCAGAATCATGGTCACAGAGAAATGGTAGTGATAGAAGTGATACTGTGCAACTAGCCATGCCTGCAGAATCATGGTCACAGAGAAATGGTAGTGATAGAAGTGATACTGTGCAACTAGCTATGCCTGCAGAATCATGGTCACAGAGAAATGGTAGTGATAGCAGTGATACTGTGCAACTATCCATGCCTGCAGAATCATGGTCACAGAGAAATGGTAGTGATAGAAGTGATACTGTGCAACTATCCATGCCTGCAGAATCATGGTCACAGAGAAATGGTAGTGATAGAAGTGATACTGTGCAACTATCCATGCCTGCAGAATCATGGTCACAGAGAAATGGTAGTGATAGAAGTGATACTGTGCAACTATCCATGCCTGCAGAATCATGGTCACAGAGAAATGGTAGTGATAGAAGTGATACTGTGCAACTATCCATGCCTGCAGAATCATGGTCACAGAGAAATGGTAGTGATAGAAGTGATACTGTGCAACTATCTATGCCTGCAGAATCATGGTCACAGAGAAATGGTAGTGATAGAAGTGATACTGTGCAACTATCTATGCCTGCAGAATCATGGTCACAGAGAAATGCATCCAAAGGGCAATCCAAGAGAGTGATACTGTGCAACTAGCCATGCCTGCAGAATCATGGTCACAGAGAAATGGTAGTGATAGAAGTGATACTGTGCAACTATCCATGCCTGCAGAATCATGGTTACAGAGAAATGATAGTGATAGAAGTGATACTGTGCAACTATCTATGCCTGCAGAATCATGGTCACAGAGAAATGGTAGTGATAGAAGTGATACTGTGCAACTATCTATGCCTGCAGAATCATGGTCACAGAGAAATGGTAGTGATAGCAGTGATACTGTGCAACTATCTATGCCTGCAGAATCATGGTCACAGAGAAATGGTAGTGATAGAAGTGATACTGTGCAACTAGCCATGCCTGCAGAATCATGGTCACAGAGAAATGGTAGTGATAGAAGTGATACTGTGCAACTAGCTATGCCTGCAGAATCATGGTCACAGAGAAATGGTAGTGATAGCAGTGATACTGTGCAACTATCCATGCCTGCAGAATCATGGTCACAGAGAAATGGTAGTGATAGCAGTGATACTGTGCAACTATCCATGCCTGCAGAATCATGGTCACAGAGAAATGGTAGTGATAGAAGTGATACTGTGCAACTATCTATGCCTGCAGAATCATGGTCACAGAGAAATGCATCCAAAGGGCAATCCAAGAGAGTGATACTGTGCAACTAGCCATGCCTGCAGAATCATGGTCACAGAGAAATGGTAGTGATAGAAGTGATACTGTGCAACTATCCATGCCTGCAGAATCATGGTTACAGAGAAATGATAGTGATAGAAGTGATACTGTGCAACTATCTATGCCTGCAGAATCATGGTCACAGAGAAATGGTAGTGATAGAAGTGATACTGTGCAACTATCTATGCCTGCAGAATCATGGTCACAGAGAAATGGTAGTGATAGAAGTGATACTGTGCAACTAGCCATGCCTGCAGAATCATGGTCACAGAGAAATGGTAGTGATAGAAGTGATACTGTGCAACTAGCTATGCCTGCAGAATCATGGTCACAGAGAAATGGTAGTGATAGCAGTGATACTGTGCAACTATCCATGCCTGCAGAATCATGGTCACAGAGAAATGGTAGTGATAGCAGTGATACTGTGCAACTATCCATGCCTGCAGAATCATGGTCACAGAGAAATGGTAGTGATAGAAGTGATACTGTGCAACTATCCATGCCTGCAGAATCATGGTCACAGAGAAATGGTAGTGATAGAAGTGATACTGTGCCACTATCTATGCCTGCAGAATCATGGTCACAGAGAAATGGTAGTGATAGAAGTGATACTGTGCCACTATCCATGCCTGCAGAATCATGGTCACAGAGAAATGGTAGTGATAGAAGTGATACTGTGCAACTATCTATGCCTGCAGAATCATGGTCACAGAGAAATGCATCCAAAGGGCAATCCAAGAGAGTGATACTGTGCAACTAGCCATGCCTGCAGAATCATGGTCACAGAGAAATGGTAGTGATAGAAGTGATACTGTGCAACTATCCATGCCTGCAGAATCATGGTTACAGAGAAATGATAGTGATAGAAGTGATACTGTGCAACTATCTATGCCTGCAGAATCATGGTCACAGAGAAATGGTAGTGATAGAAGTGATACTGTGCAACTATCTATGCCTGCAGAATCCTGGTCACCGAGAAATGGTAGTGATAGAAGTGATACTGTGCAACTAGCCATGGTCACAGAGAAATGGTAGTGATAGAAGTGATACTGTGCAACTAGCCATGCCTGCAGAATCATGGTCACAGAGAAATGGTAGTGATAGAAGTGATACTGTGCAACTAGCCATGCCTGCAGAATCATGGTCACAGAGAAATGGTAGTGATAGAAGTGATACTGTGCAACTAGCCATGCCTGCAGAATCATGGTCACAGAGAAATGGTAGTGATAGAAGTGATACTGTGCAACTAGCCATGCTTGCAGAATCATGGTCACAGAGAAATGGTAGTGATAGAAGTGATACTGTGCAACTAGCCATGCCTGCAGAATCATGGTCACAGAGAAATGGTAGTGATAGAAGTGATACTGTGCAACTAGCCATGCCTGCAGAATCATGGTCACAGAGAAATGGTAGTGATAGAAGTGATACTGTGCAACTAGCCATGCCTGCAGAATCATGGTCACAGAGAAATGGTAGTGATAGAAGTGATACTGTGCAACTAGCCATGCCTGCAGAATCATGGTCACAGAGAAATGCATCCAAAGGGCAATCCAAGAGAGTGATACTGTGCAATTCATAATAGGAAGAGATCATCTGCAGATACTGAGAATGATATACCGCATACAGAACAAGGGCAGTAGTACTATGCAATTGTCCATATAGACACAACAGGAACCTATATTGCACAGATAATTACATACAGCATACAGAACTAGAAGTGGTACTGTGAAGTCTCCTGCAGATACTGGGAATGACATCCAGCATACAGAACAAGAAGTGGTGCTGTGCAGCCTCCTGCAGATACTGAGAATGATATACCTCATGTAGACCATGAGCAGTAGTACTATGCAATTGTCCATAAAGACACATATTGCACAGATAATTACATAAAGCATACAGAACCAGAAGTGGTACTGTGCAGCCTCCTGCAGATACTGAGAATGACATGCAGCATACAGAACAAGAAGTGGTACTGTGCTGTTTCCTGCAGATCCTGAGAATGATATGCCTCATGTAGACCATGGGCAGTGGTGCTGTGCAATTGTCTATATATATACAGAATAGTAATATATACTGCACAGATAATTACATACAGCATACAGAACTAGAAGTGGCACTGTGCAGTTTTCTGTAGTTACTGAGAATGATATACAGCTTACAGAACGAGGGCAGTGGTACTGTGCAAGTGTCCATTAGACAGTATAGGAACATATATTGCACAGATAATTACCTTACAGCATACAAACAAGAAGTGGTACTGTGCTGTTTCCTGCAGATACTAATAACCATAAATAACATTGCTGCACTTATTGGAGATTTTTGTTTCGGGGTCTGATCAGACCCAAACGAAATCCCCGATAACTAGCCAGTTACCGGATGAGGAGAGGCACTCAAGGCATGGATCCGTGAACTGATAACAGATTCCATATTAACGCCTGTTAACACATGTTAACGCCCGTTAACATGTTGATTTAACAGGTGTTAACAAGCTGCTCGAGTGAAAAAGGGACTCTAACTGAATAGCCCCAGGCGGTAAAGCCCCAGGCTATCTCCCTTTTTCACCCCCGTTAACTTAACGAGGCTAATTGATTTGGCCCAAAGTCTCTGGAGTCAGGTTCCCCGTTCATGCTGAGGAATATAGTGTAATACACAGGATGAGACCAGAATTCTGCCTTACATGAAGCTTGTACTGGATACAATCCTGCTGGAGACCCTTATATACTGTACATGTTAGTAACAATGATATATCATTCTGCTAAGGAGACATCTGGCCTAATAATACTATGGGCTCAATCCAATTAGGTGCGAATGGCAAGTAGCGAGTTTGTTTCTTGAAACTCGCAGACTTCGCAGCGAAGCGCGCTCCCGAGAATTTTCCAATCCAATTAAAAATGCCTATTCGCACTACTCGCAGCGGTGGGGTGCAAACTGACTGCCAAATGAGATTTGCGAGAAATGCATGGAAATGTGGGGAGACCATCCTGGACCCCCCAAAATGGATAATTTCGTTAGCAGGACCGTATAGAGGGCGGTTTGTGGGCATTAGGAAGGTACTGTAGGTTTTAAATGGTGACAAATGGCTGATTTGTATTTTGTTTTTTAAATGCAAGAAAATTCTAAAAAAAACTTTTTTGTTTAATCTCAAACAAATGAAACAAATTTTTTTTTTTTTTTTTTTAAAGTAGGAAAAAGGGTGATTTTGGGGTACTTTGAGGGCACCTTGAATTTTTTTTATAAAAATTATTTGTCAACTAAAAAATTATTGTACTAAAATTTGGGGAGCCTAAACTAACAAAAAAGTTGATTTTGGGGTAATTAGAGGAAATTTTTTTTTTAACCCTAAAATTGCATGTTTATTAGACTAATTAAGCTAACTAGAAGCTTCCAAATCCCTAATTGGTCATTAGGTTGTTTGTCCAAGGGGTTCAGCACGGTGTCCCCACATTGTAACCTTAAAATAAAGATTTTCCCCTCCATCTCTCACCCTCAGGGCGCTGCGAGTGGAAAGTCGCGAATGCAGTCTGACTGGTTCAGGGCGAGTTGCTAATTGGATTGCAAAATGAATTCGCTGTGCGAATTCGAATTCAAAATAGCACCTCGCACCTAAAAGGATTGACCCCTATATCTTGTGGAATCCTCTCATTGGAAGCCAGGTACTCGCTACTGCCATTCTCAGCCTGCAGGTGGCGATGTTGGTTATGGGTGTTTATGTCCAGGATTAGCTGCTGTGCCAGAGATTCAGGAAATCCAGGATTCATTTCATAGCAGATAAAAAGAAAGAAATAATGAGAATATGAATGATTTCATGGCAACGTTACAGACTCTATATCTTTGCAGACACAACTATCTATTCCTTAGACACTGGCCTGAAGTAGAGACATTTGCTGTGTCTGTGAACGTGGTCCTTACAGGTGTAATATCATGTTTAATATCCGCAGCAAGGGAACGTCTATAGGTAACAATAATACACAGCAATAGCGCTGGGGTGGGGTCATAGCACATCTATACAGTACAATGTGTGGGCTTAGTTCCTCTCCCCACGTGAAGATTATCTCATGTTAATGAATAGAGTAAGAGAATAAGGAACGTGTTCATTGGGTAATTGACATGTAACTTCCTGTCCCCCCCAGCGCTCTTCGTGTACCCCCTCAATGAGCACACTGTGGTAGTGGGGTTCGAGGCCGTGATCTGCAGACGCATCATCACCGTCCAGATTAAAGACAAGGCCAAAATGGACGAGTCCTATTATGATTACTGCAGCATGTCGAGCGGGAGACTCCCGGAGGGGAACGGTGAGAATTTCAGGAACATCTTCTCCTAAAGGTTCTACTATGCTATACTGGTGGATTTGTCTGAGTTATTCACCCAAATATCACAGCAGATTACTATGGGTGCAGCCTACGTCATCCCAAAAGATATAAATCTTACTGCTTGGAAATACAAGTTAGCTCATGGAAAATAGTGCGGATTATATATGGTGATGGCTTCTGTGATAACCGCGGCTACATCTGTATCTTGTTTTCCTGTTGTGCCAGGTTAGATTGCAAGTTCTGCAGCGCAGAGCCCTACTAAGGGCCGATGATGTCATTTTCGCCTATATCCAATATCCCCGTATTCAATTTCATTGACTTTTCGCCGGTGCGAAATCCCCCTTAAAAACGATCTGTGTGAAACAAAGTGAGAAAAAAAAAATTTTCTTTAAAATTTTGGGGTGAAAAATAAAAATAAAAAACCACTTCTAAAATAGGTAAATTTAATCCAGAGGGCGAAGTATGCGGCAGGTGTTTTCTTCTATGCGGGTGATAGCGGCTGGTGCATTTTTGCAGAATTTAAAAAAATCACATTAGAGACTTAAAAATATGCTTGCACCCATTTTCATGTAACCCAAATTTAAAACAAATAAATAACTGTTCCTAAATGCTATTCTTCACCACTTCTTCATAGCCGCAAATATGCACCTGCCGCAGCTATTACAAACCCCGACTTCCTTCAGTAGGCCAAAATGGGGGTACCCATAGTGATCCCCCATGTCTGGACATCTTTATGGGGGTCCCAGGAACATTTCTCGAAAAATTCCCGTTTTTTGGCAAAACCTCCCTTTCCGCCGCTCCCGTTTTCGCTGATTCCTAATTGAATACGGGGATAAAGCAGGCACGCGCCCGATACTTTATCCCCGGAAAACCTCCGATGTGGAGCGAAAAGTCCAGCACGGACTTTTCGCTCTAAATTGAACCCCCCCCTCTAAAGCTGTACTAATGCTCTTAATAGTATTTACAGGGATACTGTTATTGTAATTATTAGTTATGAAGAGGTCTCAACTAATAATAACAAGTAATAAAAGTATAACAGATGTATGGATGCCACGGCTTAGTTTAAAACTTTAACACAGGTTTTGAACTTTAAATTAGGGGTGTGCACCGGCCACTTTTCGTGTTTTGTGTTTTGGTTTTGGATCTGGATCTTTCTTCGTGTTTTGGATCTGGATTGGTTTTGCCAAAACCACCCTTCCGTGTTTTGGGTTCTGGGTTTTGTGTTTTGGATCTGTATTTTTTTGAAAAAAAGCATAAAAACAGCTAAAATCACAGAATTTGTAGGTTTTTCTGTTCCTATGCTATTATTAACCTCAATAACCTTAATTTCCACTCATTTCCAGTCTATTCTGAATACCTCACACCTCACAATAGTGTTTTTATGTCAAAAAGGTTGCACCGAGGTAGCTGGATGACTATGCTAAGCGACACGAGTGGGCGGCACAAACATGTGACCCATCTAGGCGTGAAACTGCAGTGGCAGACAGGATGGCATTGAAAAACTAGGCCCCAAACTGTACATAATGCAAAGAAAAAAAAGAGGTGCAAGATGGAATTGTCCTTGGGCCCTCCCACCCACCCTTATGTTGTATAAACAGGACATGCACACTTTAACAAACCAATCATTTCAGCGCCAGGGTCTGCCACACAACTGTGGCTGAAATGATTGGTTCGTTTGGGCCCCCACAAAACAAGCTGGCAATTAATCTGTCCCTGCACAAACTGGCTCTACGGAGGCAAGATGTCATCCTCATCCTCCTCATCCACCGATTCCTCACCCTCTTCAGTGTGTACATCCTCATCCTCACAGAGTATTAATTCGTCCCTGCTGGAACCACAGGTCCCTCTGTACGTTCTGGAGGCTGGTCTTCCTGGAAGAGTTGATAATTCATTTTATGAACATCATCTTCTCCACATTTTGTGGAAGCAACCTCCTACGCCTTTCGCTGACAAGGTTCCCGGCTGCACTAAACACTCTTTCGGAGTACACACTGGAGGGGGGGCAACTCAGGTAAAATAGAGCCAGTTTGTACAGGGACCTCCAAATTGCTTCTTTTTCCTGCCAGTACAGGTACGGACTGTCTGACATGCCTACTTGGATGCTGTCACCGATGTAATCCTTTAACAGACAGACGCACGCTTGTCGCTGCTGCTTTGAGGATTCAAGTGTGGCTACATCGCACACAAGTCACAAACACATTAAAAAAATAGTTTTTTATTTTTTGGAGCACTTTGAGAGTTACACCACCCTTTAACAGACAGACGCACGCTTGTCACTGCTGCTTTAAGGATGCAGGTGCGGCTACAGCCCACACATTTCACAAAGCCCAAAAAAAAAAGAACAATATTTTAATTGTTTGTGTAGCACACTTTGAGGGTGTCACCACCCTTTAACAGACAGACGCACGCTTGTCGCTGCTGCTTTAAGGATGCAGGTGCGGCTACAGCCCACACAATTCACAAAGACAAAAAAAAGAAGAATATTTTTATTGTTTGTGTAGCACACTTTGAGGGTGTCACCACCCTTTAACAGACAGACGCACGCTTGTCGCTGCTGCTTTGAGGATGCAAGTGCGGCTACATCGCACACAAGTCGCAAACACATTAAAAAAATATTTTTTTATTTTTTGGAGCACTTTGAGAGTTACACCACCCTTTAACAGACAGACGCACGCTTGCCGCTGCTGCTTTGAGGATGCAAGTGCGGCTTCAGCCCACACAATTCACAAAGACAGAAAAAAAAGAACAATATTTTAATTGTTTGTGTAGCACACTTTGAGAGTTACAACACCCTTTAACAGACAGACGCACGCTTGTCGCTGCTGCTTTGAGGATGCAGGTGGAATCTAGACGGGATTTGGAACCGAGGACACACTACCTCCATCAATTGTCTAAATCCCACTGCACTAATGTCGGATACCGGACGCACGTCTAACACCAACATAGCAGTCAAGGCCTCAGTTATACGTTTTGCTTCAGGATGACAGCTGTCGTACTTCATCCTCATCGCTAGGGACTGTTGGAGGGTCAATAGTTTAGTAAAAGTAGTGATGTTCCTACTTCCTCTCTGGGATGATGAACAACTCTCAGCAGCAGCAACAGCACTAGGAGGAAGTGGTTCTTGATCTTTCCCTATTTTATTTTTATCGGAGAAAGTTTGGTCCTCCATTTATGTTATATTGATATATAATATACGTGCGGCTAAAGCGCACACAAACACAGAATATATTTTTGCTGGAGAGTAGTGCACTTTGTGGGTTACACCACCCTTTAAGAAATGAGCCAGCCGGCTCTTCACTTATGGGACACAGGCGCACGCTTGGCGCTGCTCCTTTGTTGATGCACGTGCAGCCACAGTGCACACAAGTCACAAACACAGAAAATATATTTTTTGGGGGTTTGGAGTGTACTTTGGGGGTTACAGAACCCTTTAACGGTCAAGCCAGCCGGCCCTTTACTTATGACACAGGCGCACGCTTGGCACTACTTTGTTGATGCACGTGCGGCTACTGCGCACACAATTCGCAAACACAGAAAATAATTTTTTTTTTGGTTTGGACTGGAGTGTACTTTCGGGGGTTACAGCACCCTTTAACGGTCAAGCCAGCCGGCCCTTTACTTATGACACAGGCGCACACTTCGCACTACTTTGTTGATGCACGTGCGGCTACTGCGCACACAATTCACAAACACAGAAAATAATTTTTTTTTTGGTTTGGACTGGACTGTACTTTCGGGGGTTACAGCACCCTTTAACGGTCAAGCCAGCCGGCCCTTTACTTATGACACAGGCGCACGCTTGGCACTACTTTGTTGATGCACGTGCGGCTACTGCGCACACAATTCACAAACACAGAAAATAATTTTTTTTTTGGTTTGGACTGGAGTGTACTTTCGGGGGTTACAGCACCCTTAACGGTCAAGCCAGCCGGCCCTTTACTTATGACACAGGCGCACGCTTGGCACTACTTTGTTGATGCACGTGCGGCTACTGCGCACACAATTCACAAACACAGAAAATAATTTTTTTTTTGGTTTGGACTGGAGTGTACTTTCGGGGGTTACAGCACCCTTAACGGTCAAGCCAGCCGGCCCTTTACTTATGACACAGGCGCACGCTTGGCACTACTTTGTTGATGCACGTGCGGCTACTGCGCACACAATTCACAAACACAGAAAATAATTTTTTTTTTGGTTTGGACTGGAGTGTACTTTCGGGGGTTACAGCACCCTTTAACGGTCAAGCCAGCCGGCCCTTTACTTATGATGACACAGGCGCACGCTTGGCACTACTTTATTGATGCACGTGCGGCTACTGCGCACACAATTCACAAACACAGAAAATAAATTTTTTTTTTGGTTTGGACTGGAGTGTACTTTCGGGGGTTACAGCACCCTTAACGGTCAAGCCAGCCGGCCCTTTACTTATGACACAGGCGCACGCTTGGCACTACTTTGTTGATGCACGTGCGGCTACTGCGCACACAATTCACAAACACAGAAAATTATTTTTTTTTTGGTTTGGACTGGAGTGTACTTTCGGGGGTTACAGCACCCTTAACGGTCAAGCCAGCCGGCCCTTTACTTATGACACAGGCGCACGCTTGGCACTACTTTGTTGATGCACGTGCGGCTACTGCGCACACAATTCACAAACACAGAAAATATATTATTTTTTTAGCACTTGGGGGGAGCACCCCTGATGGACAGAGCACCCCCTGGACAACACTGCAGCACTCCTTTAGGACTGGGACACTGCACAGGACTTTGGAGTGGACACAGCCCCTATGGAGAACTGACTGCACAACACAGTCCAGCCAACCCCTATGGACTTTGAAGTAGTGGACACAGCCCCTATTAACAACAGCAGCACAGCACAACACAGCCAGCCCCTATGGACTTTGAAGTAGTGGACAACAGCAGCACTACACTACACTACACAGCCCTAACTCCCACCCTCCCTCTTCACTGTCCACAGCCGAGTGAGAAAATGGCGCCGACGTGGGTACCTTATATAGGATCCAAAACCCGCGAGACTCGGAAGGCGGGATGATGACGTTTTGCCTCGATTTCAGATCCGAGTCAGGCGGGAAAAGTCGAGCCTGATTCGGATCGGACTCGGATCGGGGGGGCTCGGGGGGGTTCGGATTTCAGAAATCCGAACCCGCTCACCCCTACTTTAAATAGGATTTTTTTTGTAATTATTTGCTTCTCTATAATGGTCATTCTCTGCTAGCAAGCTGGCCAATGCCTTTATGTATTATTTATTAACACATCAGCATATTCTGATGCTCTTTTTATAGCCTGCAGTTGTCACTGGTTTAGTCTATGTGTATGTATCAGCTTATTAGAAACGAGAAACATTGTGAGGACCCAAGAAATAGATTCACAGCTAAATTAGTGCAAAAAAAGAAAAAAAATAATTATATATATATATAAAATGAAAATTTTGCATTTATTAAATGTTATTTTAAAAATGTGCCTCTTTGCGGGAGGGGTCTGTAAGGGGGATCATGTCTGCGTTAAATCACTGAATGCAGGTTGTGATGCGGTGATCATTTCCAGGTCATTACGCCGAGCGCCTGGTTATCTGGGCACCGGGAGACACGGCAGGGAGGGAGAAATGAGGTCTCGTCTCTTTAGCCTAGAGTTAAACGTGACTGTGAGATCATTAATGAGGCTCTGTAGTTGCTAAGGAAGGTCTACTTTGTTCCCTGAAGTCAGTGGCAGATAATGAGGGTTGTGCACACAGCAATGGAGAGTGAGCCGCTCAGGAAATAGGCGGAATAGCGAGCGTTTGGTTGGTGACAGCTGGATCTGTCATATAACTGTCTGCAAAAATCGCTTTTTTTATTGCTGTGCAAAATAAAAGAAAACATCCATTGTTTTAATTATATTATAGCCTGAAGAGAAGACATCGGAGCTACTGATAGCATGCATATATACATGTCGTGTGACAGCACTTGTCGTATTTGACAGCGTATTTACATTTTCAGAGAAGTTCCCTGCTATGTTCTGACATCAACAATTTCCCTGAAAAAAAAATCCAACTGCGGCTCCCTATTGCGGAATCACCGACAGGAGGACGACAATTCGCTTGGCTGCGAATGGCAACTTTTTTTTCCATGTTGAATTTGTCACATAATGCGAATGTCCACAAAAAAATAATAATTTCTTTTTATTCAGAGAGGAAATTACAGTATTTGGAGTTTGATCCAACAATATTTTAGTGTAACAAACTATTCAGCGAAAGAAATAACAGGTACAGGGGTCTATTTACTAAGCAGTGTTAGGAGAAGTGAAGTGATAAGGTGGCAGCCAATCAGCTCCCAACTGTCATTTTTCAAACACAGGCTGTGAGATGACAGTTAGGAGCTGATTGGCTGGCACCTTATCACTTATCACTCTGTCTCCTAACACTGCTTAGTAAATAGACCCCTAAGTTTTTAAACACAGCAAACCTGTTCAGAGAGTGACAATATTTTGTGGTTTACTGTAAAAAAAAAAAAAATCTCCACACACAACAGATTTTGACTGAAAGACGGCTATGCCCTGCGACTGTGCCCCTGGCGTTTGGGGATGCAATCGGGAAACCGGCTGACGTGATCCCGACAGCTGGCTTCCCGACTGCTTTATCCCGGTGAGGGTTAAATGATAGGTGTCTGTATTTAGACGCCTGTCATTTTCCCGACGCTGGGAGACAGGCGTCCGACATCCCGATCGAAGGGATGCCGGGCGCCGCGAGCGGACAGCCGCAGGGGGGCTGTAGCGCACGCAGGTGGGGGGGGGGTCCGAGCACACAGAAACCCCCCCCCCCAGACTAATCATTTTTTTTTTTTTAAAGACGGAGTCAAGAGTCAGCGGGCCACCCGCGGCCGCGATTGGAGCTGCCGCACATGTGCAGCAGCTCCTCAGGCAGAGAGCTCTGATCGGAAGAGCACTCTGACTGGATACAGAAGATACGGATAGCCGAGGGAGCTGAGGCACATGTGCAGCATACTATCTGCTAGGGTAGCCGCGGCGATGAGCTCCTCCTCCTCAGCCCTGGGTTTATGTAAGTACTATATGCTGTATGTGTGTGTGTGTATATTCTGTGCGTGTGTATGCTGTGTGTGTGTATGTTTGCTATGTGTGTGTGTGTGTATGTTTGCTATGTGTGTGTGAATGAATGTATGTATGCTGTGTGTATGTATGCTATGTGTGTGAATGAATATATGTATGCTGTGTGTACAGTATGTATGCTGTGTGTATGTTTGCTATGTGTGTGTGAATGAAAGCATACATACATTCATTCACACACATAGCAAACATACACATAGCATACATACAATGTGTATGTTTGCTATGTGTGTGTGAATGAATGTATGTATGCTGTGTGTATGTTTGCTATGTGTGTGTGAATGAATATATGTATGCTGTGTGTACAGTATGTATGCTGTGTGTATGTTTCCTATGTATGCTATGTGTGTGAATGAATATATGTATGCTGTGTGAATGAATGTATGTATGCTGTGTGTATGTATGCTCTGTGTGTGAATGAATGTATGTATGCTATGTGTAAGAATGAATATATGTATGCTGTGTGTACAGTATGTATGCTGTGTGTATGTTTGCTATGTGTGTGTGTGTGAATGTATGTATGCTGTGTGTATGTATGCTATGTGTGTGAATGAATATATGTATGCTGTGTGTACAGTATGTATGCTGTGTGTATGTTTGCTATGTGTGTGTGAATGAATATATGTATGCTATGTGTATGTATGCTATGTGTGTGTGAATGAATATATGTATGCTGTGTGAATGAATGTATGTATGCTGTGTGTATGTATGCTATGTGTGTGTGAATGAATATATGTATGCTGTGTGTACAGTATGTTTGCTGTGTGTATGTTTGCTGTGTGTGTGAATGAATATATGTATGCTGTGTGTATGTTTGCTATGTGTGTGAATGAATATATGTATGCTGTGTGTATGTATGCTATGTGTGTGAATGAATATATGTATGCTGTGTGTACAGTATGTATACTGTGTGTATGTTTGCTATGTGTGTGAATGAATATATGTATGCTGTGTGTACAGTATGTATGCTGTGTGTATGTTTGCTATGTGTGTGTGAATGAATATATGTATGTATGCTGTGTGTAAAGTATGTATGCTGTGTGTATGTTTGCTATGTGTGTGTGAATGAATATATGTATGCTGTGTGTATGTATGCTCTGTGTGTGAATGAATATATGTATGCTGTGTGTACAGTATGTATGCTGTGTGTATGTTTGCTATGTGTGTGTGAATGAATATATGTATGCTGTGTGTACAGTATGTATGCTGTGTGTATGTTTGCTATGTGTGTGTGAATGAATGTATGTATGCTGTGTGTATGTTTGCTATGTGTGTGTGAATGAATATATGTATGCTGTGTGTACAGTATGTATGCTGTGTGTATGTTTGCTATGTGTGTGTGAATGAATGTATGTATGCTGTGTGTATGTATGCTATGTGTGTGTGAATGAATATATGTATGCTGTGTGTATGTTTGCTATATGTGTGTGAATGAATGTATGTATGCTGTGTGTATGTTTGCTATGTGTGTGTGAATGAATGTATGTATGCTGTGTGTATGTATGCTATGTGTGTGTGAATGAATATATGTATGCTGTGTGTATGTTTGCTATATGTGTGTGAATGAATGTATGTATGCTGTGTGTATGTTTGCTATGTGTGTGTGAATGAATGTATGTATGCTATGTGTGTGAATGAATATATGTATGCTGTGTGTACAGTATGTATGCTGTGTGTATGTTTGCTATGTGTGTGTGAATGAATGTATGTATGCTGTGTGTATGTTTGCTATGTGTGTGTGAATGAATATATGTATGCTGTGTGTACAGTATGTATGCTGTGTGTATGTTTGCTATGTGTGTGTGAATGAATGTATGTATGCTGTGTGTATGTATGCTATGTGTGTGTGAATGAATATATGTATGCTGTGTGTATGTTTGCTATATGTGTGTGAATGAATGTATGTATGCTGTGTGTATGTTTGCTATATGTGTGTGAATGAATGTATGTATGCTGTGTGTATGTTTGCTATGTGTGTGTGAATGAATATATGTATGCTGTGTGTACAGTATGTATGCTGTGTGTATGTTTGCTATGTGTGTGTGAATGAATGTATGTATGCTGTGTGTATGTATGCTATGTGTGTGTGAATGAATATATGTATGCTGTGTGTATGTTTGCTATGTGTGTGTGAATGAATGTATGTATGCTGTGTGTATGTTTGCTATGTGTGTGAGAGAATATATGTATGCTGTGTGTACAGTATGTATGCTGTGTGTATGTTTGCTATGTGTGTGTGAATGAATATATGTATGCTATGTGTATGTATGCTATGTGTGTGTGAATGAATATATGTATGCTGTGTGAATGAATGTATGTATGCTGTGTGTATGTATGCTATGTGTGTGTGAATGAATATATGTATGCTGTGTGTACAGTATGTTTGCTGTGTGTATGTTTGCTGTGTGTGTGAATGAATATATGTATGCTGTGTGTATGTTTGCTATGTGTGTGAATGAATATATGTATGCTGTGTGTATGTATGTATGCTATGTGTGTGAATGAATATATGTATGCTGTGTGTACAGTATGTATACTGTGTGTATGTTTGCTATGTGTGTGAATGAATATATGTATGCTGTGTGTACAGTATGTATGCTGTGTGTATGTTTGCTATGTGTGTGTGAATGAATATATGTATGCTGTGTGTACAGTATGTATGCTGTGTGTATGTTTGCTATGTGTGTGTGAATGAATATATGTATGCTGTGTGTATGTATGCTCTGTGTGTGAATGAATATATTTATGCTGTGTGTACAGTATGTATGCTGTGTGTATGTTTGCTATGTGTGTGTGAATGAATATATGTATGCTGTGTGTACAGTATGTATGCTGTGTGTATGTTTGCTATGTGTGTGTGAATGAATGTATGTATGCTATGTGTAAGAATGAATATATGTATGCTGTGTGTACAGTATGTATGCTGTGTGTATGTTTGCTATGTGTGTGTGAATGAATGTATGTATGCTCTGTGTATGTTTGCTATGTGTGTGTGAATGAATATATGTATGCTGTGTGTACAGTATGTATGCTGTGTGTATGTTTGCTATGTGTGTGTGAATGAATGTATGTATGCTGTGTGTATGTATGCTATGTGTGTGAATGAATATATGTATGCTGTGTGTACAGTATGTATGCTGTGTATGTTTGCTATGTGTGTGTGAATGAATGTATGTATGCTGTGTGTATGTTTGCTATGTGTGTGTGAATGAATATATGTATGCTGTGTGTATGTTTGCTATGTGTGTGTGAATGAATATATGTATGCTGTGTGTATGTTTGCTATGTGTGTGTGAATGAATGTATGTATGCTGTGTGTATGTATGCTATGTGTGTGAATGAATATATGTATGCTGTGTGTACAGTATGTATGCTGTGTGTATGTTTGCTATGTGTGTGTGAATGAATATATGTATGCTGTGTGTACAGTATGTATGCTGTGTGTATGTTTGCTATGTGTGTGTGAATGAATGTATGTATGCTGTGTGTATGTATGCTATGTGTGTGAATGAATATATGTATGCTGTGTGTACAGTATGTATGCTGTGTGTATGTTTGCTATGTGTGTGTGAATGAATGTTGGTATGCTGTGTGTATGTATGCTATGTGTGTTAATGAATATATGTATGCTGTGTGTACAGTATGTATGCTGTGTGTATGTTTGCTATGTGTGTGTGAATGAATGTATGTATGCTGTGTGTATGTTTGCTATGTGTGTGTGAATGAATATATGTATGCTGTGTGTACAGTATGTATGCTGTGTGTATGTTTGCTATGTGTGTGTGAATGAATGTATGTATGCTGTGTGTATGTATGCTATGTGTGTGAATGAATATATGTATGCTGTGTGTACAGTATGTATGCTGTGTGTATGTTTGCTATGTGTGTGTGAATGAATGTATGTATGCTGTGTGTATGTTTGCTATGTGTGTGTGAATGAATATATGTATGCTGTGTGTACAGTATGTATGCTGTGTGTATGTTTGCTATGTGTGTGTGAATGAATGTCTGTATGCTGTGTGTATGTATGCTATGTGTGTGAATGAATATATGTATGCTGTGTGTACAGTATGTATGCTGTGTGTATGTTTGCTATGTGTGTGTGAATGAATGTATGTATGCTGTGTGTATGTTTGCTATGTGTGTGTGAATGAATATATGTATGCTGTGTGTACAGTATGTATGCTGTGTGTATGTTTGCTATGTGTGTGTGAATGAATGTATGTATGCTGTGTGAATGTATGTATGCTGTGTGTATGTATGCTATGTGTGTGAATGAATATATGTATGCTGTGTGAATGAATGTATGTATGCTGTGTGTATGTATGCTCTGTGTGTGAATGAATGTATGTATGCTGTGTGTATGTATGTTATGTTTGTGAATGAATATATGTATGCTGTGTGTACAGTATGTATGCTGTGTGTGTGAATGAATATATGTATGCTGTGTGTATGTATGCTATGTGTGTGTGAATGAATATATGTATGCTGTGTGTACAATATGTATGCTGTGTGTATGTTTGCTATGTGTGTGAGAATGAATATATGTATGCTGTGTGTATGTTTCCTATGTGTGCTATGTGTGTGTGAATGAATATATGTATGCTGTGTGTACAGTATGTATGCTGTGTGTATGTTTGCTATGTGTGTGTGAATGAATGTATGTATGCTGTGTGTATGTATGCTATGTGTGTGAATGAATATATGTATGCTGTGTGTACAGTATGTATGCTGTGTGTATGTTTGCTATGTGTGTGAATGAATGTATGTATGCTGTGTGTATGTTTGCTATGTGTGTGTGAATGAATATATGTATGCTGTGTGTACAGTATGTATGCTGTGTGTATGTTTGCTATTTGTGTGTGAATGAATGTATGTATGCTGTGTGAATGTATGTATGCTGTGTGTATGTATGCTATGTGTGTGAATGAATATATGTATGCTGTGTGAATGAATGTATGTATGCTGTGTGTATGTATGCTCTGTGTGTGAATGAATGTATGTATGCTGTGTGTATGTATGTTATGTTTGTGAATGAATATATGTATGCTGTGTGTACAGTATGTATGCTGTGTGTGTGAATGAATGTATGTATGCTGTGTGTATGTATGCTTTGTGTGTGTGAATGAATATATGTATGCTGTGTGTACAGTATGTAAGCTGTGTGTATGTTTGCTATGTGTGTGAGAATGAATATATGTATGCTGTGTGTATGTTTCCTATGTGTGCTATGTGTGTGTGAATGAATATATGTATGCTGTGTGTACAGTGTGTATGCTGTGTGTATGTTTGCTATGTGTGTGAATGAATGTATGTATGTATGCTGTGTGTATGTATGCTATGTGTGTGAATGAATATATGTATGCTGTGTGTACAGTATGTATGCTGTGTGTATGTTTGCTATGTGTGTGAATGAATATATGTATGCTGTGTGTACAGTATGTATGCTGTGTGTATGTTTGCTATGTGTGTGTGAATGAATGTATGTATGCTGTGTGTATGTATGCTATGTATGTGAATGAATATATGTATGCTGTGTGTACAGTATGTATGCTGTGTGTATGTTTGCTATGTGTGTGTGAATGAATGTATGTATGCTGTGTGTATGTATGCTATGTGTGTGAATGAATATATGTATGTATGCTGTGTGTACAGTATGTATGCTGTGTGTATGTTTGCTATGTGTGTGTGAATGAATGTATGTATGCTGTGTGTATGTTTGCTATGTGTGTGTGAATGAATATATGTATGCTGTGTGTACAGTATGTATGCTGTGTGTATGTTTGCTATGTGTGTGTGAATGAATGTATGTATGCTGTGTGTATGTATGCTATGTGTGTGAATGAATATATGTATGCTGTGTGAATGAATGTATGTATGCTGTGTGTATGTATGCTATGTGTGTGAATGAATGTATGTATGCTGTGTGTATGTATGTTATGTGTGTGAATGAATATATGTATGCTGTGTGTACAGTATGTATGCTGTGTGTATGTTTGCTATGTGTGTGTGAATCAATATATGTATGCTGTGTGTATGTATGCTATGTGTGTGTGAATGAATATATGTATGCTGTGTGAATGAATATATGTATGCTGTGTGTACAGTATGTTTGCTGTGTGTATGTTTGCTATGTGTGTGAATGAATATATGTATGCTGTGTGTATGTTTGCTATGTGTGTGAATGAATATATGTATGCTGTGTGTATGTTTGCTATGTGTGTGAATGAATATATGTATGCTGTGTGTACAGTATGTATGCTGTGTGTATGTTTGCTATGTGTGTGTGAATGAATATATTTATGCTGTGTGTACAGTATGTATGCTGTGTGTATGTTTGCCAGGTGTGTGAATGAATATATGTATGCTGTGTGTACAGTATGTATGCTGTGTGTATGTTTGCTATGTGTGTGTGAATAAATGTATGTATGCTGTGTGTATGTATGCTATGTGTGTGAATGAATATATGTATGCTGTGTGTACAGTATGTATGCTGTGTGTATGTTTGCTATGTGTGTGTGAATGAATGTATGTATGCTGTGTGTATGTTTGCTATGTGTGTGTGAATGAATATATGTATGCTATGTGTACAGTATGTATGCTGTGTGTATGTTTGCTATGTGTGTGTGAATGAATGTATGTATGCTGTGTGTATGTATGCTATGTGTGTGAATGAATATATGTATGCTGTGTGTACAGTATGTATGCTGTGTGTATGTTTGCTATGTGTGTGTGAATGAATGTATGTATGCTGTGTGTATGTGTGTGTGAATGAATATATGTATGCTGTGTGTATGTTTGCTATGTGTGTGTGAATGAATGTATGTATGCTGTGTGTATGTATGCTATGTGTGTGAATGAATATATGTATGCTGTGTGTACAGTATGTATGCTGTGTGTATGTTTGCTGTGTGTGTGTGAATGAATATATGTATGCTGTGTGTACAGTATGTATGCTGTGTGTATGTTTGCTATGTGTGTGTGTGTGAATGAATGTATGTATGCTGTGTGTATGTATGCTATGTATGTGAATGAATATATGTATGCTGTGTGTACAGTATGTATGCTGTGTGTATGTTTGCTATGTGTGTGTGAATGAATATATGTATTCTGTGTGTACAGTATGTATGCTGTGTGTATGTTTGCTATGTGTGTGTGAATGAATGTATGTATGCTGTGTGTATGTATGCTATGTGTGTGAATGAATATATGTATGCTGTGTGTACAGTATGTATGCTGTGTGTATGTTTGCTATGTGTGTGTGAATGAATGTATGTATGCTGTGTGTGTGTTTGCTATGTGTGTGTGAATGAATATATGTATGCTGTGTGTACAGTATGTATGCTGTGTGTATGTTTGCTATGTGTGTGTGAATGAATGTATGTATGCTGTGTGTATGTATGCTATATGTGTGAATGAATATATGTATGCTGTGTGAATGAATGTATGTATGCTGTGTGTATGTATGCTATGTGTGTGAATGAATGTATGTATGCTGTGTGTATGTATGTTATGTGTGTGAATGAATATATGTATGCTGTGTGTACAGTATGTATGCTGTGTGTATGTTTGCTATGTGTGTGTGAATGAATATATGTATGCTGTGTGTATGTATGCTATGTGTGTGTGAATGAATATATGTATGCTGTGTGAATGAATGTATGTATGCTGTGTGTATGTATGCTATGTGTGTGTGAATGAATATATGTATGCTGTGTGTACAGTATGTATGCTGTGTGTATGTTTGCTATGTGTGTGTGAATGAATATATGTATGCTGTGTGTATGTTTGCTATGTGTGTGAATGAATATATGTATGCTGTGTGTATGTATGCTATGTGTGTGAATGAATATATGTATGCTGTGTGTACAGTATGTATACTGTGTGTATGTTTGCTATTTGTGTGAATGAATATATGTATGCTGTGTGTACAGTATGTATGCTGTGTGTATGTTTGCTATGTGTGTGTGAATGAATATATTTATGCTGTGTGTACAGTATGTATGCTGTGTGTATGTTTGCTATGTGTGTGTGAATGAATATATGTATGCTGTGTGTACAGTATGTATGCTGTGTGTATGTTTGCTATGTGTGTGTGAATGAATATATGTATGCTGTGTGTATAGTATGTATGCTGTGTGTATGTTTGCTATGTGTGTGTGAATGAATGTATGTATGTATGCTGTGTGTATGTATGCTATGTGTGTGAATGAATATATGTATGCTGTCTGTACAGTATGTATGCTGTGTGTATGTTTGCTATGTGTGTGTGAATGAATGTATGTATGCTGTGTGTATGTATGCTATGTGTGTGAATGAATATATGTATGCTGTGTGTACAGTATGTATGCTGTGTGTATGTTTGCTATGTGTGTGTGAATGAATGTATGTATGCTGTGTGTATGTGTGTGTGAATGAATATATGTATGCTGTGTGTATGTTTGCTATGTGTGTGTGAATGAATGTATGTATGCTGTGTGTATGTATGCTATGTGTGTGAATGAATATATGTATGCTGTGTGTACAGTATGTATGCTGTGTGTATGTTTGCTGTGTGTGTGAATGAATATATGTATGCTGTGTGTACAGTATGTATGCTGTGTGTATGTTTGCTATGTGTGTGTGAATGAATGTATGTATGCTGTGTGTATGTATGCTATGTATGTGAATGAATATATGTATGCTGTGTGTACAGTATGTATGCTGTGTGTATGTTTGCTATGTGTGTGTGAATGAATATATGTATTCTGTGTGTACAGTATGTATGCTGTTTGTATGTTTGCTATGTGTGTGTGAATGAATGTATGTATGCTGTGTGTATGTTTGCTATGTGTGTGTGAATGAATATATGTATGCTGTGTGTACAGTATGTATGCTGTGTGTATGTTTGCTATGTGTGTGTGAATGAATGTATGTATGCTGTGTGTATGTATGCTATGTGTGTGAATTAATGTATGTATGCTGTGTGTATGTATGTTATGTGTGTGAATGAATATATGTATGCTGTGTGTACAGTATGTATGCTGTGTGTATGTTTGCTATGTGTGTGTGAATGAATATATGTATGCTGTGTGTATGTATGCTATGTGTGTGTGAATGAATATATGTATGCTGTGTGAATGAATGTATGTATGCTGTGTGTATGTTTGCTATGTGTGTGTGAATGAATATATGTATGCTGTGTGTACAGTATGTTTGCTGTGTGTATGTTTGCTGTGTGTGTGTGAATGAATGTATGTATGCTGTGTGTATGTGTGTGTGAATGAATATATGTATGCTGTGTGTATGTTTGCTATGTGTGTGTGAATGAATGTATGTATGCTGTGTGTATGTATGCTATGTGTGTGAATGAATATATGTATGCTGTGTGTACAGTATGTATGCTGTGTGTATGTTTGCTATGTGTGTGTGAATGAATATATGTATGCTGTGTGTACAGTATGTATGCTGTGTGTATGTTTGCTATGTGTGTGTGAATGAATGTATGTATGCTGTGTGTATGTATGCTATGTGTGTGAATGAATATATGTATGCTGTGTGTACAGTATGTATGCTGTGTGTATGTTTGCTATGTGTGTGTGAACGAATGTATGTATGCTGTGTGTATGTTTGCTATGTGTGTGTGAATGAATATATGTATGCTGTGTGTATGTGTGTGTGAATGAATGTATGTATGCTGTGTGTATGTATGCTATGTGTGTGAATGAATATATGTATGCTGTGTGTACAGTATGTATGCTGTGTGTATGTTTGCTATGTGTGTGTGAATGAATGTATGTATGCTGTGTGTATGTGTGTGTGAATGAATATATGTATGCTGTGTGTATGTTTGCTATGTGTGTGTGAATGAATGTATGTATGCTGTGTGTATGTATGCTATGTGTGTGAATGAATATATGTATGCTGTGTGTACAGTATGTATGCTGTGTGTATGTTTGCTATGTGTGTGAATGAATGTATGTATGTATGCTGTGTGTATGTATGCTATGTGTGTGAATGAATATATGTATGCTGTGTGTACAGTATGTATGCTGTGTGTATGTTTGCTATGTGTGTGTGAATGAATATATGTATGCTGTGTGTACAGTATGTATGCTGTGTGTATGTTTGCTATGTGTGTGTGAATGAATATATGTATGCTGTGTGTATGTATGCTATGTGTGTGAATGAATATATGTATGCTGTGTGTACAGTATGTATGCTGTGTGTATGTTTGCTATGTGTGTGTGAATGAATGTATGTATGCTGTGTGTATGTGTGTGTGAATGAATATATGTATGCTGTGTGTACAGTGTGTATGCTGTGTGTATGTTTGCTATGTGTGTGAATGAATGTATGTATGTATGCTGTGTGTATGTATGCTATGTGTGTGAATGAATATATGTATGCTGTGTGTACAGTATGTATGCTGTGTGTATGTTTGCTATGTGTGTGTGAATGAATATATGTATGCTGTGTGTACAGTATGTATGCTGTGTGTATGTTTGCTATGTGTGTGTGAATGAATGTATGTATGCTGTGTGTATGTATGCTATGTGTGTGAATGAATATATGTATGCTGTGTGTACAGTATGTATGCTGTGTGTATGTTTGCTATGTGTGTGTGAATGAATGTATGTATGCTGTGTGTATGTGTGTGTGAATGAATATATGTATGCTGTGTGTATGTTTGCTATGTGTGTGTGAATGAATGTATGTATGTATGCTGTGTGTATGTATGCTATGTGTGTGAATGAATATATGTATGCTGTGTGTACAGTATGTATGCTGTGTGTATGTTTGCTATGTGTGTGTGAATGAATATATGTATGCTGTGTGTACAGTATGTATGCTGTGTGTATGTTTGCTATGTGTGTGTGAATGAATGTATGTATGCTGTGTGTATGTATGCTATGTATGTGAATGAATATATGTATGCTGTGTGTACAGTATGTATGCTGTGTGTATGTTTGCTATGTGTGTGTGAATGAATGTATGTATGCTGTGTGTATGTATGCTATGTGTGTGAATGAATATATGTATGTATGCTGTGTGTACAGTATGTATGCTGTGTGTATGTTTGCTATGTGTGTGTGAATGAATGTATGTATGCTGTGTGTATGTTTGCTATGTGTGTGTGAATGAATATATGTATGCTGTGTGTACAGTATGTATGCTGTGTGTATGTTTGCTATGTGTGTGTGAATGAATGTATGTATGCTGTGTGTATGTATGCTATGTGTGTGAATGAATATATGTATGCTGTGTGTACAGTATGTATGCTGTGTGTATGTTTGCTATGTGTGTGTGAATGAATGTATGTATGCTGTGTGTATGTTTGCTATGTGTGTGTGAATGAATATATGTATGCTGTGTGTACAGTATGTATGCTGTGTGTATGTTTGCTATGTGTGTGTGAATGAATGTCTGTATGCTGTGTGTATGTATGCTATGTGTGTGAATGAATATATGTATGCTGTGTGTACAGTATGTATGCTGTGTGTATGTTTGCTATGTGTGTGTGAATGAATGTATGTATGCTGTGTGTATGTTTGCTATGTGTGTGTGAATGAATATATGTATGCTGTGTGTACAGTATGTATGCTGTGTGTATGTTTGCTATGTGTGTGTGAATGAATGTATGTATGCTGTGTGAATGTATGTATGCTGTGTGTATGTATGCTATGTGTGTGAATGAATATATGTATGCTGTGTGAATGAATGTATGTATGCTGTGTGTATGTATGCTCTGTGTGTGAATGAATGTATGTATGCTGTGTGTATGTATGTTATGTTTGTGAATGAATATATGTATGCTGTGTGTACAGTATGTATGCTGTGTGTGTGAATGAATATATGTATGCTGTGTGTATGTATGCTATGTGTGTGTGAATGAATATATGTATGCTGTGTGTACAGTATGTATGCTGTGTGTATGTTTGCTATGTGTGTGAGAATGAATATATATATGCTGTGTGTATGTTTCCTATGTGTGCGATGTGTGTGTGAATGAATATATGTATGCTGTGTGTACAGTATGTATGCTGTGTGTATGTTTGCTATGTGTGTGTGAATGAATGTATGTATGCTGTGTGTATGTATGCTATGTGTGTGAATGAATATATGTATGCTGTGTGTACAGTATGTATGCTGTGTGTATGTTTGCTATGTGTGTGTGAATGAATGTATGTATGCTGTGTGTATGTTTGCTATGTGTGTGTGAATGAATATATGTATGCTGTGTGTACAGTATGTATGCTGTGTGTATGTTTGCTATGTGTGTGTGAATGAATGTATGTATGCTGTGTGAATGTATGTATGCTGTGTGTATGTATGCTATGTGTGTGAATGAATATATGTATGCTGTGTGAATGAATGTATGTATGCTGTGTGTATGTATGCTCTGTGTGTGAATGAATGTATGTATGCTGTGTGTATGTATGTTATGTTTGTGAATGAATATATGTATGCTGTGTGTACAGTATGTATGCTGTGTGTGTGAATGAATGTATGTATGCTGTGTGTATGTATGCTTTGTGTGTGTGAATGAATATATGTATGCTGTGTGTACAGTATGTAAGCTGTGTGTATGTTTGCTATGTGTGTGAGAATGAATATATGTATGCTGTGTGTATGTTTCCTATGTGTGCTATGTGTGTGTGAATGAATATATGTATGCTGTGTGTACAGTGTGTATGCTGTGTGTATGTTTGCTATGTGTGTGAATGAATGTATGTATGTATGCTGTGTGTATGTATGCTATGTGTGTGAATGAATATATGTATGCTGTGTGTACAGTATGTATGCTGTGTGTATGTTTGCTATGTGTGTGTGAATGAATATATGTATGCTGTGTGTACAGTATGTATGCTGTGTGTATGTTTGCTATGTGTGTGTGAATGAATGTATGTATGCTGTGTGTATGTATGCTATGTATGTGAATGAATATATGTATGCTGTGTGTACAGTATGTATGCTGTGTGTATGTTTGCTATGTGTGTGTGAATGAATGTATGTATGCTGTGTGTATGTATGCTATGTGTGTGAATGAATATATGTATGTATGCTGTGTGTACAGTATGTATGCTGTGTGTATGTTTGCTATGTGTGTGTGAATGAATGTATGTATGCTGTGTGTATGTTTGCTATGTGTGTGTGAATTAATATATGTTTGCTGTGTGAATGAATGTATGTATGCTGTGTGTATGTATGCTATGTGTGTGAATGAATGTATGTATGCTGTGTGTATGTATGTTATGTGTGTGAATGAATATATGTATGCTGTGTGTACAGTATGTATGCTGTGTGTATGTTTGCTATGTGTGTGTGAATCAATATATGTATGCTGTGTGTATGTATGCTATGTGTGTGTGAATGAATATATGTATGCTGTGTGAATGAATATATGTATGCTGTGTGTACAGTATGTTTGCTGTGTGTATGTTTGCTATGTGTGTGTGAATGAATATATGTATGCTGTGTGTATGTTTGCTATGTGTGTGAATGAATATATGTATGCTGTGTGTATGTTTGCTATGTGTGTGAATGAATATATGTATGCTGTGTGTACAGTATGTATGCTGTGTGTATGTTTGCTATGTGTGTGTGAATGAATATATTTATGCTGTGTGTACAGTATGTATGCTGTGTGTATGTTTGCCAGGTGTGTGAATGAATATATGTATGCTGTGTGTACAGTATGTATGCTGTGTGTATGTTTGCTATGTGTGTGTGAATAAATGTATGTATGCTGTGTGTATGTATGCTATGTGTGTGAATGAATATATGTATGCTGTGTGTACAGTATGTATGCTGTGTGTATGTTTGCTATGTGTGTGTGAATGAATGTATGTATGCTGTGTGTATGTTTGCTATGTGTGTGTGAATGAATATATGTATGCTGTGTGTACAGTATGTATGCTGTGTGTATGTTTGCTATGTGTGTGTGAATGAATGTATGTATGCTGTGTGTATGTGTGTGTGAATGAATATATGTATGCTGTGTGTATGTTTGCTATGTGTGTGTGAATGAATGTATGTATGCTGTGTGTATGTATGCTATGTGTATGAATGAATATATGTATGCTGTGTGTACAGTATGTATGCTGTGTGTATGTTTGCTGTGTGTGAATGAATATATGTATGCTGTGTGTACAGTATGTATGCTGTGTGTATGTTTGCTATGTGTGTGTGTGTGAATGAATGTATGTATGCTGTGTGTATGTATGCTATGTATGTGAATGAATATATGTATGCTGTGTGTACAGTATGTATGCTGTGTGTATGTTTGCTATGTGTGTGTGAATGAATATATGTATTCTGTGTGTACAGTATGTATGCTGTGTGTATGTTTGCTATGTGTGTGTGAATGAATGTATGTATGCTGTGTGTATGTATGCTATGTGTGTGAATGAATATATGTATGCTGTGTGTACAGTATGTATGCTGTGTGTATGTTTGCTATGTGTGTGTGAATGAATGTATGTATGCTGTGTGTGTGTTTGCTATGTGTGTGTGAATGAATATATGTATGCTGTGTGTACAGTATGTATGCTGTGTGTATGTTTGCTATGTGTGTGTGAATGAATGTATGTATGCTGTGTGTATGTATGCTATGTGTGTGAATGAATATATGTATGCTGTGTGAATGAATGTATGTATGCTGTGTGTATGTATGCTATGTGTGTGAATGAATGTATGTATGCTGTGTGTATGTATGTTATGTGTGTGAATGAATATATGTATGCTGTGTGTACAGTATGTATGCTGTGTGTATGTTTGCTATGTGTGTGTGAATGAATATATGTATGCTGTGTGTATGTATGCTATGTGTGTGTGAATGAATATATGTATGCTGTGTGAATGAATGTATGTATGCTGTGTGTATGTATGCTATGTGTGTGTGAATGAATATATGTATGCTGTGTGTACAGTATGTATGCTGTGTGTATGTTTGCTATGTGTGTGTGAATGAATATATGTATGCTGTGTGTATGTTTGCTATGTGTGTGAATGAATATATGTATGCTGTGTGTATGTAAGCTATGTGTGTGAATGAATATATGTATGCTGTGTGTACAGTATGTATACTGTGTGTATGTTTGCTATTTGTGTGAATGAATATATGTATGCTGTGTGTACAGTATGTATGCTGTGTGTATGTTTGCTATGTGTGTGTGAATGAATATATTTATGCTGTGTGTACAGTATGTATGCTGTGTGTATGTTTGCTATGTGTGTGTGAATGAATATATGTATGCTGTGTGTACAGTATGTATGCTGTGTGTATGTTTGCTATGTGTGTGTGAATGAATATATGTATGCTGTGTGTATAGTATGTATGCTGTGTGTATGTTTGCTATGTGTGTGTGAATGAATGTATGTATGTATGCTGTGTGTATGTATGCTATGTGTGTGAATGAATATATGTATGCTGTCTGTACAGTATGTATGCTGTGTGTATGTTTGCTATGTGTGTGTGAATGAATGTATGTATGCTGTGTGTATGTATGCTATGTGTGTGAATGAATATATGTATGCTGTGTGTACAGTATGTATGCTGTGTGTATGTTTGCTATGTGTGTGTGAATGAATGTATGTATGCTGTGTGTATGTGTGTGTGAATGAATATATGTATGCTGTGTGTATGTTTGCTATGTGTGTGTGAATGAATGTATGTATGCTGTGTGTATGTATGCTATGTGTTTGAATGAATATATGTATGCTGTGTGTACAGTATGTATGCTGTGTGTATGTTTGCTGTGTGTGTGAATGAATATATGTATGCTGTGTGTACAGTATGTATGCTGTGTGTATGTTTGCTATGTGTGTGTGAATGAATGTATGTATGCTGTGTGTATGTATGCTATGTATGTGAATGAATATATGTATGCTGTGTGTACAGTATGTATGCTGTGTGTATGTTTGCTATGTGTGTGTGAATGAATATATGTATTCTGTGTGTACAGTATGTATGCTGTTTGTATGTTTGCTATGTGTGTGTGAATGAATGTATGTATGCTGTGTGTATGTTTGCTATGTGTGTGTGAATGAATATATGTATGCTGTGTGTACAGTATGTATGCTGTGTGTATGTTTGCTATGTGTGTGTGAATGAATGTATGTATGCTGTGTGTATGTATGCTATGTGTGTGAATGAATGTATGTATGCTGTGTGTATGTATGTTATGTGTGTGAATGAATATATGTATGCTGTGTGTACAGTATGTATGCTGTGTGTATGTTTGCTATGTGTGTGTGAATGAATATATGTATGCTGTGTGTATGTATGCTATGTGTGTGTGAATGAATATATGTATTCTGTGTGAATGAATGTATGTATGCTGTGTTTATGTTTGCTATGTGTGTGTGAATGAATATATGTATGCTGTGTGTACAGTATGTATGCTGTGTGTATGTTTGCTGTGTGTGTGTGAATGAATGTATGTATGCTATGTGTGTGTGAATGAATATATGTATGCTGTGTGTATGTTTGCTATGTGTGTGTGAATGAATGTATGTATGCTGTGTGTATGTATGCTATGTGTGTGAATGAATATATGTATGCTGTGTGTACAGTATGTATGCTGTGTGTATGTTTGCTATGTGTGTGTGAATGAATATATGTATGCTGTGTGTACAGTATGTATGCTGTGTGTATGTTTGCTATGTGTGTGTGAATGAATGTATGTATGCTGTGTGTATGTATGCTATGTGTGTGAATGAATATATGTATGCTGTGTGTACAGTATGTATGCTGTGTGTATGTTTGCTATGTGTGTGTGAACGAATGTATGTGTGCTGTGTGTATGTTTGCTATGTGTGTGTGAATGAATATATGTATGCTGTGTGTACAGTATGTATGCTGTGTGTATGTTTGCTATGTGTGTGTGAATGAATGTATGTATGCTGTGTGTATGTATGTTATGTGTGTGAATGAATATATGTATGCTGTGTGTACAGTATGTATGCTGTGTGTATGTTTGCTATGTGTGTGTGAATGAATATATGTATGCTGTGTGTATGTATGCTATGTGTGTGTGAATGAATATATGTATGCTGTGTAAATGAATGTATGTATGTATGCTGTGTGTATGTTTGCTATGTGTGTGTGAATGAATATATGTATGCTGTGTGTACAGTATGTATGCTGTGTGTATGTTTGCTATGTGTGTGTGAATGAATGTATGTATGCTGTGTGTATGTGTGTGTGAATGAATATATGTATGCTGTGTGTATGTTTGCTATGTGTGTGTGAATGAATGTATGTATGCTGTGTGTATGTATGCTATGTGTGTGAATGAATATATGTATGCTGTGTGTACAGTATGTATGCTGTGTGTATGTTTGCTATGTGTGTGTGAATGAATATATGTATGCTGTGTGTACAGTATGTATGCTGTGTGTATGTTTGCTATGTGTGTGTGAATGAATGTATGTATGCTGTGTGTATGTATGCTATGTGTGTGAATGATTATATGTATGCTGTGTGTACAGTATGTATGCTGTGTGTATGTTTGCTATGTGTGTGTGAATGAATGTATGTATGCTGTGTGTATGTGTGTGTGAATGAATATATGTATGCTGTGTGTATGTTTGCTATGTGTGTGTGAATGAATGTATGTATGTATGCTGTGTGTATGTATGCTATGTGTGTGAATGAATATATGTATGCTGTGTGTACAGTATGTATGCTGTGTGTATGTTTGCTATGTGTGTGTGAATGAATATATGTATGCTGTGTGTATGTTTGCTATGTGTGTGTGAATGAATGTATGTATGCTGTGTGTATGTATGCTATGTATGTGAATGAATATATGTATGCTGTGTGTACAGTATGTATGCTGTGTGTATGTTTGCTATGTGTGTGTGAATGAATGTATGTATGCTGTGTGTATGTATGCTATGTGTGTGAATGAATATATGTATGTATGCTGTGTGTACAGTATGTATGCTGTGTGTATGTTTGCTATGTGTGTGTGAATGAATGTATGTATGCTGTGTGTATGTTTGCTATGTGTGTGTGAATGAATATATGTATGCTGTGTGTACAGTATGTATGCTGTGTGTATGTTTGCTATGTGTGTGTGAATGAATGTATGTATGCTGTGTGTATGTATGCTATGTGTGTGAATGAATATATGTATGCTGTGTGTACAGTATGTATGCTGTGTGTATGTTTGCTATGTGTGTGTGAATGAATGTATGTATGCTGTGTGTATGTGTGTGTGAATGAATATATGTATGCTGTGTGTATGTTTGCTATGTGTGTGTGAATGAATGTATGTATGTATGCTGTGTGTATGTATGCTATGTGTGTGAATGAATATATGTATGCTGTGTGTACAGTATGTATGCTGTGTGTATGTTTGCTATGTTTGTGTGAATGAATATATGTATGCTGTGTGTACAGTATGTATGCTGTGTGTATGTTTGCTATGTGTGTGTGAATGAATGTATGTATGCTGTGTGTATGTATGCTATGTATGTGAATGAATATATGTATGCTGTGTGTACAGTATGTATGCTGTGTGTATGTTTGCTATGTGTGTGTGAATGAATGTATGTATGCTGTGTGTATGTATGCTATGTGTGTGAATGAATATATGTATGTATGCTGTGTGTACAGTATGTTTGCTGTGTGTATGTTTGCTATGTGTGTGTGAATGAATGTATGTATGCTGTGTGTATGTTTGCTATGTGTGTGTGAATGAATATATGTATGCTGTGTGTACAGTATGTATGCTGTGTGTATGTTTGCTATGTGTGTGTGAATGAATGTATGTATGCTGTGTGTATGTATGCTATGTGTGTGAATGAATATATGTATGCTGTGTGAATGAATGTATGTATGCTGTGTGTATGTATGCTATGTGTGTGAATGAATGTATGTATGCTGTGTGTATGTATGTTATGTGTGTGAATGAATATATGTATGCTGTGTGTACAGTATGTATGCTGTGTGTATGTTTGCTATGTGTGTGTGAATCAATATATGTATGCTGTGTGTATGTATGCTATGTGTGTGTGAATGAATATATGTATGCTGTGTGAATGAATATATGTATGCTGTGTGTACAGTATGTTTGCTGTGTGTATGTTTGCTATGTGTGTGTGAATGAATATATGTATGCTGTGTGTATGTTTGCTATGTGTGTGAATGAATATATGTATGCTGTGTGTATGTTTGCTATGTGTGTGAATGAATATATGTATGCTGTGTGTACAGTATGTATGCTGTGTGTATGTTTGCTATGTGTGTGTGAATGAATATATTTATGCTGTGTGTACAGTATGTATGCTGTGTGTATGTTTGCCAGGTGTGTGAATGAATATATGTATGCTGTGTGTACAGTATGTATGCTGTGTGTATGTTTGCTATGTGTGTGTGAATAAATGTATGTATGCTGTGTGTATGTATGCTATGTGTGTGAATGAATATATGTATGCTGTGTGTACAGTATGTATGCTGTGTGTATGTTTGCTATGTGTGTGTGAATGAATGTATGTATGCTGTGTGTATGTTTGCTATGTGTGTGTGTGAATGAATATATGTATGCTATGTGTACAGTATGTATGCTGTGTGTATGTTTGCTATGTGTGTGTGAATGAATGTATGTATGCTGTGTGTATGTATGCTATGTGTGTGAATGAATATATGTATGCTGTGTGTACAGTATGTATGCTGTGTGTATGTTTGCTATGTGTGTGTGAATGAATGTATGTATGCTGTGTGTATGTGTGTGTGAATGAATATATGTATGCTGTGTGTATGTTTGCTATGTGTGTGTGAATGAATGTATGTATGCTGTGTGTATGTATGCTATGTGTGTGAATGAATATATGTATGCTGTGTGTACAGTATGTATGCTGTGTGTATGTTTGCTGTGTGTGTGTGAATGAATATATGTATGCTGTGTGTACAGTATGTATGCTGTGTGTATGTTTGCTATGTGTGTGTGTGTGAATGAATGTATGTATGCTGTGTGTATGTATGCTATGTATGTGAATGAATATATGTATGCTGTGTGTACAGTATGTATGCTGTGTGTATGTTTGCTATGTGTGTGTGAATGAATATATGTATTCTGTGTGTACAGTATGTATGCTGTGTGTATGTATGCTATGTGTGTGAATGAATATATGTATGCTGTGTGAATGAATGTATGTATGCTGTGTGTATGTATGCTATGTGTGTGAATGAATGTATGTATGCTGTGTGTATGTATGTTATGTGTGTGAATGAATATATGTATGCTGTGTGTACAGTATGTATGCTGTGTGTATGTTTGCTATGTGTGTGTGAATGAATATATGTATGCTGTGTGTATGTATGCTATGTGTGTGTGAATGAATATATGTATGCTGTGTGAATGAATGTATGTATGCTGTGTGTATGTATGCTATGTGTGTGTGAATGAATATATGTATGCTGTGTGTACAGTATGTATGCTGTGTGTATGTTTGCTATGTGTGTGTGAATGAATATATGTATGCTGTGTGTATGTTTGCTATGTGTGTGAATGAATATATGTATGCTGTGTGTATGTATGCTATGTGTGTGAATGAATATATGTATGCTGTGTGTACAGTATGTATACTGTGTGTATGTTTGCTATTTGTGTGAATGAATATATGTATGCTGTTTGTACAGTATGTATGCTGTGTGTATGTTTGCTATGTGTGTGTGAATGAATATATTTATGCTGTGTGTACAGTATGTATGCTGTGTGTATGTTTGCTATGTGTGTGTGAAGGAATATATGTATGCTGTGTGTACAGTATGTATGCTGTGTGTATGTTTGCTATGTGTGTGTGAATGAATATATGTATGCTGTGTGTATAGTATGTATGCTGTGTGTATGTTTGCTATGTGTGTGTGAATGAATGTATGTATGCTGTGTGTATGTATGCTATGTGTGTGAATGAATATATGTATGCTGTGTGTACAGTATGTATGCTGTGTGTATGTTTGCTATGTGTGTGTGAATGAATGTATGTATGCTGTGTGTACAGTATGTATGCTGTGTGTATGTTTGCTATGTGTGTGTGAATGAATGTATGTATGCTGTGTGTATGTATGCTATGTATGTAAATGAATATATGTATGCTGTGTGTACAGTATGTATGCTGTGTGTATGTTTGCTATGTGTGTGTGAATGAATATATGTATTCTGTGTGTACAGTATGTATGCTGTTTGTATGTTTGCTATGTGTGTGTGAATGAATGTATGTATGCTGTGTGTATGTTTGCTATGTGTGTGTGAATGAATATATGTATGCTGTGTGTACAGTATGTATGCTGTGTGTATGTTTGCTATGTGTGTGTGAATGAATGTATGTATGCTGTGTGTATGTATGCTATGTGTGTGAATGAATGTATGTATGCTGTGTGTATGTATGTTATGTGTGTGAATGAATATATGTATGCTGTGTGTATGTTTGCTATGTGTGTGTGAATGAATATATGTATGCTGTGTGTATGTATGCTATGTGTGTGTGAATGAATATATGTATGCTGTGTGAATGAATATATGTATGCTGTGTGTATGTATGCTATGTGTGTGTGAATGAATATATGTATGCTGTGTGAATGAATGTATGTATGCTGTGTGTATGTTTGCTATGTGTGTGTGAATGAATATATGTATGCTGTGTGTACAGTATGTATGCTGTGTGTATGTTTGCTGTGTGTGTGTGAATGAATGTATGTATGCTGTGTGTATGTGTGTGTGAATGAATATATGTATGCTGTGTGTATGTTTGCTATGTGTGTGTGAATGAATGTATGTATGCTGTGTGTATGTATGCTATGTGTGTGAATGAATATATGTATGCTGTGTGTACAGTATGTATGCTGTGTGTATGTTTGCTATGTGTGTGTGAATGAATATATGTATGCTGTGTGTACAATGTGTATGTTTGCTATGTGTGTGTGAATGAATGTATGTATGCTGTGTGTATGTATGCTATGTGTGTGAATGAATATATGTATGCTGTGTGTACAGTATGTATGCTGTGTGTATGTTTGCTATGTGTGTGTGAACGAATGTATGTATGCTGTGTGTATGTTTGCTATGTGTGTGTGAATGAATATATGTATGCTGTGTGTACAGTATGTATGCTGTGTGTATGTTTGCTATGTGTGTGTGAATGAATGTATGTATGCTGTGTGTATGTATGTTATGTGTGTGAATGAATATATGTATGCTGTGTGTACAGTATGTATGCTGTGTGTATGTTTGCTATGTGTGTGTGAATGAATATATGTATGCTGTGTGTATGTATGCTATGTGTGTGTGAATGAATATATGTATGCTGTGTAAATGAATGTATGTATGTATGCTGTGTGTATGTTTGCTATGTGTGTGTGAATGAATATATGTATGCTGTGTGTACAGTATGTATGCTGTGTGTATGTTTGCTATGTGTGTGTGAATGAATGTATGTATGCTGTGTGTATGTGTGTGTGAATGAATATATGTATGCTGTGTGTATGTTTGCTATGTGTGTGTGAATGAATGTATGTATGCTGTGTGTATGTATGCTATATGTGTGAATGAATATATGTATGCTGTGTGTACAGTATGTATGCTGTGTGTATGTTTGCTATGTGTGTGTGAATGAATATATGTATGCTGTGTGTACAGTATGTATGCTGTGTGTATGTTTGCTATGTGTGTGTGAATGAATGTATGTATGCTGTGTGTATGTATGCTATGTGTGTGAATGAATATATGTATGCTGTGTGTACAGTATGTATGCTGTGTGTATGTATGCTGTGTGTGTGAATGAATGTATGTATGCTGTGTGTATGTATGTTATGTGTGTGAATGAATATATGTATGCTGTGTGTACAGTATGTATGCTGTGTGTATGTTTGCTATGTGTGTGTGAATGAATATATGTATGCTGTGTGTATGTATGCTATGTGTGTGTGAATGAATATATGTATGCTGTGTGAATGAATGTATGTATGCTGTGTGTATGTATGCTATGTGTGTGTGAATGAATATATGTATGCTGTGTGTACAGTATGTATGCTGTGTGTATGTTTGCTATGTGTGTGTGAATGAATATATGTATGCTGTGTGTATGTTTGCTATGTGTGTGAATGAATATATGTATGCTGTGTGTATGTATGCTATGTGTGTGAATGAATATATGTATGCTGTGTGTACAGTATGTATACTGTGTGTATGTTTGCTATGTGTGTGAATGAATATATGTATGCTGTGTGTACAGTATGTATGCTGTGTGTATGTTTGCTATGTGTGTGTGAATGAATATATGTATGCTGTGTGTACAGTATGTATGCTGTGTGTATGTTTGCTATGTGTGTGTGAATGAATATATGTATGCTGTGTGTATGTATGCTATGTGTGTGAATGAATATATGTATGCTGTGTGTACAGTATGTATGCTGTGTGTATGTTTGCTATGTGTGTGTGTGAATGAATATATGTATGCTGTGTGTACAGTATGTATGCTGTGTGTATGTTTGCTATGTGTGTGTGAATGAATGTATGTATGCTGTGTGTATGTATGCTATGTGTGTGAATGAATATATGTATGCTGTGTGTACAGTATGTATGCTGTGTGTATGTTTGCTATGTGTGTATGCTGTGTGTATGTTTGCTATGTGTGTGTGAATGAATATATGTATGCTGTGTGTACAGTATGTATGCTGTGTGTATGTTTGCTATGTGTGTGTGAATGAATGTATGTATGTATGCTGTGTGTACAGTATGTATGCTGTGTGTATGTTTGCTATGTGTGTGTGAATGAATGTATGTATGTATGTATGCTGTGTGTATGTTTGCTATGTGTGTGTGAATGAATATATGTATGCTGTGTGTACAGTATGTATGCTGTGTGTATGTTTGCTATGTGTGTGTGAATTAATGTATGTATGCTGTGTGTATGTTTGCTATGTGTGTGTGAATGAATATATGTATGCTGTGTGTACAGTATGTATGCTGTGTGTATGTTTGCTATGTGTGAATGAATGTATGTATGCTGTGTGTACAGTATGTATGCTGTGTGTATGTTTGCTATGTGTGTGAATGAATATATGTATGCTGTGTGTACAGTATGTATGCTGTGTGTATGTTTGCTATGTGTGTGAATGAATATATGTATGCTGTGTGTACAGTATGTATGCTGTGTGTGTGTATGTTTGCTATGTGTGTGTGAATGAATGTATGTATGCTGTGTGTACAGTATGTATGCTGTGTGTATGTTTGCTGTGTGTGTGAATGTATGTATGTATGTATGTATGCTGTGTGTATGTTTGCTATGTGTGTGTGAATGAATGTGTGTATGCTCTGTGTATGTTTGCTATGTGTGTGTGAATGAATATATGTATGCTGTGTGTACAGTATGTATGCTTTGTGTATGTTTGCTATGTGTGTGTGAATGAATATATGTATGCTGTGTGTACAGTATGTATGCTGTGTGTATGTTTGCTATGTGTGTGTGAATGAATGTATGTATGCTGTGTGTACAGTATGTATGCTGTGTGTATGTTTGCTATGTGTGTGTGAATGAATGTATGTATGTATGTATGCTGTGTGTATGTTTGCTATGTGTGTGTGAATGAATGTGTGTATGCTGTGTGTATGTTTGCTATGTGTGTGTGAATGAATATATGTATGCTGTGTGTACAGTATGTATGCTGTGTGTATGTTTGCTATGTGTGTGTGAATGAATGTATGTATGTATGTATGCTGTGTGTATGTTTGCTATGTGTGTGTGAATGAATATATGTATGCTGTGTGTACAGTATGTATGCTGTGTGTATGTTTGCTATGTGTGTGTGAATGAATGTATGTATGCTGTGTGTATGTATGCTATGTGTGTGTGAATGAATATATGTATGCTGTGTGTACAGTATGTATGCTGTGTGTATGTTTGCTATGTGTGTGTGAATGAATATATGTATGCTGTGTGTATGTTTGCTATGTGTGTGAATGAATATATGTATGCTGTGTGTATGTATGCTATGTGTGTGAATGAATATATGTATGCTGTGTGTACAGTATGTATACTGTGTGTATGTTTGCTATGTGTGTGAATGAATATATGTATGCTGTGTGTACCGTATGTATGCTGTGTGTATGTTTGCTATGTGTGTGTGAATGAATATATGTATGCTGTGTGTACAGTATGTATGCTGTGTGTATGTTTGCTATGTGTGTGTGAATGAATATATGTATGCTGTGTGTATGTATGCTATGTGTGTGAATGAATATATGTAAGCTGTGTGTACAGTATGTATGCTGTGTGTATGTTTGCTATGTGTGTGTGTGAATGAATATATGTATGCTGTGTGTACAGTATGTATGCTGTGTGTATGTTTGCTATGTGTGTGAATGAATGTATGTATGCTGTGTGTATGTATGCTATGTGTGTGAATGAATATATGTATGCTGTGTGTACAGTATGTATGCTGTGTGTATGTTTGCTATGTGTGTATGCTGTGTGTATGTTTGCTATGTGTGTGTGAATGAATATATGTATGCTGTGTGTACAGTATGTATGCTGTGTGTATGTTTGCTATGTGTGTGTGAATGAATGTATGTATGCTGTGTGTATGTTTGCTATGTGTGTGAATGAATATATGTATGCTGTGTGTATGTATGCTATGTGTGTGAATGAATATATGTATGCTATGTGTACAGTATGTATACTGTGTGTATGTTTGCTATGTGTGTGAATGAATATATGTATGCTGTGTGTACAGTATATATGCTGTGTGTATGTTTGCTATGTGTGTGTGAATGAATGTATGTATGCTGTGTGTATGTATGCTATGTGTGTGAATGAATATATGTATGCTGTGTGTACAGTATGTATGCTGTGTGTATGTTTGCTATGTGTGTGAATGAATATATGTATGCTGTGTGTACCGTATGTATGCTGTGTGTATGTTTGCTATGTGTGTGTGAATGAATGTATGTATGTATGTATGCTGTGTGTATGTTTGCTATGTGTGTGTGTGAATGAATATATGTATGCTGTGTGTACAGTATGTATGCTGTGTGTATGTTTGCTATGTGTGTGTGAATTAATGTATGTATGCTGTGTGTATGTTTGCTATGTGTGTGTGAATGAATATATGTATGCTGTGTGTACAGTATGTATGCTGTGTGTATGTTTGCTATGTGTGTGTGAATGAATGTATGTATGTATGCTGTGTGTACAGTATGTATGCTGTGTGTATGTTTGCTATGTGTGTGAATGAATATATGTATGCTGTGTGTACAGTATGTATGCTGTGTGTATGTTTGCTATGTGTGTGTGAATGAATGTATGTATGCTGTGTGTATGTTTGCTATGTGTGTGAATGAATGTATGTATGCTGTGTGTATGTTTGCCATGTGTGAATGCATGCAAGCTTGTGTGTACAGTATGTATGCTGTATGTATGTTTGCTATGTGTGTGTGAATGAATATATGTATGCTGTGTGTACAGTATGTATGCTGTGTGTATGTTTGCTATGTGTGTGAATGAATATATGTATGCTGTGTGTACAGTATGTATGCTGTGTGTATGTTTGCTATGTGTGTGTGAATGAATGTATGTATGCTGTGTGTATGTTTGCTATGTGTGTGTGAATGAATGTATGTATGCTGTGTGTATGTTTGCCATGTGTGAATGCATGCAAGCTTGTGTGTACAGTATGTATGCTGTGTGTATGTTTGCTATGTGTGTGTGAATGAATATATGTATGCTGTGTGTACAGTATGTATGCTGTGTGTATGTTTGCTATGTGTGAATGAATGTATGTATGCTGTGTGTACAGTATGTATGCTGTGTGTATGTTTGCTATGTGTGTGAATGAATATATGTATGCTGTGTGTACAGTATGTATGCTGTGTGTATGTTTGCTATGTGTGTGAATGAATATATGTATGCTGTGTGTACAGTATGTATGCTGTGTGTGTGTATGTTTGCTATGTGTGTGTGAATGAATGTATGTATGCTGTGTGTACAGTATGTATGCTGTGTGTATGTTTGCTATGTGTGTGTGAATGTATGTATGTATGTATGTATGCTGTGTGTATGTTTGCTATGTGTGTGTGAATGAATGTGTGTATGCTCTGTGTATGTTTGCTATGTGTGTGTGAATGAATATATGTATGCTGTGTGTACAGTATGTATGCTTTGTGTATGTTTGCTATGTGTGTGTGAATGAATATATGTATGCTGTGTGTACAGTATGTATGCTGTGTGTATGTTTGCTATGTGTGTGTGAATGAATGTATGTATGCTGTGTGTACAGTATGTATGCTGTGTGTATGTTTGCTATGTGTGTGTGAATGAATGTATGTATGTATGTATGCTGTGTGTATGTTTGCTATGTGTGTGTGAATGAATATATGTATGCTGTGTGTACAGTATGTATGCTGTGTGTATGTTTGCTATGTGTTTGTGAATGAATGTATGTATGCTGTGTGTATGTATGCTATGTGTGTGTGAATGAATATATGTATGCTGTGTGTACAGTATGTATGCTGTGTGTATGTTTGCTATGTGTGTGTGAATGAATATATGTATGCTGTGTGTATGTTTGCTATGTGTGTGAATGAATATATGTATGCTGTGTGTATGTATGCTATGTGTGTGAATGAATATATGTATGCTGTGTGTACAGTATGTATACTGTGTGTATGTTTGCTATGTGTGTGAATGAATATATGTATGCTGTGTGTACCGTATGTATGCTGTGTGTATGTTTGCTATGTGTGTGTGAATGAATATATGTATGCTGTGTGTACAGTATGTATGCTGTGTGTATGTTTGCTATGTGTGTGTGAATGAATATATGTATGCTGTGTGTATGTATGCTATGTGTGTGAATGAATATATGTAAGCTGTGTGTACAGTATGTATGCTGTGTGTATGTTTGCTATGTGTGTGTGTGAATGAATATATGTATGCTGTGTGTACAGTATGTATGCTGTGTGTATGTTTGCTATGTGTGTGTGAATGAATGTATGTATGCTGTGTGTATGTATGCTATGTGTGTGAATGAATATATGTATGCTGTGTGTACAGTATGTATGCTGTGTGTATGTTTGCTATGTGTGTATGCTGTGTGTATGTTTGCTATGTGTGTGTGAATGAATATATGTATGCTGTGTGTACAGTATGTATGCTGTGTGTATGTTTGCTATGTGTGTGTGAATGAATGTATGTATGCTGTGTGTATGTTTGCTATGTGTGTGAATGAATATATGTATGCTGTGTGTATGTATGCTATGTGTGTGAATGAATATATGTATGCTATGTGTACAGTATGTGTACTGTGTGTATGTTTGCTATGTGTGTGAATGAATATATGTATGCTGTGTGTACAGTATGTATGCTGTGTGTATGTTTGCTATGTGTGTGTGAATGAATGTATGTATGCTGTGTGTATGTATGCTATGTGTGTGAATGAATATATGTATGCTGTGTGTACAGTATGTATGCTGTGTGTATGTTTGCTATGTGTGTGAATGAATATATGTATGCTGTGTGTACCGTATGTATGCTGTGTGTATGTTTGCTATGTGTGTGTGAATGAATGTATGTATGTATGTATGCTGTGTGTATGTTTGCTATGTGTGTGTGAATGAATATATGTATGCTGTGTGTACAGTATGTATGCTGTGTGTATGTTTGCTATGTGTGTGTGAATTAATGTATGTATGCTGTGTGTATGTTTGCTATGTGTGTGTGAATGAATATATGTATGCTGTGTGTACAGTATGTATGCTGTGTGTATGTTTGCTATGTGTGTGTGAATGAATGTATGTATGTATGCTGTGTGTACAGTATGTATGCTGTGTGTATGTTTGCTATGTGTGTGAATGAATATATGTATGCTGTGTGTACAGTATGTATGCTGTGTGTATGTTTGCTATGTGTGTGTGAATGAATGTATGTATGCTGTGTGTATGTTTGCTATGTGTGTGAATGAATGTATGTATGCTGTGTGTATGTTTGCCATGTGTGAATGCATGCAAGCTTGTGTGTACAGTATGTATGCTGTATGTATGTTTGCTATGTGTGTGTGAATGAATATATGTATGCTGTGTGTACAGTATGTATGCTGTGTGTATGTTTGCTATGTGTGTGAATGAATATATGTATGCTGTGTGTACAGTATGTATGCTGTGTGTATGTTTGCTATGTGTGTGTGAATGAATGTATGTATGCTGTGTGTATGTTTGCTATGTGTGTGTGAATGAATGTATGTATGCTGTGTGTATGTTTGCCATGTGTGAATGCATGCAAGCTTGTGTGTACAGTATGTATGCTGTGTGTATGTTTGCTATGTGTGTGTGAATGAATATATGTATGCTGTGTGTACAGTATGTATGCTGTGTGTATGTTTGCTATGTGTGTGTGAATGAATGTATGTATGCTGTGTGTATGTTTGCTATGTGTGTGTGAATGAATATATGTATGCTGTGTGTACAGTATGTATGCTGTGTGTATGTTTGCTATGTGTGTGTGAATGAATGTATGTATGCTGTGTGTATGTTTGCCATGTGTGAATGCATGCAAGCTTGTGTGTACAGTATTTATGCTGTGTGTATGTTTGCTTTGTGTGTGTGAATGAATGTATGTATGCTGTGTGTATGTTTGCCATGTGTGAATGCATGTAAGCTTGTGTGTACAGTATGTATGCTGTGTGTATGTTTGTTATGTGTGTGTGAATGAATGTATGTATGCTGTGTGTATGTATGCTATGTATGTGAATGAATATATGTATGCTGTGTGTACAGTATGTATGCTGTGTGTATGTTTGCTATGTGTGTGTGAATGAATATATGTATTCTGTGTGTACAGTATGTATGCTGTTTGTATGTTTGCTATGTGTGTGTGAATGAATGTATGTATGCTGTGTGTATGTTTGCTATGTGTGTGTGAATGAATATATGTATGCTGTGTGTATGTTTGCTATGTGTGTGAATGAATATATGTATGCTGTGTGTATGTTTGCTATGTGTGTGTGAATGAATATATGTATGCTGTGTGTATGTATGCTATGTGTGTGTGAATGAATATATGTATGCTGTGTGAATGAATGTATGTATGCTGTGTGTATGTTTGCTATGTGTGTGTGAATGAATATATGTATGCTGTGTGTACAGTATGTATGCTGTGTGTATGTTTGCTATGTGTGTGTGAATGAATGTATGTATGCTGTGTGTATGTATGCTATGTGTGTGAATGAATGTATGTATGCTGTGTGTATGTATGTTATGTGTGTGAATGAATATATGTATGCTGTGTGTACAGTATGTATGCTGTGTGTATGTTTGCTATGTGTGTGTGAATGAATATATGTATGCTGTGTGTATGTATGCTATGTGTGTGTGAATGAATATATGTATGCTGTGTGAATGAATGTATGTATGCTGTGTGTATGTTTGCTATGTGTGTGTGAATGAATATATGTATGCTGTGTGTACAGTATGTATGCTGTGTGTATGTTTGCTATGTGTGTGTGAATGAATGTATGTATGCTGTGTGTATGTGTGTGTGAATGAATATATGTATGCTGTGTGTATGTTTGCTATGTTTGTGTGAATGAATGTATGTATGCTGTGTGTATGTATGCTATGTGTGTGAATGAATATATGTATGCTGTGTGTACAGTATGTATGCTGTGTGTATGTTTGCTATGTGTGTGTGAATGAATATATGTATGCTGTGTGTACAGTATGTATGCTGTGTGTATGTTTGCTATGTGTGTGTGAATGAATGTATGTATGCTGTGTGTATGTATGCTATGTGTGTGAATGAATATATGTATGCTGTGTGTACAGTATGTATGCTGTGTGTATGTTTGCTATGTGTGTGTGTGAACGAATGTATGTATGCTGTGTGTATGTTTGCTATGTGTGTGTGAATGAATATATGTATGCTGTGTGTACAGTATGTATGCTGTGTGTATGTTTGCTATGTGTGTGTGAATGAATGTATGTATGCTGTGTGTATGTATGCTATGTGTGTGAATGAATATATGTATGCTGTGTGTACAGTATGTATGCTGTGTGTATGTTTGCTATGTGTGTGTGAATGAATGTATGTATGCTGTGTGTATGTTTGCTATGTGTGTGTGAATGAATATATGTATGCTGTGTGTACAGTATGTATGCTGTGTGTATGTTTGCTATGTGTGTGTGAATGAATGTATGTATGCTGTGTGTATGTATGCTATGTGTGTGTGTGAATGAATATATGTATGCTGTGTGTACAGTATGTATGCTGTGTGTATGTTTGCTATGTGTGTGTGAATGAATGTATGTATGCTGTGTGTATGTTTGCTATGTGTGTGTGAATGAATATATGTATGCTGTGTGTACAGTATGTATGCTGTGTGTATGTTTGCTATGTGTGTGTGAATGAATGTATGTATGCTGTGTGTATGTATGCTATGTGTGTGAATGAATATATGTATGCTGTGTGAATGAATGTATGTATGCTGTGTGTATGTATGCTGTGTGTGTGAATGAATGTATGTATGCTGTGTGTATGTATGTTATGTGTGTGAATGAATATATGTATGCTGTGTGTACAGTATGTATGCTGTGTGTATGTTTGCTATATGTGTGTGAATGAATATATGTATGCTGTGTGTATGTATGCTATGTGTGTGTGAATGAATATATGTATGCTGTGTGAATGAATGTATGTATGCTGTGTGTATGTATGCTATGTGTGTGTGAATGAATATATGTATGCTGTGTGTACAGTATGTATGCTGTGTGTATGTTTGCTATGTGTGTGTGAATGAATATATGTATGCTGTGTGTATGTTTGCTATGTGTGTGAATGAATATATGTATGCTGTGTGTATGTATGCTATGTGTGTGAATGAATATATGTATGCTGTGTGTACAGTATGTATACTGTGTGTATGTTTGCTATGTGTGTGAATGAATATATGTATGCTGTGTGTACAGTATGTATGCTGTGTGTATGTTTGCTATGTGTGTGTGAATGAATATATGTATGCTGTGTGTACAGTATGTATGCTGTGTGTATGTTTGCTATGTGTGTGTGAATGAATATATGTATGCTGTGTGTATGTATGCTATGTGTGTGAATGAATATATGTATGCTGTGTGTACAGTATGTATGCTGTGTGTATGTTTGCTATGTGTGTGTGTGAATGAATATATGTATGCTGTGTGTACAGTATGTATGCTGTGTGTATGTTTGCTATGTGTGTGTGAATGAATGTATGTATGCTGTGTGTATGTATGCTATGTGTGTGAATGAATATATGTATGCTGTGTGTACACTATGTATGCTGTGTGTATGTTTGCTATGTGTGTATGCTGTGTGTATGTTTGCTATGTGTGTGTGAATGAATATATGTATGCTGTGTGTACAGTATGTATGCTGTGTGTATGTTTGCTATGTGTGTGTGAATGAATGTATGTATGCTGTGTGTACAGTATGTATGCTGTGTGTATGTTTGCTATGTGTGTGTGAATGAATGTATGTATGTATGTATGCTGTGTGTATGTTTGCTATGTATGTGTGAATGAATATATGTATGCTGTGTGTACAGTATGTATGCTGTGTGTATGTTTGCTATGTGTGTGTGAATTAATGTATGTATGCTGTGTGTATGTTTGCTATGTGTGTGTGAATGAATATATGTATGCTGTGTGTACAGTATGTATGCTGTGTGTATGTTTGCTATGTGTGAATGAATGTATGTATGCTGTGTGTACAGTATGTATGCTGTGTGTATGTTTGCTATGTGTGTGAATGAATATATGTATGCTGTGTGTACAGTATGTATGCTGTGTGTATGTTTGCTATGTGTGTGAATGAATATATGTATGCTGTGTGTACAGTATGTATGCTGTGTGTGTGTATGTTTGCTATGTGTGTGTGAATGAATGTATGTATGCTGTGTGTACAGTATGTATGCTGTGTGTATGTTTGCTGTGTGAATGTATGTATGTATGTATGTATGCTGTGTGTATGTTTGCTATGTGTGTGTGAATGAATGTGTGTATGCTGTGTGTATGTTTGCTATGTGTGTGTGAATGAATATATGTATGCTGTGTGTACAGTATGTATGCTTTGTGTATGTTTGCTATGTGTGTGTGAATGAATATATGTATGCTGTGTGTACAGTATGTATGCTGTGTGTATGTTTGCTATGTGTGTGTGAATGTATGTATGCTGTGTGTACAGTATGTATGCTGTGTGTATGTTTGCTATGTGTGTGTGAATGAATGTATGTATGTATGTATGTATGCTGTGTGTATGTTTGCTATGTGTGTGTGAATGAATGTGTGTATGCTGTGTGTATGTTTGCTATGTGTGTGTGAATGAATATATGTATGCTGTGTGTACAGTATGTATGCTGTGTGTATGTTTGCTATGTGTGTGTGAATGAATGTATGTATGCTGTGTGTACAGTATGTATGCTGTGTGTATGTTTGCTATGTGTGTGTGAATGTATGTATGTATGTATGTATGCTGTGTGTATGTTTGCTATGTGTGTGTGAATGAATATATGTATGCTGTGTGTACAGTATGTATGCTGTGTGTATGTTTGCTATGTGTGTGTGAATGAATGTATGTATGCTGTGTGTATGTATGCTATGTGTGTGTGAATGAATATATGTATGCTGTGTGTACAGTATGTATGCTGTGTGTATGTTTGCTATGTGTGTGTGAATGAATATATGTATGCTGTGTGTATGTTTGCTATGTGTGTGAATGAATATATGTATGCTGTGTGTATGTATGCTATGTGTGTGAATGAATATATGTATGCTGTGTGTACAGTATGTATACTGTGTGTATGTTTGCTATGTGTGTGAATGAATATATGTATGCTGTGTGTACCGTATGTATGCTGTGTGTATGTTTGCTATGTGTGTGTGAATGAATATATGTATGCTGTGTGTACAGTATGTATGCTGTGTGTATGTTTGCTATGTGTGTGTGAATGAATATATGTATGCTGTGTGTATGTATGCTATGTGTGTGAATGAATATATGTAAGCTGTGTGTACAGTATGTATGCTGTGTGTATGTTTGCTATGTGTGTGTGTGAATGAATATATGTATGCTGTGTGTACAGTATGTATGCTGTGTGTATGTTTGCTATGTGTGTGTGAATGAATGTATGTATGCTGTGTGTATGTATGCTATGTGTGTGAATGAATATATGTATGCTGTGTGTACAGTATGTATGGTGTGTGTATGTTTGCTATGTGTGTGTGTGAATGAATATATGTATGCTGTGTGTACAGTATGTATGCTGTGTGTATGTATGCTATGTGTGTGAATGAATATATGTATGCTGTGTGTACAGTATGTATGGTGTGTGTATGTTTGCTATGTGTGTATGCTGTGTGTATGTTTGCTATGTGTGTGTGAATGAATATATGTATGCTGTGTGTACAGTATGTATGCTGTGTGTATGTTTGCTATGTGTGTGTGAATGAATGTATGTATGCTGTGTGTATGTTTGCTATGTGTGTGAATGAATATATGTATGCTGTGTGTATGTATGCTATGTGTGTGAATGAATATATGTATGCTATGTGTACAGTATGTATACTGTGTGTATGTTTGCTATGTGTGTGAATGAATATATGTATGCTGTGTGTACAGTATGTATGCTGTGTGTATGTTTGCTATGTGTGTGTGAATGAATGTATGTATGCTGTGTGTATGTATGCTATGTGTGTGAATGAATATATGTATGCTGTGTGTACAGTATGTATGCTGTGTGTATGTTTGCTATGTGTGTGAATGAATATATGTATGCTGTGTGTACCGTATGTATGCTGTGTGTATGTTTGCTATGTGTGTGTGAATGAATGTATGTATGTATGTATGCTGTGTGTATGTTTGCTATGTGTGTGTGAATGAATATATGTATGCTGTGTGTACAGTATGTATGCTGTGTGTATGTTTGCTATGTGTGTGTGAATTAATGTATGTATGCTGTGTGTATGTTTGCTATGTGTGTGTGAATGAATATATGTATGCTGTGTGTACAGTATGTATGCTGTGTGTATGTTTGCTATGTGTGTGTGAATGAATGTATGTATGTATGCTGTGTGTACAGTATGTATGCTGTGTGTATGTTTGCTATGTGTGTGAATGAATATATGTATGCTGTGTGTACAGTATGTATGCTGTGTGTATGTTTGCTATGTGTGTGTGAATGAATGTATGTATGCTGTGTGTATGTTTGCTATGTGTGTGAATGAATGTATGTATGCTGTGTGTATGTTTGCCATGTGTGAATGCATGCAAGCTTGTGTGTACAGTATGTATGCTGTATGTATGTTTGCTATGTGTGTGTGAATGAATATATGTATGCTGTGTGTACAGTATGTATGCTGTGTGTATGTTTGCTATGTGTGTGTGAATGAATGTATGTATGCTGTGTGTATGTTTGCTATGTGTGTGTGAATGAATGTATGTATGCTGTGTGTATGTTTGCCATGTGTGAATGCATGCAAGCTTGTGTGTACAGTATGTATGCTGTGTGTATGTTTGCTATGTGTGTGTGAATGAATATATGTATGCTGTGTGTACAGTATGTATGCTGTGTGTATGTTTGCTATGTGTGTGTGAATGAATGTATGTATGCTGTGTGTATGTTTGCTATGTGTGTGTGAATGAATATATGTATGCTGTGTGTACAGTATGTATGCTGTGTGTATGTTTGCTATGTGTGTGTGAATGAATGTATGTATGCTGTGTGTATGTTTGCCATGTGTGAATGCATGCAAGCTTGTGTGTACAGTATGTATGCTGTGTGTATGTTTGCTTTGTGTGTGTGAATGAATGTATGTATGCTGTGTGTATGTTTGCCATGTGTGAATGCATGTAAGCTTGTGTGTACAGTACAGTATGTATGTATCCTAGCTGAGGTGCTCACTTCAGGGTATTTAACCCCTACTAATAGCCATCCAATAAAAAAGCAGCACTCCCAGACTGATAATAAATCAAAAAAAGACCGAGCTTTACTTGTGCAACGTTTCGGGGTTCCCCCCTTCTAAACGCTGCACAAGTAAAGCACGGTCTTTTTTTGATTTATTATCGGTCTGGGAGTGCTGCTTTTTTATTGGATGGCTATATATATATATATTGGAAACCCCCCCTTAAAAATCCTGCGTTTGCCACTGGGGGGAGAGGGTTAGGTTTAGCGCACATGGGGGGGACTTAGGTTTAGGCAGCGGGGAAGGGGGGATTAGGGTTAGGCACTCGTGGGGGAGGTTAGGGTTAGGCGCCCCTAAGGAAGGTTAGGGTTAGGTTAGTATATACTTACCTGAGGACGATCAGGATTTCCAGCGCTGACGGGCTGCCGCTGCCGGGATCTGTCCATCTGTCGTGCTGCCGGGAATCGCATGGCCGGTGGTATTTCATACCGATTCCAGCATTTGAGAGGGGGGGTGCGTATTCTTGGCTGCCGTCCAGATGTCCTGCATAAAGGGCAGAGATGGATAAGTGTAGCAGGCATGGGGAGGAGGCAGAATGGGTACAGGTGTGAGCGAATGACCGATAGAGGGGGAGGCCTCAGCGTATTGGTATACCTGCTGGCCATGTCGGGTTGCAGCCAACCGGGAACAGTAGAACCTTATTTATGCTAATTGCTAGTAAGTTTCTGACCAAGCTTGTTACAAAAAAAACCTGTTTTGTGTTAAAGTGTTGCATTGCATACACCCAGAAATATTGTCATTTTTTTAAAAAAAAACCTTTTGAATAAACTTTTTCGATTTTGATCAATTTTTGTATTTCAGGGTCTAAATCATATATTTGATGATTTTTTTACATAATTTTTTTCAAAGAAAGTCAAAAATCATCTGTTAGTAAATGTGGGATTTAGGGGTATATTTACTGAAGGTCCATTTCAGTCGATTTTTTTTTATTTTTTATTTTTTTTTATTGCTGTCGGCTCGATATTTGGTGGATTTTGTGTTTCAGGGTCACTGTAAATCACACATTCACTTAAAAAAATGATCTCTGACAGTTTTAAAAAAAAGATGTCAAAATTCATCTGTTAGTAAATGTGTGATGTAGACCCTGTAACACAAAATCGAACAAAATCTTCTAGTAAATATATTCCTAGGTCCCAGGTCAAGCGCTCCATGGACCTACGAAGAGAAAAAAAAGACAAAACCTATTGTTCAGTGAATCACATGCTGTTATGATTGCCAGTGACCACCCTTAGTAAGCCCACTAAAACTTCAGGCCACGAGGTCTTCCACCAATAACAACCGCCCGTTGTTCCCTTAGAGATAATAAACCCACCGGTACTTAGGCTGCCGCCTGGACTTACTGCTCGGACTAGTAGCAGCTTACAGCGATGTCAACTGGAATTCTGAGGTGAGAAGAAGGAGTTAATATAGTAGGAGAGATGCAGTTTTGGAAGCCGATGATGTGGGGAGTCGATGGTACGGCAAATGTGCCGATGAAGCAGGCAAAGGTGCCGATGGTGTGGCAAAAGCCTTTAGTAGATAGGTAGTATGATATGTTGTGGCTTTGAGAGCCGATGGTGCGGCAAACATGGCAATGATGCAGCTTGTGTGCCGATGGTGCGGCAATAGCCGTTATTAGATAGTTAGATTATATTTTTGTGGCTTTGAGAGCCGATGGAGCGGTAAACATGCTGTTGATGTGGCTTGTGTGCCGATGGTGCGGCAATAGCCGTTGGTAGATTGACAGGTAATATGTTGTGGCTTTGAGACCCAATGGTGTGGCAAATGTGCCGATGATGCTGCTTGTGTGCCGATGGTGCGGCTTTTTGTGCCGATGGTGTGGCAATAGCTGATGGTAGATAGACAGGTAGTTTGAAGTGAATGCTGCTGCTTGGAGAGCCAGTGACAGCTTGGAAGCTGTTGATGCGGCAAATGTGCCGAAGGTGCGGCAAGAGCCGATGGTGGAGGAGTGAATGGTTGGTGCTGCGGCTTGGAGAGCCGATGACAGCACAGTGGTGTAGGTGCGGCTTGGAAGCCGTAGAGGAAGCTGGAGAGCTGGTAACAGCACGCAAATATGCTGAAGATGCGGCAAGAGCAGATGATAGCAAAGTTAGTAGATCCTAGGACAGCTCGGCGGTGTAGGTGCGGTTTGGAGAGCCTAGGACAGCACGTCTGAGTCGGTGCAGCTTGGAAGCCGTAGAATAAGCTTGAGAGCCGGAGGTAGCACGGAAGCTACTTCGGGAGAATCCAATTCTGTAACAGGAAGAGGACCAGAATGCCGAACATGCCGCCAAGCCGATGGGACTCACAGATACGCTATAGTCGGCGAGGTGGAAAAAGTTCAATGAGTACAAATAGGAGGAAGCACAAATCACGCAGCACTGTGGACGACACGTCACTTCCTGAGGCGTGCCGATCGCCTAGTGACGGGAGAAACTGGAGTAACCTCGTCTTGACCGGGTAACCTGCTTGAAGGAGACAAGTCGTGACTGCGACTTGTAACACATGCCTGCAGATAGGCCTGGGGCCGGGTACTTTGTACCCACCCCTCCCGGCGCCTCCGCAGACTGCAAAAGGATTGGTGGTAGAAAAACGACCACAGCTGCCACCATCGGCTCAAAAACACTTGAGGCAAGAAAATGTGCAAAAAGGGTTTAGCCATCGATTTGGATTTCACATGTCCGACCTGTATTGTAATATAGAGAAAAATACGGTCACAAGTGTGACGCATTTCACACAAGAATGCACGTAAAACCAGGAAAGAATCGCGGGAATTGGATAGCGCAAGGTAAAAAAAAGTGGTTTATTGAATAGTCCCAATTACATTAAATGTAGTAGATGTTTAAGACAATTTTATTTTTATTTTGGATAAGCGGATCGTTGAGCGACAACAGTAGAAGAAGTGGTAACGAGAGGCTACAGCCAAGGCACCAATTAAGCTTTGGTCTAATTATATAAAGGAAAAAGTTAAAATTTTTTTATTGCAGAGTATTAAAGCTCTCTCCAACTATGTGAAATGAGACATCTGTTTAGGACATACAGATAAAGGGTTTGTTGAAACTAGACTGAGTCGGACGCGGATACGGCTGTGTCTTTTGTCACAGTTGCGTCTTCGGCTAATCCTAACATGGCGGTCAATTTTCACACAACTGAGACGCCCGCTTGCAGCGTCCATAGACAGAGCATTTCGGTCACTGTGAGACACTGTCGCTTTCAGCGACATGCACGCACCAAGACCGCGCCAACTTCGACACGCTACTGCGGCCTCCCTGGAATGCCCACTAAAACTCACAGACCCTGCGTCCAAATCTGTCCTGCGACTCTGAGCGCAAACAATCGGGACTCATTCGCTGATTTAAAGCATCGGTCTGACTGTGTGCTGCACCGATACTGCGTCCCACTCAGAGTCAGTGACTATGCCCAATCGCAGCCGGTAACAGCGCCGCCTTCATGTTGTATCAACCTATCAAACAGCAACTTTATCGCTGTATTATAATTAATATACTCTATGGATTTATAATGACTTAGGACGTTAAAAAATCTTAATTATAAGCAGGTCTAAAAAATTTTAATACAAAAATTAATTCAAAAATTTAGACGTAAATATATTTGTAAACTTAAAATCGTACTGTTATAACTTCCAGTTATATTGAGGATTTTACAGTATAATGATGCTGAGTGTTCATTAAGCATCGATGTAAATCTGTTATTGGCTGTGATGGAGTTTAGTCGGTGACAAAGGCCCTGATTCAGACCCACTCGCAAGCGGCTGTCCGCTCGCAAGTGGGTCGATGTTGTGCACTGCGCATGCGCACGACGGCGGGAGCTCCGTCGTGCGCATGCGCCAGACGCGACGAGCGAAGGACTTTCCTTCGCTCGTTGTGTCTGATCAAAGGGGGCGTGCTGTCGATGTTAATTGACAGCACGCCCCCTTTGGTGGGCATGCTGGGGGCGTGCCTCCCTGACGGGGGCGTTCCCAAGGGAACGCCTACCGTCAGAAGCCGGCCCCACTGACATCACTAGTGATGTCAGTGGGAGTGATTTTGGCTCTGATAGAGCCAAAATCACTCCGGGCCTTGCGGTTGAAAAACTCAACCGCAGGCTCCGGCTCGCAGTGGCGATGGTCGCGATGGTCAAGACCATCGCGGCCATCAAACTGCACGCTCGTATAGGCTGTGGGTGGTGACCCACAGCTATACGAGCGTCCAGGAGGACGCTCCATAATTATGGAGGGCGGCCCTTATTCAGAGCGTGCACTCTGCTCAGAGCGTCCGGCTCTGAATGAGGGCCAAAGTTCTCTGTATACCCAGCAGTGGCAGCAGCATCACCTACAGGTAGCAATCAGGTACTGCAGATCTAAAGTTATTATTTTTTTTAAAATGAATGAAATCTTTGCCTGTTATAACCGCAGTGATACCTGTGATATCTCCATGCTGGTCCTGGGAGACGCCGCTCTCTGTCTGTGTCTGAATTTGTTCCTCTTATCCTGTTACACAGGGCGGATTCTCCTGGATGAAGATTTGGAAAGAATCATTTTTGTGGCCAACCTTGGAGCAGTGCCAGCCCAGGAGAGTATATCCGTGCTGATCAGCACATCCTCCGAGCTCCCCACGCTCTCCAGCGGGGCCGTCCGAGTCCTTCTCCCTCCGGTTTGCGTCCCCCGAGTGTCACACTGTACCCCGGATAGCACCCTGGCAGCACTGACCCCCCTAAGATTGTAAGAATGATATGATTGTTACACACTGTACTAAGTTGGCATTTTATTGATCAGAGGTATACTACATCTGGGTCTCCTGCTGTGGTTCTATAGGATACCACCGTAAGACTTATTCTGACACTAATGGCGCCACCTACAAATATACCAACACTGGGCCTGATTCAGAGCCGCTCGTAAGCGGCCACTCATTCGCTCCGAGCGATGTTCGCACAACTGCGCATGCGTATGGGTCGTAATGCGCATGCGCCAGTCATTGAGGTCGGAAATCGAGCGCTCGCAAAATAGCGAGGGCCTGCTAATTTGAGTGACAGGATGAGGCGTTTGTGCGTGGTAACAGGGCAAGATGCTTGAAAACGGGGAGTGGAGATCCGAACGCAGGCGTGCCAAACAGTCAAAACGGGCGTTTTAAGGGTGTGCATAATTAACAAAGCAGTGTCATCGACCACGTCACTTGGTTGTTTCTTAGCCTGAATTGTTCGCATGATTGCGGTAGGAAAATCCAACCACAAGGACTGCGAGCAGTTCAGACGCCTTTCGATGTACTCGATTAATCTAATAAATAGCGGAGATGACGTAGGATGCGAACGGCCAGGGGGCATCTTTACAAAATAGCGAGCGCATGTTTCGTTCGCTCGCTCAGACATAGAGGCGTCAACAGACCGCAAAGAGCGAGCGCTCAATTTAAATAGCCGACCCCTTTTTCTGAACGAGCGAGCGCAAATAGCGTCCGGCTCTGAATCAGGCCCACTATACAGTCCCTCTACCTTTTAGAAGGAGAGTTACACAACACATGCCCCACTTTAGTCCACAGGCAATTTCTTTACTGCTTTGGGCCTCTCATCTATAATCTTGGTTAGATTACATAATGCAGATTTATACCCCGACACCAAACACACTGCGCATAGACAGTAACACACCGCATCGCGGATCAGGCTAAGACCCGCTTGCAAGATGCGTACGATCGCTCCCAGCGTACACAAATTCGGCTAAGTGACGGCATGACAGGCGATCGTACGGCAAGGCAGTGGCACGCCCACTATGTCTTGGCATGCCATCGCTTTGTGTATGTAGACCCCACCAGCCATTCATTCGACGCCCACTTGCGCACGTCATCTCCTGGAAGTGCTTGTAACCATTGATACATTGAGCACCATCGGATGCGATCGCAGTGCTTAAGGTTGCATTTACCCTGCCGCAAGCACTTCAGAGTGAGAACCCACCAAGTGACGTGATGCTGCCTCTTAATTATGTACACCTCTGAAACGGCGTTGAGGCACTCAGGCACGCCTGTGTTCGCACCTCCACTCCCCTGTTTCCAGTGGTCAGCCCCTGTAACCACCCACAAACGGCCTCTCCTGTCAATCACTGTACTGGGTAGTCTATACGCAGCGATCTAACGCATCCTGATCTCTCGCATTGTTTCGTGCATGCGCAGTTAGCAACTATCGGCCAGCTACCAGCGTTTGCATCATAGCGAACGGGTCTGAATCAGCCCCAAAGTAGTTGCTGGTTATTGGTAATTTAGAGTCGGATTTGGTGTTTGTTCCTAGGAGAGAGGTCGGACTGTCGGGAGGTAGCAAGAAGCTCTGTCTGGCAACCTTACTGGAGACAGAGGCCGTAAACTCCATAGAGTATGAACTCACCTTCCACTTGGAGATCCGAGCACCCTACCTTTTAGCAGGTAAGTGGCTGTTGTGTAGAGACAGGAGTGGACCACAAGAAGAGATGATGTCATAGATAGACGTTCCCTCAGCCATTTGGGGACTTAACTATACGTAGAAACTGATAGAACCCCTATAGAGATCATTGGAAAAGAAGAGTATTCACTGCGCTAGGTTCTAGGCTAAATCTATATCAGAAAAGGTATCGATATTAGTTACACTTTATCTACAAAATAAAGAACACAATATGATGCATAAATTGATACATAAATGATACCAAACAGAAACACAAATAAGCAATATAAAAACACAATGTAAAAAATATAATGTTTACAAATCGATTGCTTGTGTACACATGCTTATATTCTTGTACAAGTTCCAAATGTGTGCGTGTTCTCTTTAACATGCTTAGTAAGTGTCCAGGGGGTATAAGTGTCCGGGGGGGGTATAAGTGTCCAGGGTACTAAAGGTAAAGGCAGCCTCAACTACAGGCAGCAACATCCTGAACTAAAGGTAGATACAACATTAACATAGGGGGAATCATTGTGTACTACAGGGTAGAGACAGCCTGAACTACAGATAGAGACAGACCAAAAAATACTCTGTTTATATTACAGGTGTTGAGAGTCCCACCCATGAGATCCGAGCTGACGCTGATCCTTCAGCTCCGTCTGCCAAGAGCATCATGATCACACTAGCAAACAAGCACACGTATGACCGCCCGGTGGAGATCCTCATCCATCCCAGCGGTAATGGACATCTCTGAGATACATTCAGTGGTTGGGTTGTAGAATGATTTGAGGGGCCGGGGGATGAGGAAATGTTTCCTATGCCAGATAAGTAGAGCGGACTGATTTCATTGTACTAATATTCCTTCTATTGTTCTCACACAACATAGGATTAGGCTAGGGGAGGGGAGGGTTAGGATAAGGCTAGGGGAAGGGAGGGTTAGGATAAGGCTAGGGGAAGGGAGGGTTAGGCTAGGGGAAGGGAGGGTAAGGGTTAGACTAGGGGAAGGTAGGGTTAGGATTAGATTAGGGGAAGGGAGGGTTAGGCTAGGGGAAGGGAGGGTAAGGGTTAGGCACCCCCGGGGGGAGGTTAGAAATAGGCACCCCCCCCAAGAGACTTAGGTTTAGGCTGCGGGGACGGGGTTCGGTTTAGGCACTTAGGGGGGTTAGGGTTAGGCACTAGGGGGGGGAGGTTAGGGTTAGGCACTAGGGGGGGGAGGTTAGGGTTAGGCACCCCCCCGGGAGTGTTAGGGTTAGGCACCCCCGGGGGGAGGTTAGGGTTAGGCACCCCCGGGGAGACTTAGGTTTAGGCTGCGGGGACGGGATGGTTAGGTTTAGGCACTTAGAGGCGGTTAGGGTTAGGCACTAAGGGGGGAGGTTAGGGTTAGGCACCCATTGGGTAGGGTTAGTTATACTTGCCTAAATCCCATGTCGGGATCTTCACTGCTGCCGGTCTGCCGGCGTGGGGATTCATACTGATTCCCTAGGTACACCTGTGCAAATTGTCACTCCACCACAATGGACGGTCTTTTTACACTTAGTAAATGCGTCTCACTGCGAATACAACGGGCGGTTGGTACAGTATATGTAAGAAGACGTACAAAGGCATCGGGGATGGACATTTATTGTATCAGATGGAATCTTGGGCATGGAGATGAGACATCTGAGGGGAATCATTTAAGCCGTTTAGCTTTCCTCTTTGAAGTCAGTAAAGCTGGGTACGCACTGGGCGATGTTTCGGCCATTTAATCAAATGTTGAGCGGGTGTATTGTGAGCTGCGATATGTCCGATACATCTGCAAGTATATCGGCGCATTTGGCTGTGTGTGCAGACGGTCAGCCGACAGGGACCGCCAGTGACTGACAGCTCAACATGACGGGCAAATTTAAATGCCTGCCTAGTTGCGATGTCAGGGAACACACATCGAGCGGTAAGTCTTTATAGCTTACCTGATCGGCCGATGTGCCTGTCAGAGGATCCGTCTGTACAGCTTTAGAGATGATTACATGGTGGGCAGTGTAGAGAGGGTGGATTCCAGAGGTAAGAACTAGTAGAGGGGAATGGCTCTGGGGAGGGAGGAAAGACCGTGGGAAGGGGTCAGTAATAAGTGGGGCACAGCATATATAGAATTACATTTAGCTGAGAAGTTAGGATGAGCATTGGGAGGTTACCGGATATATGACGCAGGATGGGTAACCAAGGCGAGCAACCCGGATGGCGCAGCAGATGTTTCATTAGATTCTCAGATTTTTATTGATGACATGAAATTAATGTCTGATTAATCAGCCCCGACGGGTCTCAGTGGCCCCATTGCTGTGCATCCCGCACGAAGACCAATCTTATTGTCTTGTTTGAGGCGTGTGCGTCATTGCGGGCGGATGTGACAGATGTTATTTACCAGCCCGCGTTACATTGTGTCACTGGGGGTGGAAGTGGGGAATAATTTATTGCGCTTACATAGAATGTTATATTAGACTGAATTATAGATAAGGATTTATTGGAAGTGCCAGGGCTTTATCAGGTTACATTTATATAGAATCGGGGAGCTCCTATCTCTCCAGAGATAATCACGTGATTTGCATCTAATTACTGTGAAAGTTTCTGCTGCCTTAAAGACTAAAATAAGAAATAATCACAGACCTTACATTCATACAGTACGTGCCTACTATCGAAAAAGCATGTCAGGGAGATTGTGAAAGCAGCACCTATGAGCGCGGTGGTAAAGTGGGCGTGTACTGAGGGGCGTGTCATATAATTGCCTTACATCCACATGTAAATGAGCCCCAGAGCAGTTATAGTAAGATCTATTTGTTGATGAAAACACACCGATATAATACAGAAAATGCATCTAGCCATAGGGATCATTGTGCCTTATACCTAATGCTGGGAAATGATACTAATACATGTAGCCATAGGGATCATTGGGGTAGATGTATTATAGTGGCACGTTAAGTGCCGCTATAACGCTTCCTGCTTCGCCTCTTTACCGAGGCGAAGCAGGAAGCACTACCAGTGAGATGTGTGAACATCTCACCGGCCGGAGAGGGGGAGCGTTAACTGCCCCCTCCGGCGCTACCCGCTACAGACCACATCGCATCAGCCTAGTGCTGATGCGATGTGTGTCAGGCCCGGCCGGCTCCAATGAGCATGCGCGGGATCTCGCAAGTATCGCGAGATCCCCGCGTGCAGCCCTGGAGCAGGTAGCCGCCACAGCAGGGACAGCGCTGTCCCTGCTGTGGGGATAGGCTAACGCCAGGCTGTAGCTGTCGATAACGACAGCTATAGCCGGCCGAACGGTCAGACGATCTGACTGTTCGTACATAGCCCAGGCTGTCGGCGCTGCTATCTTGTAGATAGCAGCGCCGATAATGACAGGGGCGCATAGCTCCCCTGTCATTTACCGCCCAGACCCCCGATCATACATCGGGGAGAAACGGTATCAGCGCACTTAACGTGCGCTGATACCGTTTCTGGGCTTCATACATCTACCCCATGGTGCCTTATACCTAATGCTGGGAAATGATACTAATGATCCCATTTGAACGTATGTACGAGGGTTGTTCAAAAAGTAATGCCTAAATGCTCACAACTCAAATTGTATTATAGATACAGATTTGAAAATTTGCAGTAAAATACTTTGAAGTCTTAGTAACAGAATGACTCTACTCAAAAAATTCACCATCTGCCCTCAAACATTTTCTCCACCTCTCAACCCAAGCTGTGAATCCACTTTGGAAAATTTCCAGTGGTTGGTGTTTGACCCAGGAACGTAGGGCGTTTTTAACAACCTCTATGTTTTCAAAATGTTGACCCCGGAGACAGTATTTGAGAGGGCCAAACAGATGAAAGTCAGGAGGGGCCAAATCAGGACTGTATGGTGGATGTGGCATTATTGCCCACCCCATTTTGGCAATGGCCGCAGATGTTGCCATCGAAGTGTGAGGTCTGACATTGTCGTGGTGTAAGATGACATTTGACAGTGGAATTGTTGACCTTTTTTTGTGGATGGCTTCTTTCAGCTTCTTAAGTGTAATAATGTATTGATCACTGTTGATTGATTGGTTTGGTTCCAAGTAATCGATGAGAATAACACCTCGGCAATCCCAGAAGAATGTGGCCATAACTTTGTTTACGGATCGCTGTGATTTAAACTTTTTTGGCCTAGGTGAACATTGGTGTTTCCATTGCTTTGATTTGGCCTTAGGGCCTGATTCAGAGCTGATCGCTATTAGTGCTCGCTCGTTCAGAAAAAGGGGGTGGCTATTCAAATGAACCGTTCGCTCCTTGCGGTCTGTTGCCGCCTCCATGTCTGAACGAACGAACAAAACATGTGGTCGTTTATTTGAAAAATACACCCCCTGGCCGTTCGCATCATACGTCATGTCCGCTATTTATTAGATTAATCGAGTACATCGAACAGCGTATGAACTGCTCGCTATTCTTGTGGTTGGTTTTTCCTACCGCAATCTTGTGAGCAGTTTTGGCTAAAAGACACCCAACTGACGTGGTCGATGACGCTGCTTTGTTAATTATGCACACCCATAAAACGCCCGCTTTGACCTTTTAAGCACGCCTGCGTTCTCATCTCCACTCTCCGTTTTCAAGCACCTTCCCCTGTTACCACCCACAAACGCCTCCTCCTGTCACTCAAAATAGCAGGCATTCGCTATCTAACGAACAAACTATTTTCGGCCGCACAGACTGGTTCGCGCATGCGTATTATAAACCGTACGCATGCGCAGATGGGCGAACATCGCTCGGAACGAGCGTACTGCCGCTTACGAGCGGCTCTGAATCAGGCCCTTTGTTTCTGGGTCATAAAGGAATACCCAGGTCTCATCTCCTGTAATTACATTTTCCAAAAACATCTCAGGGTTGGCTTCAAAGTTGGTCAAAAGGTCATTGCTCACTTCCACCCTCTGGGCCTTATGATCCCTGGTTCATTGCTTTGGAACCCACTTAGCACACACTTTATGATATCCCAAATCATTAATTAGTGTTTCTACAGTGCCATGGCTACATTCAAGGTCATCACTGACATCTCTGATGGTCACACGATGGTCTTTCTGAATCATGGCATTGACTTTGTGTCGGTTCTCCGCTGTCACTGCAGTTGATGGTCTGCCACCACGAGGTTTGTCGCACACGGACGATTCTCCGGATTGAAATCGCTTCATCCACCTTCTGACATCGCTATAGTCACTTGTCCGCTCATCATACACTTTGTTCAGTCTTCTGTGGATTTCTGTAGCACTGCAGCCTCCTTTTTCCAGAAATTCAATGACGGTTCTTTGTTTCCTCTTGGATTCCATGGTATTTCTTGGACTACCTAAACAAAAATACATATATAGCTAGCAGACATATTGAACTACAAACTGACAAAGGGCCTGATTCAGACCCACTCGCGAGCGGCTGTCCGCTCGCAAGTGGGTCGATGTTATGGACTGAGCATGCGCACGACGGAGGGAGCTCCGTCGTGCGCATGCGCCAGACGCGACGAGCGAAGGAAAGTCCTTCGCTCGATGTGTCCGATCAAAGGGGGCGTGCTGTCAATGTTGATTGACAGCACGCCCCCTTTGGTGGGCGTTCCGGGGGCGTGCCTCCCGTCAAAAGCCGGCCCACTGACATCACTAGTGATGTCAGTGGGAGTGATTTTGGCTCTGATAGAGCCAAAATCACTCCAGAGCTTGCGGTTGAAAACCTCAACCGCAGGCTCCGGCTCGCAATTTCGATGGTCGCGATGGTCACGACCATCGCGACCATCAAAATGCACGCTCGTATAGCCTGTGGGTGGTGACCCACAGCTATACGAGCGTCCAGGAGGACGCTCCATTTTCATGGAGCCCGGCCCTCATTCAGAGCGTGCGCTCTGCTCAGAGCGTACGGCTCTGAATGAGGGCCAAAGTTTCAAATAAAAATTGCATATTATTTCAGAGTTATGAGCATTTAGGCATTACTTTTTGGACAGCCCTCGTATCTCTATTTTTCTTTTTTTTATATAACAGCTTCATAATGGGGGTAATGTGCAATCAGGGAGATTGCTAGGGGTACATTTACTAAGCTGACGATTTCTAGTCTATGTCATCCGGGATCAATCTCGGATGACATCGTCCGTATTCATGTGTGTTTTTTTTCAAACAGGTTTCCGAATTTACTAAGCTGCCGATTTGGTCGCATTCGTGTTTGTTCGATGGTGTATGCATTCGCAACCATTCGTAATTTTCATTCGCCTTTTGCGTTCGATTTTGATCATCTTGGCCGAACATGGCAGGATTTTGCATCCGTTCCTATTGTCCCAATGCGTACGCAATCACTCTAACTCGGCCGATTTCGCAAGTTCCGGAAGAGACTGTGCGTGATTGGTTTAAAAGTGTCGTGCGTGTGGGTGGCGCACATTAATGTATGGTGTTCGGTTGCTATTGTGTAATGTCATGTTTTCTTGTTAAATTAAAAACTCCGGGTACTTACAGATGTGTCCACATACATCTATCCTCCGTGCGCTAAAAGTCGCGCTACACATAAGGCGGGAGCTCCGTGTGTCTCGGTTGCACCGAGCGTGTGACTTTTTATTATCTTCAAGTGCCTCTTATTGGGACTGCGATGCGAAGAGGTAGCACAAGCAGCTTATACTGTTTAAAATGCTATGCATTTGCCTATATGATATGCATGCCTATATTCTGTGAGCAAAAGCTGCTTGTGCTACCTATTCGCATGGCTGTGTGAATAAGACTCTTCTGAAGGGAAAAAACACACGATAAGACGCACAGCGCTACCGATCCACGGCATGGCACAACTAGAAGGGTTTTTAAGGCACAAGGAGCCTATAGATGCATGAGGACCCAGCTGTACAAGTATATTATCAGTACATTGGAAAAAGGGAATAATGGTTGATATACTCACCGCTGAAGTGCTCCTGTAAAACGAGACCTGCGCAGCCTCCGTGGTACTTGCACAACCTGCTGACCATGCTCAGTTTCATGACCTTGGTTTATTCCAGCCTGGTGGCAGAGACTCAATCAGGGTTGCGTACCCTCCCGATTCGGGCGGGAGCCTCCCGATAAACGGGTGCAGCTCCCGCCCCCCCGGAAAGGCAGGCAAGCCTCCCGCCTGCTGCCGATCCCCCCCGCCAATACCTGTTAAACCCCCGCAGCTGACGCGATTCACGCTGAATCACGTCATTTTGGCCCCACCCTCCTGCTTCACAATGCCAGTTTTTTTGGCATTGTGTAGCGGGGGCGGGGCCAAAATGGCGCAATGGCGTGGTCACGCCCGCAAAACATCAACTGCTCGTCTGGCCATGCCCCCTTTTGCCGGCCACGCCCCCTGTCCTGCCGATCTGGCTGCTCCCTCCCGGAAGGAGCAGCCAGATAGTCGGCAAGTATGGGCTCAAGTATCTCACAGCCCCCACAAGCGCTCCATCCAGCACAGAAAACTCTGCCATGCTTTCTTTCCTTTTATAACAGGAGAGAAGTGTATGCATGTGCTTAATCACCTTTTATAGGCCACAGAATTGAGTTGTCAGTGATGGTTAAGTATGTTCAGATATCAAAGCAAAAGGCTGCCGAATTGGATCGATGGTCTATTTGTTCGAACACATGTTACCGTCCGAGTTTCAGGGGTTCTCCACCGATTTTCGGGACAAACTCAGCCGATTTTAGCGTTTAGTAAATTTAGAATATGCGTTTTCCGTGCGATTTTGCCGCATTCAAATGCATTCGATCTTAGTACATTTACCCCCTAGACTCTTCAGGGAGACAGGGAGAATGCTACTATTTCAGGGAGTCTCCCTGACAATGAGGGAGCGTTGAGAAGTACTGGTCTGTATGTTTACATTGTTTTTCAAGAATCTACTTAAAAGCTGGAAATTTTTGCTCTTCCCTATTTAATACATTAGAGCTAAGCAACCACACCTACTATTACAGCGATGGGCACCAGGTGACCGTAGGGCCAATAGTGGCCCTTCCAGCCTCCATCTGCGGCCCCCAGCTCCTTCCTGATTTATAGTCACATTGCTTTTTTATGGTTTGTACACTTGTTTAAAATTCCTGTTGATAAATGATATATTATTTTTCACAGATAAGTGTCTCTTTCTGTGATGTGTGATCTATTTATTATACAAAGCATCTTTTGTCGAAAATTATCGCCGTTTTTCACTGCCCTGAATTCTCTTGTATTTAACAAATTATCACCCGATAGAGAGATCCTGCATAAACCTACCTCTCTGGCGGTGTAGTTTCAGCCCCTCAGCATCGCGGTTACACACTAAACAATTTCAGTTTGTGCATAACGCCATCCAGCCCCACAGGTATACGTAACGCCACCCAGCCCCACAGGTATGTATAACGCCATCCAGCCCCACAAGTATGCATAATGCCATGCAGCCCCACAGGTTTGTATAACTCCATCCAGCCCCACAGGTATGTTTAACGCCGTCCAGCCCCATAGGTATGTATAACGCCATCCAGCCCCACAGGTATGCATAATGCCATGCAGCCCCACAGGTTTGTATAACTCCATCCAGCCCCACAGGTATGTTTAACGCCGTCCAGCCCCACAGGTATGTATAACGCCATCCAGCCCCACAGGTATGTATAACGCCATCCAACCCCACAGGTATGCATAATGCCATCCAGCCCCACAGGTATGCATAATGCCATCCAGCCCCACAGGTATGCATAATGCCATCCAGCCCCACAGGTTTGTATAACTCCATCCAGCCCCACAGGTATGTTTAATGCCATCCAGCCCCACAGGTATGCATAATGCCATCCAGCCCCACAGGTATGCATAATGCCATCGGCCCCACAAGTATGTATAACTCCATCCAGCCCCACAGGTATATATAACGCCATCTAGCCCCACAGGTATGCATAACGCCACCTCACCCTACAGGTATGCATAACGCCACCCTGCCCTACAGGTATGCATAACGCCATCCAGCCCTATAGGTATGTATAACGCTATCCAGCCCCATAGGTATGTGTAACGTCATCCAGCCCCATAGGTATGTGTAACGTCATCCAGCCCTACAGGTATGCATAACGCCATCCAGCCCCACAGGTATGCGTAACGCCATCCAGCCTACAGGTATGCGTAACGCCATCCAGCCCCACAGGTATGCATAACGCCATCCAGCCCCATAGGTATGCGTAACGCCATCCAGCCCTACAGGTATGCGTAACGCCATCCCGCCCTACTGGTATGCGTAACACCATCCAGCCCTACAGGTATGCATAGCGCCATCCAGCCCTACAGGTATGTCTAACGCTGTCCAGCCCCAAAGGTATGTGTAACGCCGTCCAGCCCTACAGGTATGCGTAACGCCATCCATCCCCACAGGTATGCGTAACGCCATCCAGCCCCACAGGTATGCGTAACGCCATCCAGCCCTACAGGTATGCGTAACGCCATCCAGCCCTACAGGTATGTATACCGCCAACCAGCCGCACACGTATGCGTAACGCCATCCAGCCCTACTGGTATGCATAATGCTATCCTTCCCTACACGTATGCATAAAGAGCCATCCCGCCCTACAGGTACGCGTAACGCCATCTTCAGATTGATGAACTGCGCTGCCTCTTTGTATGCTACATTGATGTAGAAAATAAACGATACATCGGCAAAATCAGCGATTTCTCCGCAGTTTAACAGTTGATGAATGATGAAGCCGGAGAAAGAGGTTTTGTATGTGTAACAAATAGACCCCATTGTGCACTGTTTTCATTAATTACTGAGATTAAGGGTAATGTGCGTCCCTTTTGGAGGTTGGAGGCCGCCCATTTAGCCCCTAATGTGCATCAGGTTACCCCTAAGTGTACTATTAGCCTCATACCTTGCTGCCACATCCGGCAGCTCCCTGCAGAGCATCCCACCCTCAGCGCTGCGGAGGCAGATATGGTAAAATGCTGATTTTCAGGCATTAGTAATGTATACTGCACAGAGAATACAGGTGTGAGCAGGTCATTTTACTCTCCCTGGAGGAAGATGAATTTATAAATAAGAAATACTGTACAAGTGGATATTTCCTGTAGGCGCCGGAGATAACACAATACAGGTTGTGGAATTGTGTGATTATTGTGCATTTAGATGATGGGGTCTGCACAGCTGCCATGACATCCCAATTACAGCAATTCTGCTTACAGCCTGGGGGGATGTGGGACCTGTAGCACTATAGGTGACCCACTTACCTCTCATCCATCCTATTTATAGGTTGGTTATTAATCTGTTGTAACAAGAAATACTAAATATTTTACTGTGTTAGGACTCTGTTTGGGGATCCTGGCTGTGCAGTTCTGGGGTTCACCAGTAGGGGCTGCTGTCTGGACTCAGCTCCCTGGTCTATTTGGTGTATCTCACATGTGAGGGGTGAATCTCCTCATTACGTCATGCACCTGCATTTCAAACTCATTGGGGTATAGTTAGTAAAGTGTAGGGTTTATAGAAGTGGAGATGTTGCCCATAGCAACCAATCAGATTCTAGCTATTATCTTCAAGATGGTGCTAAATAAATGTTAAGTAGAATCTGATTGGTTGCTATGGGCAACATCTCCCCTTCTATAAACCCAAACTTTAGTAAATATACCCCCATGTAACTGAATCTCTGTGTCAGATACTTCAAGTTTGTGGGGCCTATTCTCATCATCGAAGGCCTTATGACCTCCGATGATGACGTTTTGAACTCGCTGCGAGGGATACTTAAGTATCCAACTTGTAGCGGGGGGGGGAACGCAACACCGGAGCAATTCATCGTTGCTCCGTTGAGGGGACAACTGCTCCGAAAAGTGCATTCCCTTGATACTGTCACGCCCCCGACACACCCACCATCGATAGTCACCACCCAGGGACGCTAATGGGAACTGCATGGATCCCAGCTTGTGTGTGGGGTACTGCATTATTTAAACTAAGATCATTTAAAGTACATACATCCTTATGAATGGTTACAGTACATACGTCCTTATGAATGAACAAGAGAGTGCTAGCTCCATGGGAGAGCAGTTGAATGCTGTCTCATACGCTCTGCTCATTATAATGATAGCTGATGCTGTGTGTTGCAGGCAGATTTCCATCCAGCCTAATAACTTACTTTGTTGTGTACAGAACCCCACCTGCCGCACATTCTCATGGAGGACGGCGACATGACCCCATACGAGTACGAGCAATTCCTAAGAGGAAAGAGCGACTTTATCAGAGGAACCAAAAAAGACCCCAGCGCAGAGAAAAAGGTAAGAAATCAGTGGTCATTTTGCAGATGAATCTTGTCATGTTTGGTTCTGCGCAGGCGTCCGATACAAGAATACGCAACTCTGGGCGAGTCTTGCCCATAATAGGTGTAACTGGGCAGCAACTGGATTTTGTACATAGGCTTAGTGTTCGTACAGTCGCTCTACACTCATGTAGTGGATAGCACATCACTCATCTCCTGATATACTCTGTGCTGCTGGGGACCCTGCTTCTCCCACTATATAACTCTCAGTCTGTGACTTCCTGCTGCCTCCATTCCCCTCCTCACATCATGTCACTGCCCCTGTCACATGCAGACCTGTCCTCACCGACACCTCACTCATCTCCTGATATACTCTGTGCTGCTGGGGACCCTGCTCCTCCCACTATATAACTCTCAGTCTGTGGCTTCCTGCTGCCTCTATTCCCCTCCTCACATCATGTCACTGCCCCTGTCACATGCAGCCCTGTCCTCACTTAGCCATCACTCATCTCCTGATATACTCTGTGCTGCTGGGGACCCTGCTCCTCCCACTATATAACTCTCAGTCTGTGGCTTCCTGCTGCCTCCATTCCCCTCCTCACATCATGTCACTGCCCCTGTCACATGCAGCCCTATCCTCACTGACACATCACTCATCTCCTGATATACTCTGTGCTGCTGGGGACACAATGGGCTTTGCTCTTAATATTAATGCTGCTTTAAATGTCAAGGTCAGAGCCTCTGCTCTGTAGATATAGCTCATAGTTTATCACCACTCATTGTGATTTTAAATAAATTAAACATCACAAAGAGATTGCAGGACATGTACAACCACTGGACAGACTGACTGCCGCTATGGTGTCACTACAAGGCACATAGACAGCTCTGTAATAATAAAAGACAATGACATAGAGACACGCAATGTAGCAGCTGCTTACTAGATTATGACCCAGGTGATCGTTCTAATGACGCCCTCACCGTTCTCTCTTTATATCTCGGCAGACGGAGATAATCCGCAAGCGCCTCATTAAGGACATTTGTCACAACCCGGTGGTGATGCTGAATTTCTGCCCCGATCTCCAGTCTACCCAGACCGACCTCAGCAAGACGCAGGGGGAGTTCATCTTCCTCATCGATCGCAGTGGCAGTATGAGCGGAGTGAACATCACCAGAGTCAGGGTAATGTGGGGTGTCACCCCTGTGACACGGGGGCACTCGCTGCAACCTCTAATTCCTGCTCCTAAACATAGATTGTATGATACATATTAAATTGCACAGCGCGTGTGTACGCCGAGCCAGTCATTCTGCGCAGTGCCTTGCAGAGGGTGCACTTGCAGTTGGACCCCATTTGTCTGTAGGGACCAATCCGTACAGAGCTATGATCAGCGCTGTGGTCACATGGTGCGATTAACCTTTAAACGTGCATGAAAAAATAAATTAAAACGCAACAACCGCATGAAATTAGGTTTATTTCCCATTGAAGACTAATTTGTTAAATAAATAATCTGACGTAAACAGGACGTTGATTAATGTGACGCTTTGGGAAGACGTAGTTGAGATGGAGAAAGTTGTAACAGCGGGTTCCGCTGAGTAAGTGGCAGATTTAGCGTTGGCCCAGTCCTGGCCGCGCCACGTGACAATTACAGTCTGTACTCATTAGTCCATTACTCAGCGACCCTCCTGCTGTGTCCGTCATTAACTCTCCCCGTGGCCTCCACTTATGCAGCTGGCTCCATCGATGTTTAGGGGCACAATTATGAATATAGATATGATTGTGGCGATCCCCCCCCAAAAAAGTAGCCGTATCGCTGTATTTCTAAAACGAAAAAAATGTTGCGAAGAGCAGTTTTGAGCGACACTGGCCGGAGGTTCCGCTTCGTCAGCCCTAAACCTACAAAGAGCAGGGAGATTACTGGTGTATCTATAATGGGAGCATACAGGCCCCTGGGTTAAGGGAGCCTGTACTGCACACCTTGCACCCATTGATCTTATTCACCTTGCTGCTGACGGCGCCATTTTTATGAAGCTATCACTGAGAAAATGGTGCTTGCCTTCACCATTTTCCCAGAGATTTTGTGCATATGCAGCAGACTTATACCTTCCAGAAGGATCCCTGACAGAGATTGCGCGTGGGCCCCCTCGCCTGATGAAACGCCTAAGGGAGGAAGCCATTTTGTGGTCTTAGCCAAGAGTCAACTCACAAGGCTCTAGTGACGCCACTGAGGCATGAGGCGCTCAGTGTCTCTCTTGAGGCACCTCGCTCCTAAAGATGTCTCTACAAATTAGTGCAAAATGCAAATTGGCTGCCCCCCTGCTCTCTGTAGGGGACAGAACGCGTTCTGCCGTTGACAGGGTCTCTGCATAGACACTAAGAGCAGCAATGTCACTCACAGACAACGCAGATTTATTTACAATGACACCGGTAACTCTGCTGCACAGGTTTGCTGCTGTTGTTTGATTATTATTGTGTTTTGTTAAAATAATCACCTCGTTTAGCTCATCTGGCCAAACTGCAAATGACAAGAGAGAATATTCTGCAAACATCCTGTTGCCGCACGTCACCTCACAGGACCTAGAACCCCGCATTCTCTCCTGGCAACCACAGCTGAAGTCATTATAAAATCCATTAGCAGCTCCCGGGGGGGGGGGGGGGGGGTCCAGGCGCTGCTCCTCTAGGCCCAGATGTGCCATGAAAACACAAGGCGAATAGAGGCGCGGGCTGCGGAGGAAACGGCGGAGTAACTTAGCGGCCTCATTGGGAATAAAACCTCCACACAATTTATAAGCAGCAGATAATGGTTATCCGCCTCTCTGCTGCTTTCGGATGGAGAATAAATTCGTAAGAAAAAATGTTTTCTAAACCCGCTGGAGATTTCAGCCAACGTGTATCTTTCTCCTGCCTGCGTTAATGATCCGACCTGCGTTCATCAGATCATGTGCGATCCCATCGGCTGGCTGAGTGACACACGGGGTCATGCAAAATGGCCGCCGCAGATACAAAAAAATAGGCCAGGAAATCTCCGTCAGCCGAAGGAGATCTTGGCCTCTTCCCTCGCTCCCAATGGCATCGACACGCCTCCTTTTTTGGAAACGGAGGTCATCGCCGTCCCTCCCCCATGATATGTACACATTCAAAATGTCGACAGTCCTTCTCGCGACTACATTATGTTGACAGGTACTTCATGTTGACATGTTCATTATGTCAGCGAGGTCAACTTGCAACACGTCGACACCTAATTTTAACCCTTACTCTACATTATGTTGTAGATATGTCATATGTCAACATTTTCAGTATGTTGACAGTTTGCAAATATTAACATGCTCAACATTTTCACCAAGTCAGCATGGTAAAATTCGACATTCTGGTGTCGACATTATGACTGTCTTACTCTCATTGTAGACTTGCTGACTGCATTCTGCACTGCATGGGGGGAGAGGGGGGATATTTAGAATGTGCAGAGAGATTTATATTGGGGGGAGGGGGCGTGTCTTGGCTAAAATCTAAATTGCGGTGTAAAAATGAATGTCCAGCATTTGTGGGCTACATGCAAAAGCAGCCGGTGTTTACCTGCATGCAAACATAATAAATGCCAACACGTTGGTCTTCTAAGGCCGTAAGCCTTTCATAAAATCATTTCAAAGCACAGACATCATTATAGACTTGTCACATTCCACGATATATATATATTTGGATTGGAGAGGCCATTTGCATTATGAAAGACAGATTATGTTTACGTAAGAGCTGTCCCGGCTGGATCATATTATTTCAATTGTTCCAAAATCCAGATGCAAAAAAAAAAAAGAGAAAAATGCTGGAAGTTTTATTGTAAAATGTGCGAAATATAATAAATAGACCCCAGAGATAGAGGTGTAAGCTCTGGGTGAAGCCAGCAGTGCCAGTACTGGAGGATGAGGCCCCTTTTCTGCGACAATATGCTAAGTAAAGGACCCTCACTTCGCAGATCACGTCCCGGGCTCCCAATCAATGGCGCTGTGGCGGGAAGTGCTCTTCTCTCTAGCAGCAGAAGATTCCTCCATGATGATTGCAGTCTTAACGATCTTACAACTATCCCACGTTGCACATGAGCTACAGACCTCTGTCCGCCCTGTCAGATCAATATTACAATGTGCGTGAAGCAATTGCTGGAGCTTTTTTCTACTTGTTATCTAATTAAAAATGACGATATTAAAAACAATCGATTGTGAAGTGTGTAGCTGAAGTGTATATTGATGATGTCTGCCTTCAACCTGAAACAAAAGAAATGACTCCATGTGGCCAACTGTAAATATGCCAGTATAATGTAACCCGTCACCCCACCGCTGTCCTCCACAGGCTGGACCCCATCCAGTCTGCCAATAAAGTGGTTTTTGTTTAACTTAGAATTAACACGAGAAAAAATAAGTGAGAGAAGAGACAAGGGATGAAGTTGTTTCTCTCAGTTCAAAGGAGTAGTAGACTCACTATGGCCACTGATGGTTAGCGCTGGCCGGTCAGAGTCTAACAGATGTGCACCTGGGACACGCACGGGAATGTTTGGGCTTGGCGGCAGGAGGCCCGCAGGTCATGGCCCTTGAGGTGGCTTTCAGCCTGGTGTCACGTGTACAGAGACAGAATCAAGCCAAGGTCAAAACCAGAAACCATGGAGCAAAGTACTGAACCAGGAGATGAGGGTTACGTAGAAACAGAGTGAGAGAACGGAGAAGAAAGAAGAGAGGACCGTATTCGCATATCTAGAATAATGAGGCCTAAAACTGAAGGGTGTCCTAGGTCTACAGATCTCAGCGATGAGTTCCCTAGAGAAGGCATAAAGTGACCCTCTGTAGACACCCGGTGATAGATTGGAGCTGCACCCACTCTTAATTGTTGTACTGTGAGATAACTTCAATTGCAGAAATCTATTTAGAGTTCTCTAGAATTTTGGTGCTTAGCTGAGGTCGCGGGAGCCGCCCCAGGTCTTCCTATGGTTTGTCTGCATCGGAGTTCCTGTGCAGGTCTTTCTTGTACCCTATTAGATAACAATCTTTTGGACGTCTCCTTCATTTTCCTTTTGAATTAGGAGACAGCATTTGAGTCTATTCTATATAGTTACCCCCCCCCCCCTCACGTAACCCACCAAACTATTTAGGGAAGAAACTACGAGTAGAGAGCAACAAGTTATAGGTCCTATTACTGTCCTGTTAGGGATTCAGAAGGATTTTCTGCCTCCTCTGATGTGTTCAAGGACGCATGCTGTGAGGAGAGAGAGAGAGAGAGAGAGAGGGAGAGAGGGAGAGAGAGAGAGAGAGAGAGAAAGGGAGAGGGAGGGACAGAGGGAGACAGAGAGAGAGAAAGGGAGAGGGAGGGACAGAGGCAGAGAGAGAGAGAGGGAGAGAGAGAGAAAGGGAGAGGGAGGGACAGAGGGAGACAGAGAGAGAGAAAGGGAGAGGGAGGGACAGAGGGAGAGAGAGAGAGAGAAAGGGAGAGGGAGGGACAGAGGGAGACAGAGAGAGGGAGAGAGAGAGAGAGAAAGGGAGAGGGAGGGACAGAGGGAGACAGAGAGAGAGAAAGGGAGAGGGAGGGACAGAGGGAGAGAGAGAAAGGGGGAGAGAGAGGGGGACGGAGAGAGAGGGAGAAAGAGGGGGGAACAGAGGGAGGGAGAGAGGGGGAACAGAGGGAGAGAGATAAAGAGAGGATGGGGCAGAAGGAGAGAGAGAGAGGGGGAAAGGGGGAGAGAGAGAGGGAAAGGGTAAGAGAGGGGGATGGAGGGAGGGAAAGTGAGAGGGGGGAAGAGAGCGAGGGAGAGAGAGAGGAGGGAAGAGAGGGAGGGAGAGAGAGAGGAGGGAAGAGAGGGAGGGAGAGGATGGGACAGAAGGAGAGAGAGAGGGAGGGAGAGTGACAGGGACAGAGGGATAGAGAGGGGAATAGAGGGACAGAGAAATTTGGAACAGAGGGAGAGAGAGGGATAGGGAAAGGGTGGGGGGGAAGAGAGAGAGAGGGGGACAGAGGGAGAGAGAGAGAGAGAGAGAGAGAGTGAGAGAGGGACAGGGAAAGAGAATGAGAAAGGGGGAGATTTATCAAATCTTGGAGAGATATAAAGTGGACAGGTTGGTTGCTATGAGCAATCGGCTTCTAATGCTGGGTACACACTAGATAATATATACATTTGAACAGCTATAAGTATATATATATATATATATAGATAGATAAACGCTGTATCTTTCAGTCCATCTGGAAGTGTGTACACACAATATACTTGTATCTGTGTGAACAACGTCTTTCTGGAGGTACCATCTCCTGGTAATTTTTGCGAATTATATCCCATAGGCTACAGCAGCACAACGACATAGCGTCCCGCAGCGCGCTAAACCTGACATCTTCCCAACCCCCATAGAAACCTACGGGGGCTGCGGCTGCTGTTAGACATATCTGCTGTGATCCCTCCATATATATCTGGGGGATACTTAATATTTGCGCATATATTTAATGATAAATAGGCCCAAGAGAGAGCGAGAGAGAGAGAGAGAAAAAGAGAGAGAGAAAGAGAGAGAGAGAGAGAGTGTAAGGAATAACGAGGCTAAAGGAACATGACAGCCGGACACACCATACGGCTATTGATCAGCCAGGTGATTGACTAGTGGGATCTCGGAGAGTTATTATCACAGAATAGACAGACACAAAGGAACGCAGCACTCTCATTACCGCCCAGAGGAGAACCTCTCCCCCTCAGCCCGCACACCCTCGTCTACACCCACAGACGCATTTATATCCTGTATTTTACATGCAATAAGTAAATGTATAATTATTTTCAAAGTGTAAAATATAATTAACACTAGCGAAGTTGCACATAACCAGCTGTGTCTGCTGGAGCTGACAGGATCCTGGGAATCAGATTAATGAGGAAATAGGAGGTTAGGTCCCTCTCTGTAATAGATCCCAGACTCCCCCCATAGCGAGACAGAGGTTAACCCTTCCCCCACCACACATCGCAAGCCTGGCCGTCATTGTAGCTTCCTACAGAAATTAATACTTCACATAATTGATGACTTTAAAATCTGATGCTGTCTGGTGCGTGTCTGATATTAAGGCAAATAAGTAATATAAACATTTTCTACAGTCTAATTATCTCTTATTGTATTAAATCTGCTCTTACTTTAATTGCTTTGGTGAGAGAGAATTTCAGATCCATCATACTTTGATATATTTGCATGTAATTAAGGATAACGTTGCAGCCGCTCTCATCCCCAGCACAGACTGCCTGAAAATAATTAAGAAATTGGGTTTGAGAAAAGGGAAATGGATTTATAAGGAAAGTTTACTGCGATCCACCAATAATCATCGTTCTGCTAGAGAGAGCCAATCGTTTTCAGGAAGCGGCCATTTTGTCACATTCTAGGCCTCTTACCTGAGGAGGTGCAGCTAATGCTTAGTCATACCTTCCAACAGTTCTGATATATATGGGATAGTCCCAACAGGGGACCGCTCCGAAGTAGATTCTGGTGAAGCATAGGGCATGTTTTAGGGTGTCCTGACTTTGTCTAGTGTAGTGAATGATGGGCATGAGGCATAGGACATGCTGTGAGAGAGGGCATAAGGCGGGAAGATGGCTGTTCTGGTAGGAATGAAGTATTATGCATGATCTGGGCTGTAGTGTAGATGGCTGGTGGGTGTGAGGTATAGGGTGTGCTGGGGATGTAGTGTAGATGGCTGGTGGCCATGAGGCATAGGGTGTGCTGGGGCAGTAGTGTAGATGGCTGGTGGGTGTGAGGCATAGGGTGTGCTGGGGCAGTAGTGTAGATGGCTGGTGGGTGTGAGGCATAGGGTGTGCTGGAGGTGTAGTGTAGATGGCTGGTGGGTGTGAGGTATAGGGTGTGCTGGGGGTGTAGTGTAGATGGCTGGTGGGTGTGAGGCATAGGGTGTGCTGGGGGTGTAGTGTAGATGGCTGGTGGGTGTGAGGTATAGGGTGTGCTGGGGGTGTAGTGTAGATGGCTGGTGGGTGTGAGGCATAGGGTGTGTGGGGGTGTAGTGTTGATGGCTGGTGGGTGTGAGGTATAGGGTGTGCTGGAGGTGTAGTGTAGATGGCTGGTGGGTGTGAGGCATAGGGTGTGCGGGGGCTGTAGTGTAGATGGCTGGTGGATGTGAGGTATAGGGTGTGCTGGGGCTGTAGTGTAGATGGCTGGTGGGTGTGAGGCATAGGGTGTGCTGGGGCTGTAGTGTAGATGGCTGGTGGGTGTGAGGCATAGGGTGTGCTGGGATGTAGTGTAGATGGCTGGTGGGTGTGAGGTATAGGGTGTGCTGGGGCTGTAGTGTAGATGGCTCGTGGGTGTGAGGTATAGGGTGTGCTGGGGGTGTAGTGTAGATGGCTGGTGGCCATGAGGCATAGGGTGTGCTGGGGCAGTAGTGTAGTTGGCTGGTGGGTGTGAGGCATAGGGTGTGCTGGGGATGTAGTGTAGATGGCTGGTGGGTGTGAGGCATAGGGTGTGCTGGGGGAGTAGTGTAGATGGCTGGTGGGTGTGAGGTATAGGGTGTGCTGGGGGTGTAGTGTAGATGGCTGGTGGGTGTGAGGCATAGGGTGTTCTGGGGGTGTAGTGTAGATGGCTGGTGGGTGTGAGGCATAGGGTGTGCTGGGGGTGTAGTGTAGATGGCTGGTGGGTGTGAGGTATAGGGAGTGCTGGGGGTGTAGTGTAGATGGCTGGTGGGTGTGAGGCATAGGGTGTTCTGGGGGTGTAGTGTAGATGGCTGGTGGGTGTGAGGTATAGGGTGTGCTGGGGGTGTAGTGTAGATGGATGGTGGGTGAGGCATAGGTTGTGCTGGGGGTGTAGTGTAGATGGCTGGTGGGTGTGAGGTATAGGGTGTGCTGGGGGTGTAGTGTAGATGGCTGGTGGGTGTGAGGCATAGGGTGTGCTGGGGGTGTAGTGTAGATGGCTGGTGGGTGTGAGGTATAGGGAGTGCTGGGGGTGTAGTGTAGATGGCTGGTGGGTGTGAGGCATAGGGTGTTCTGGGGGTGTAGTGTAGATGGCTGGTGGGTGTGAGGTATAGGGTGTTCTGGGGGTGTAGTGTAGATGGCTGGTGGGTGAGGCATAGGTTGTGCTGGGGGTGTAGTGTAGATGGCTGGTGGGTGTGAGGCATAGGGTGTGCTGGGGATGTAGTGTAGATGGCTGGTGGGTGTGAGGCATAGGGTGTGCTGGGGGAGTAGTGTAGATGACTGGTGGTTGTGAGGCATAGGGTGTGCTGGGGGTGTAGTGTAGATGGCTGGTGGGTGTGAGGCATAGGGTGTGCTGGGGGTGTAGTGTAGATGGCTGGAGGGTGTGAGGCATAGAGTGTGCTGGGGTTGTAGTGTAGATGGCTGGTGGGTGTGAGGTATAGGGTTTTCTGGGGGTGTAGTGTAGATGGCTGGTGGGTGTGAGGTATAGGGTTTGCTGGGGGTGTAGTGTAGATGGCTGGTGGGTGTGAGGTATAGGGTGTGCTGGGGGTGTAGTGTAGATGGCTGGTGGGTGTGAGGCATAGGGTGTGCTGGGGGTGTAGTGTAGATGGCTGGTGGGTGTGAGGCATAGGGTGTGCTGGGGCTGTAGTTTAGATGGCTGGTGGGTGTGAGGTATAGGGTGTGCTGGGGGTGTAGTGTAGTGTGGATGGCTGGTGGTAGTGCGGTATAGGGTGTGCTGGGGGCGTAGTGTAGATGACTGGTGGGTGTGAGGCATAGGTTGTGCTGGTGGTGTAGTGTAGATGGCTGGTGGGTGTGAGGCATAGGGTGTGTGGGGGTGTAGTGTAGATGGCTGGTGGGTGTGAGCCATAGGGTGTGCTGGGGGTGTGGTGTAGATGGCTGGTGGGTGTGAGGCATAGGGTGTGCTGGGGGTGTAGTGTAGATGGCTGGTGGGTGTGAGCCATAGGGTGTGCTGGGGGTGTGGTGTAGATGGCTGGTGGATATGAGGTATAGGGTGTGCTGGGGGTGTAGTGTAGATGGCTGGTGGGTGTGAGGCATAGGTTGTGTGGGGGTGTAGTGTAGATGGCTGGTGGGTGTGAGGTATAGGGTGTGCTGGGAGTGTTGTGTAGATGGCTGGTGGGTGTGAGGCATAGGGTGTGCTGGGGGTGTAGTGTGGGTGTGCGGTATAGGTTGTGCTGGGGGTGTAGTGTAGATGGCTGGTGGGTGTGAGGCATAGGGTGTGTGGGGTGTAGTGTAGATGGCTGGTGGGTGTGAGGCATAGGGTGTGCTGGGGGTGTAGTGTAGATGGCTGGTGGGTGTGAGCCATAGGGTGTGCTGGGGGTGTAGTGTAGATGGCTGGTGGGTATGAGCCATAGGGTGTGCTGGGGGTGTGGTGTAGATGGCTGGTGGATGTGAGGTATAGGGTGTGCTGGGGGTGTAGTGTAGATGGCTGGGTGGGTGTGAGGTATAGGGTGTGTGGGGCTGTAGTGTAGATGGCAGGTGGGTGTGAGGCATAGGGTGTGATGGGGCTGTAGTGTAGATGTCTGGTGGGTGTGAGGTATAGGGTGTGCTGGGGCTGTAGTGTAGTTGGCTGGTGGGTGTGTGGTATAGGGTGTGCTGGGGGTGCAGTGTGGATGGCTGGTGGGTGTGAGGCATAGGGTGTGTGGGGCTGTAGTGTAGATGGCTGGTTGGTGTGAGGTATAGGGTGTGCTGTATGTGTAGTGTAGATGGCTGGTGGGTGTGAGGTATTGGGTGTGCTGGGGGTGTAGTGTAGATGGCTAGTGGGTGAGGCATAGGGTGTTCTGGGGGTGTAGTGTAGATGGCTGGTGGGTGTGAGGCATAAGGTGTGCTGGGGCTGTAGTGTAGATGGCTGGTGGGTGTGAGGCATAGGGTGTGTGGGGGTGTAGTGTAGATGGCTCGTGGGTGTGAGGTATAGGGTGTGCTGGAGGTGTAGTGTAGATGGCTGGTGGGTGTGAGGTATAGGGTGTGCTGGGGGTGTAGTGTAGATGGCTGGTGGGTGTGAGGTATAGGGTGTGCTGGGGGTGTAGTGTAGATGGCTGGTGGGTGTGAGGTATAGGGCATGCTTTCGGGTGTAGTGACGATGCCTGGTAGGTGGCCATGAGGCATAGGGTGTGCTGGGGGACCTTGCATTATGAACGATAGGGATGTGCCATGATAAATACAAAGTTACGTGAGAAGTGTTGGGTTCTGTTCTCCCGTCCCTCTGGCTCCCTACATGGACAATGCCCTCTTATGGAGAAGTGACGAGAGACAATTTATAGGAACTGGATGACTAGAGATGTCCGATATATCCAGAATGTTGCTATAGACGGGACCTATCGCCTGTTCACTACGGAGGCAGCCATTTCCTGGGCTGAAACAATACATATTAGTAGCTAACCTATACATTTACCAGCAACTAGTGACCTCACAAAATGGCCGCCACTACTGTATAAATGTGCCAAGTGGCTTTTAAAAGGTTATTTTTCTGATATATTCCATTTGTATATTACAATTTCATTTCTCTATTCCTTTGTGCCCATAGGATGCCATGTTGGTCATTCTGAAAAGTCTTATGCCAACAACACTCTTCAATATCATTGGCTTCGGTTCCACGTTCAAGTCTCTGTTCCCGTGTAGCCAGAGCTATAATGAGGTAAGTACATTATGTTGTACAGTTTGTCCCCAGTGCCGTATATAATGGCCTAATCTCACCAGGACTTTCCTATAGGTAAATCTTCCATTCCTTTCCCTCCATCCATCAGTATTTTCCACTATTATCTAACAATACGGACACACATAATAAATCATATGTAAGTCTTCTCTCTGTAATGCGCAATATAGCTGTCAGTGTGTCTTCATTTCCCCCTCCATAAGACTTACCATATTAAATGTGATTTATTACTTTCTACAATGTTATTTACATTTTACTATCAGGTCTGGAACCGGCCGGAATAGTCAGACGAGCCTAATAATGGCTTATTAATGATGCTCTCAAACTATGGCTCGTATTCAATTTGTTTACTTTTTCATCTGCCGGACTTGTTGCCTACTTGGCGCGTTTTGGACGTGGAAACTTAACAGGTGCGCCCCTGCTATTCGCGTATTCGATTACAAACTAGGGGTGAGCGGGTTCGATTTTACTCGGATCTTTTTATTGGCTATCGCCGAACACGTGTTTTGGATAGCGAATGAAATCGAGCCGAAATTGCGGTAAAGTGGCGATAAGAACCGAGTAAAACCGAGTAAAACCGAACCCGCTCACCCCTATTACAATCCAGGCGAAAACTAGGGGTGTGCACCGGACACTTTTCGTGTTTTGTGTTTTGGTTTTGGATCTGGATCTTTCTTCGTGTTTTGGATCTGGATTGGTTTTGCCAAAACCACCCTTCCGTGTTTTGGGTTCTGGGTTTTGTGTTTTGGATCTGGATTTTTTCTTAAAAAATAAAAAAAAAACGCTAAAATCACATAAATGGGCCTTTTTTTGTTCCTACGCTATTAATAACCCCAATAACATTAATTTCCACTCATTTCCACTCTATTCTGAACACCTCACACCTCACAATATTGTTTTTAGGCCAAAAGGTTGTACCGAGGAAGCTGGATGACTATGCTAAGCGACACAAGGGGGCGGCACAAACACGTGGCCCATCTAGGAGTGGCACTGCAGTGGCAGACAGGAAGCCAATCAGCGTTATGGTGCCCATTTGCATGTAGCACGAACCCGGGAGATCCGTGCTACATGCATCTGTGTGATTGGCACAGAGCAATGACAGGTCCGTGAGACCCGTCTGTGCTGCTGTGGTAAAAAAAAAAAAAAAAACCTGTGTAAAAAAAGAAAAAAATGGCGTGCACCCCCCCAAAAAAGAGCAACCAGCCCCGGGCATTAGTAACCCAGTGCTGGGTGTGCTTAAATACAGGGGACAAACGACGTAGGGGTCCCCTGTACTTAAGCACAACCAGCACCGGGCTAGTCAGAACCAGCGCTGGTTGCCAAAATACGGGGGACAAACGACGTAGGGGTCCCCTGTATTCTGCGCAACCAGCTCTGGGCTCTGATCCTGTCCTGGTTCTGGAAATATAGGGGACAAAAAATGAGTAGGGTTCCCCTGTATGTTCCAGAACCAGCACTGGACTTTTTCTAGCGGGGGGCTGATGCCACAGCCAGGGGAGCCCTTTCACCGGGCCCCCCAGCCGCAGCATCAACCCTGACCGCTAGTCAGCCCAGGCCGGGGATCCCTGGAGAGCTGGGGACCCCCCCAATAAAGGGGTCACCCTCTCCAGGGCACCCCAGGCCCAGGCTGATAGCCCGGGGCTATCCCCGCCACCCCTGGTGGCGGTGGGTGGCGGGTTGATTGTGTGGTGTGGTGTAAATAAAGAATATCAAACATTGTCTTTACAAGTAGAACTGCAAGTCCCAGCTAGCCTGCCCCGCATGCTGGTACTTGGAGAACCACAAGTACCAGCATGCAGGGCATTAAGGGCCCACTAGTACCTGTAGTTCACCTGTAAAAAAAATGTTTAAAAAAACACAGGACACACACACCGTGACAGTATAAGTTTATTAAACATACATACACACACACACATGTACACATACTCACCTATGTAACCTGTAGCATCGGTCCACTTGTCCGGTAAAGTATCCCTAGGGGACCTGTGAAAAAAAACATACTCACCATCTCCTATGCGAGGTTCTGTCCTCTTCGTTCCAAAGTAGGCATCCCCGGACTTGGCAAAAAAAAAAAAACGAAAACGCGATCCACGAACTTAGTACCGTTCTATAGAACGGTACTTCCCGAATGAGAGCTTAGCGGCGGGGTATCACCATGGAAACCCCGCTGCTAAGCGTTCATTGGCTGAGAGAGGTCATCTCCCGTCTCTCAGCCAATGAACGGCTCCCTCCATTGTAGTCAATGGTGGGAACCGCAGGGTAAACTTTAATAACCTTGCGGCTCCCAGCATTGACTACAATGGAGGGAGCCGTTCATTGGCTGAGAGAGACGGGAGATGGCCTCTCTCAGCCAATGAACGCTTAGCAGCGGGGTTTCCATGGTGATACCCCGCCGCTAAGCTCTCATTCGGGAAGTACCGTTCTATAGAACGGTACTAAGTTCGTGGATCGCGTTTTCGTTTTTTTTTTTTTGCCAAGTCCGGGGATGCCTACTTTGGAACGAAGAGGACAGAACCTCGCATAGGAGATGGTGAGTATGTTTTTTTTCACAGGTCCCCTATGGATACTTTACCGGACAAGTGGACCGATGCTACAGGTTACATAGGTGAGTATGTGTACATGTGTGTGTGTGTATGTATGTTTAATAAACTTATACTGTCACGGTGTGTGTGTCCTGTGTTTTTTTTTAAACATTTTTTTACAGGTGAACTACAGGTACTAGTGGGCCCTTAATGCCCTGCATGCTGGTACTTGTGGTTCTCCAAGTACCAGCATGCGGGGCAGGCTTGCTGGGACTTGCAGTTCTACTTGTAAAGACAATGTTTGATATTCTTTATTTACACCACACCACACAATCAACCCGCCACCCACCGCCACCAGGGGTGGCGGGGATAGCCCCGGGCTATCAGCCTGGGCCTGGGGTGCCCTGGAGAGGGTGACCCCTTTATTGGGGGGGTCCCCAGCTCTCCAGGGATCCCCGGCCTGGGCTGACTAGCGGTCAGGGCTGATGCTGCGGCTGGGGGGCCCGGTGAAAGGGCTCCCCTGGCTGTGGCATCAGCCCCCCGCTAGAAAAAGTCCAGTGCTGGTTCTGGAACATACAGGGGAACCCTACTCATTTTTTTCCCCTGTATTTCCAGAACCAGGACCGGATCAGAGCCCAGAGCTGGTTGCGCAGAATACGGGGGACCCCTACGTCGTTTGTCCCCCGTATTTTGGCAACCAGCTCTGGTTCTGACTAGCCCGGTGCTGGTTGTGTTTAAGTACAGGGGACCCCTATGTCGTTTGTCCCCTGTATTTAAGCACACCCAGCACTGGGTCACTAATGCCCGGGGCTGGTTGCTCTTTTTTTGGGGGGGGGGCACGCCATTTTTTTCTCTTTTTACACAGGTTTTTTTTTTTTTTATTTACCACAGCAGCACAGACGGGTCTCACGGACCCGTTAGTGCTCTGTGTCAATGACACAGATGCAAGTAGCACGGATCTCCTGGTCCGTGCGTGCATCTGTGTCATTGAAATACACAGCAGCACAGACGGGTCTCACTGACCCATCTGTGCTCTGTGTCACTGTCAATCACACAGATGCATGTAGCACGGATCTCACGAGTCCGTGCTACATGCAAATGAGCACCATAATGCTGATTGGCTGAGAGCCGTGACAGACGGCTCTGTCAGCCAATCAGCACTTTGCCCATTAAAGGCAAAGGCATTTTTTTTTAAATGGCCGCTCGAGGCAAAACCTCGAGATCCGACAGCAGATCTCGAGGTTTTGCCTCGGGAGAGGGATCCGGGGCAGACAGGGAGATCCGAGCTTGGGCTCGGATCGCCCCGGATCCCCGAAGTTCGGGTGGGTTCGGTTCTCAGGGAACCGAACCCGCTCATCCCTAGCGAAAACGCGTCTCCGCGAAACTGAAACAGGCGAAAAGTGCTGTCAAAAATGGGGAAATCAGCCTGCAACCCCCCCAAAAGATGCACTAACATCGGGGATCAAATATACATGTCCCCTAATTGCCCTACTGAAGCTTTTTGGGGTACTTAATTGATGTTAATTGCCTGTATTTGTAATTGTCTTTGCACAAGTGGTGAAGAATGGCGTAAAGCAGCATTTGTTGGGGACAATAAGTAGTCCTGTCATATTTGGGGTACCTGAGAATGGGTGCTAGCATCTCTTAATGTCTGTAAAGTGATGTTTTAAATAAAGTGAAATTCCTCCATCATACAAGTACCTGCAATCCCAAAAACACTTCACCACCTCTTAGACCACCCCCAGAACCTTATGTCGCTAGTTTTTGAAGTTGTCCCCCCACTTTGTACTTTTTAATCCCCAAAATGAAAGTACTCTTTGGGGTGCTACTCAGTTTTTTCCAAGAATTTTTTGACGGAGTTGTTATACAGCACAGACAGTACCGTACACCTCAGATACAGCTATATATACAGCACAGACAGTACAGTGCACCTCAGATACAGCTATATATACAGCACAGACAGTACCGTACACCTCAGCTACAGCTATATATACAGCACAGACAGTACAGTGCACCTCAGATACAGCTATATATACAGCACAGACAGTACAGTGCACCTCAGCTACAGCTATATATACAGCACAGACAGTACAGTACACCTCAGCTACAGGTATATATACAGCACAGACAGTACAGTGCACCTCAGCTACAGCTATATATACAGCACAGACAGTACAGTGCACCTCAGCTACAGCTATATATACAGCACAGACAGTACAGTACACCTCAGCTACAGCTATATATACAGCACAGACAGTACCGTACACCTCAGCTACAGCTATATATACAGCACAGACAGTACAGTACACCTCAGCTACAGCTATATATACAGCACAGACAGTACAGTGCACCTCAGATACAGCTATATATACAGCACAGACAGTACAGTGCACCTCAGATACAGCTATATATACAGCACAGACAGTACCGTACACCTCAGCTACAGCTATATATACAGCACAGACAGTACAGTACACCTCAGCTACAGCTATATATACAGCACAGACAGTACAGTGCACCTCAGCTACAGCTATATATACAGCACAGACAGTACAGTGCACCTCAGCTACAGCTATATATACAGCACAGACAGTACAGTACACCTCAGATACAGCTATATATACAGCACAGACAGTACCGTACACCTCAGCTACAGCTATATATACAGCACAGACAGTACAGTGCACCTCAGATACAGCTATATATACAGCACAGACAGTACAGTGCACCTCAGCTACAGCTATATATACAGCACAGACAGTACAGTGCACCTCAGCTACAGCTATATATACAGCACAGACAGTACAGTACACCTCAGATACAGCTATATATACAGCACAGACAGTACCGTACACCTCAGCTACAGCTATATATACAGCACAGACAGTACAGTACACCTCAGCTACAGCTATATATACAGCACAGACAGTACCGTGCACCTCAGATACAGCTATATATACAGCACAGACAGTACAGTACACCTCAGCTACAGCTATATATACAGCACAGACAGTACAGTGCACCTCAGCTACAGCTATATATACAGCACAGACAGTACCGTGCACCTCAGATACAGCTATATATACAGCACAGACAGTACAGTACACCTCAGCTACAGCTATATATACAGCACAGACAGTACAGTGCACCTCAGATACAGCTATATATACAGCACAGACAGTACAGTGCACCTCAGATACAGCTATATATACAGCACAGACAGTACAGTACACCTCAGCTACAGCTATATATACAGCACAGACAGTACAGTGCACCTCAGATACAGCTATATATACAGCACAGACAGTACCGTACACCTCAGCTACAGCTATATATACAGCACAGACAGTACCGTACACCTCAGATACAGCTATATATACAGCACAGACAGTACAGTGCACCTCAGATACAGCTATATATACAGCACAGACAGTACAGTACACCTCAGATACAGCTATATATACAGCACAGACAGTACAGTGCACCTCAGCTACAGCTATATATACAGCACAGACAGTACAGTACACCTCAGCTACAGCTATATATACAGCACAGACAGTACCGTACACCTCAGCTACAGCTATATATACAGCACAGACAGTACAGTGCACCTCAGCTACAGCTATATATACAGCACAGACAGTACAGTGCACCTCAGCTACAGCTATATATACAGCACAGACAGTACAGTGCACCTCAGCTACAGGTATATATACAGCACAGACAGTACCGTGCACCTCAGCTACAGCTATATATACAGCACAGACAGTACAGTGCACCTCAGCTACAGCTATATATACAGCACAGACAGTACCGTACACCTCAGATACAGCTATATATACAGCACAGACAGTACCGTGCACCTCAGCTACAGCTATATATACAGCACAGACAGTACAGTGCACCTCAGCTACAGCTATATATACAGCACAGACAGTACAGTACACCTCAGATACAGCTATATATATACAGCACAGACAGTACCGTACACCTCAGCTACAGCTATATATACAGCACAGACAGTACAGTGCACCTCAGATACAGCTATATATACAGCACAGACAGTACAGTGCACCTCAGCTACAGCTATATATACAGCACAGACAGTACAGTACACCTCAGCTACAGGTATATATACAGCACAGACAGTACAGTGCACCTCAGCTACAGCTATATATACAGCACAGACAGTACCGTACACCTCAGCTACAGCTATATATACAGCACAGACAGTACAGTACACCTCAGATACAGCTATATATACAGCACAGACAGTACAGTACACCTCAGATACAGCTATATATACAGCACAGACAGTACAGTGCACCTCAGATACAGCTATATATACAGCACAGACAGTACAGTGCACCTCAGATACAGCTATATATACAGCACAGACAGTACAGTGCACCTCAGCTACAGCTATATATACAGCACAGACAGTACAGTGCACCTCAGCTACAGCTATATATACAGCACAGACAGTACAGTACACCTCAGATACAGCTATATATACAGCACAGACAGTACCGTACACCTCAGCTACAGCTATATATACAGCACAGACAGTACAGTACACCTCAGATACAGCTATATATACAGCACAGACAGTACCGTACACCTCAGCTACAGCTATATATACAGCACAGACAGTACCGTACACCTCAGCTACAGCTATATATACAGCACAGACAGTACAGTACACCTCAGATACAGATATATATACAGCACAGACAGTACAGTGCACCTCAGCTACAGCTATATATACAGCACAGACAGTACAGTGCACCTCAGCTACAGCTATATATACAGCACAGACAGTACAGTACACCTCAGATACAGCTATATATACAGCACAGACAGTACAGTGCACCTCAGCTACAGCTATATATACAGCACAGACAGTACAGTGCACCTCAGCTACAGCTATATATATACAGCACAGACAGTACAGTACACCTCAGCTACAGCTATATATACAGCACAGACAGTACAGTGCACCTCAGCTACAGCTATATATACAGCACAGACAGTACAGTACACCTCAGATACAGCTATATATACAGCACAGACAGTACAGTGCACCTCAGATACAGCTATATATACAGCACAGACAGTACCGTACACCTCAGCTACAGCTATATATACAGCACAGACAGTACAGTGCACCTCAGATACAGCTATATATACAGCACAGACAGTACAGTACACCTCAGATACAGCTATATATACAGCACAGACAGTACAGTACACCTCAGCTACAGCTATATATACAGCACAGACAGTACCGTACACCTCAGATACAGCTATATATACAGCACAGACAGTACAGTGCACCTCAGCTACAGCTATATATACAGCACAGACAGTACCGTACACCTCAGCTACAGCTATATATACAGCACAGACAGTACAGTGCACCTCAGATACAGCTATATATACAGCACAGACAGTACAGTACACCTCAGATACAGCTATATATACAGCACAGACAGTACAGTACACCTCAGCTACAGCTATATATACAGCACAGACAGTACCGTACACCTCAGATACAGCTATATATACAGCACAGACAGTACAGTACACCTCAGCTACAGCTATATATACAGCACAGACAGTACCGTACACCTCAGATACAGCTATATATACAGCACAGACAGTACAGTGCACCTCAGCTACAGCTATATATACAGCACAGACAGTACAGTGCACCTCAGCTACAGCTATATATATACAGCACAGACAGTACAGTGCACCTCAGCTACAGCTATATATACAGCACAGACAGTACAGTGCACCTCAGCTACAGCTATATATACAGCACAGACAGTACAGTGCACCTCAGCTACAGCTATATATACAGCACAGACAGTACAGTGCACCTCAGCTACAGCTATATATACAGCACAGACAGTACAGTACACCTCAGCTACAGCTATATATACAGCACAGACAGTACAGTGCACCTCAGCTACAGCTATATATACAGCACAGACAGTACAGTACACCTCAGCTACAGCTATATATACAGCACAGACAGTACCGTACACCTCAGCTACAGCTATATATACAGCACAGACAGTACCGTACACCTCAGCTACTGCTATATATACAGCACAGACAGTACAGTGCACCTCAGCTACAGCTATATATACAGCACAGACAGTACCGTGCACCTCAGCTACAGCTATATATACAGCACAGACAGTACAGTACACCTCAGCTACAGCTATATATACAGTACAGACAGTACCGTACACCTCAGATACAGCTATATATACAGCACAGACAGTACAGTACACCTCAGATACAGCTATATATACAGCACAGACAGTACAGTACACCTCAGCTACAGCTATATATACAGCACAGACAGTACAGTACACCTCAGCTACAGCTATATATACAGCACAGACAGTACCGTACACCTCAGATACAGCTATATATACAGCACAGACAGTACCGTACACCTCAGCTACAGCTATATATACAGCACAGACAGTACAGTACACCTCAGCTACAGCTATATATACAGCACAGACAGTACAGTGCACCTCAGCTACAGCTATAAATACAGCACAGACAGTACAGTGCACCTCAGATACAGCTATATATACAGCACAGACAGTACAGTGCACCTCAGCTACAGCTATATATACAGCACAGACAGTACAGTGCACCTCAGCTACAGCTATATATACAGCACAGACAGTACAGTGCACCTCAGATACAGCTATATATATACAGCACAGACAGTACAGTACACCTCAGATACAGCTATATATACAGCACAGACAGTACCGTGCACCTCAGCTACAGCTATATATACAGCACAGACAGTACAGTGCACCTCAGCTACAGCTATATATACAGCACAGACAGTACAGTGCACCTCAGCTACAGCTATATATACAGCACAGACAGTACAGTGCACCTCAGCTACAGCTATATATACAGCACAGACAGTACAGTACACCTCAGATACAGCTATATATACAGCACAGGCAGTACAGTGCACCTCAGCTACAGCTATATATACAGCACAGACAGTACAGTACACCTCAGCTACAGCTATATATACAGCACAGACAGTACAGTGCACCTCAGATACAGCTATATATACAGCACAGACAGTACAGTGCACCTCAGCTACAGCTATATATACAGCACAGACAGTACAGTACACCTCAGATACAGCTATATATACAGCACAGACAGTACCGTACACCTCAGATACAGCTATATATACAGCACAGACAGTACAGTACACCTCAGATACAGCTATATATATACAGCACAGACAGTACAGTACACCTCAGATACAGCTATATATATACAGCACAGACAGTACAGTACACCTCAGATACAGCTATATATATACAGCACAGACAGTACAGTGCACCTCAGCTACAGCTATATATATACAGCACAGACAGTACAGTACACCTCAGATACAGCTATATATACAGCACAGACAGTACCGTGCACCTCAGCTACAGCTATATATACAGCACAGACAGTACAGTACACCTCAGCTACAGCTATATATACAGCACAGACAGTACAGTGCACCTCAGATACAGCTATATATACAGCACAGACAGTACAGTACACCTCAGATACAGCTATATATATACAGCACAGACAGTACAGTACACCTCAGATACAGCTATATATATACAGCACAGACAGTACAGTACACCTCAGATACAGCTATATATATACAGCACAGACAGTACAGTACACCTCAGATACAGCTATATATACAGCACAGACAGTACCGTGCACCTCAGCTACAGCTATATATACAGCACAGACAGTACAGTACACCTCAGCTACAGCTATATATACAGCACAGACAGTACAGTGCACCTCAGATACAGCTATATATACAGCACAGACAGTACAGTACACCTCAGATACAGCTATATATACAGCACAGACAGTACAGTGCACCTCAGCTACAGCTATATATACAGCACAGACAGTACAGTACACCTCAGATACAGCTATATATATACAGCACAGACAGTACAGTGCACCTCAGCTACAGCTATATATACAGCACAGACAGTACAGTACACCTCAGATACAGCTATATATACAGCACAGACAGTACAGTACACCTCAGCTACAGCTATATATACAGCACAGACAGTACAGTGCACCTCAGCTACAGCTATATATACAGCACAGACAGTACCGTACACCTCAGATACAGCTATATATACAGCACAGACAGTACAGTACACCTCAGCTACAGCTATATATACAGCACAGACAGTACCGTACACCTCAGCTACAGCTATATATACAGCACAGACAGTACCGTGTACCTCAGCTACAGCTATATATACAGCACAGACAGTACAGTACACCTCAGATACAGCTATATATACAGCACAGACAGTACCGTACACCTCAGATACAGCTATATATACAGCACAGACAGTACAGTACACCTCAGCTACAGCTATATATACAGCACAGACAGTACAGTACACCTCAGCTACAGCTATATATACAGCACAGACAGTACAGTGCACCTCAGCTACAGCTATATATACAGCACAGACAGTACCGTACACCTCAGCTACAGCTATATATACAGCACAGACAGTACAGTGCACCTCAGCTACAGCTATATATACAGCACAGACAGTACCGTACACCTCAGCTACAGCTATATATACAGCACAGACAGTACAGTGCACCTCAGCTACAGCTATATATACAGCACAGACAGTACCGTGCACCTCAGATATAGCTATATATACAGCACAGACAGTACAGTGCACCTCAGCTACAGCTATATATACAGCACAGACAGTACAGTGCACCTCAGCTACAGCTATATATACAGCACAGACAGTACCGTACACCTCAGCTACAGCTATATATACAGCACAGACAGTACAGTACACCTCAGATACAGCTATATATACAGCACAGACAGTACAGTACACCTCAGCTACAGCTATATATACAGCACAGACAGTACAGTGCACCTCAGCTACAGCTATATATACAGCACAGACAGTACAGTGCACCTCAGCTACAGCTATATATACAGCACAGACAGTACAGTGCACCTCAGCTACAGCTATATATACAGCACAGACAGTACAGTGCACCTCAGATACAGCTATATATACAGCACAGACAGTACAGTGCACCTCAGATACAGCTATATATACAGCACAGACAGTACCGTACACCTCAGCTACAGCTATATATACAGCACAGACAGTACCGTACACCTCAGATACAGCTATATATACAGCACAGACAGTACCGTACACCTCAGATACAGCTATATATACAGCACAGACAGTACCGTACACCTCAGCTACAGCTATATATACAGCACAGACAGTACCGTACACCTCAGCTACAGCTATATATACAGCACAGACAGTACAGTGCACCTCAGCTACAGCTATATATACAGCACAGACAGTACAGTGCACCTCAGATACAGCTATATATACAGCACAGACAGTACAGTGCACCTCAGCTACAGCTATATATACAGCACAGACAGTACAGTGCACCTCATCTACAGCTATATATACAGCACAGACAGTACAGTACACCTCAGATACAGCTATATATACAGCACAGACAGTACAGTGCACCTCAGCTACAGCTATATATACAGCACAGACAGTACAGTACACCTCAGATACAGCTATATATACAGCACAGACAGTACAGTACACCTCAGCTACAGCTATATATACAGCACAGACAGTACAGTGCACCTCAGCTACAGCTATATATACAGCACAGACAGTACAGTGCACCTCAGCTACAGCTATATATACAGCACAGACAGTACAGTACACCTCAGCTACAGCTATATATACAGCACAGACAGTACCGTACACCTCAGCTACAGCTATATATACAGCACAGACAGTACAGTACACCTCAGATACAGCTATATATACAGCACAGACAGTACAGTGCACCTCAGCTACAGCTATATATACAGCACAGACAGTACCGTACACCTCAGATACAGCTATATATACAGCACAGACAGTACCGTGCACCTCAGCTACAGCTATATATACAGCACAGACAGTACAGTACACCTCAGCTACAGCTATATATACAGCACAGACAGTACAGTGCACCTCAGCTACAGCTATATATACAGCACAGACAGTACAGTGCACCTCAGCTACAGCTATATATACAGCACAGACAGTACAGTGCACCTCAGCTACAGCTATATATACAGCACAGACAGTACCGTACACCTCAGATACAGCTATATATACAGCACAGACAGTACAGTACACCTCAGCTACAGCTATATATACAGCACAGACAGTACCGTACACCTCAGCTACAGCTATATATACAGCACAGACAGTACAGTGCACCTCAGCTACAGCTATATATACAGCACAGACAGTACAGTACACCTCAGATACAGCTATATATACAGCACAGACAGTACAGTGCACCTCAGCTACAGCTATATATATACAGCACAGACAGTACAGTGCACCTCAGCTACAGCTATATATACAGCACAGACAGTACAGTGCACCTCAGCTACAGCTATATATACAGCACAGACAGTACCGTGCACCTCAGCTACAGCTATTTAGATGCAATTAGACATCAGTCCTGTGTATAAGGATTACTAAGGCAGTAAAATAAATAAAATACCCGCCCGTCTGTACAGCTGTAATCCTGTGCATTTAATAAGCCCGTTTTGTGTCAGCTAATTCCGGGAAGATGAAGAGAATCTGAGCTTTGATGGGAATCCCTCAGAGCCAGGGACATGGCGTCCTTTAATCACAGCGAGCAGAGCGCCGCGTCCACAGTCATGAGATCCAGTACGAGACAAAGAGCGGCTACTAGAATGGAGCCTGTAGTAAGATATACTGGTCCCAGTAATGGGGTTCACATGGGCGCTTGCTGTGCAGGGACAGTCTCAGGATTGTGTCAGTGGGAATTATTTCTATAAAGCGTTTTAGTAGGAAGACATTGGGCCTGATTCCTGGGTCAGATGCGGACGCAGACCAGCTGCTGCTTCTGTCGCAGTTGCGTCTGCGTCTTATGCTAATACCCAGTTTCAGCGACTCAGTTGCGTCACTCCCACGTTGGCTGAGCCCCCCAGGAACACTCACCAAAATCCACAGGCCATGCACATGATACTGCAAAGCCTCTCTGAGCCCCAACAATCAGAACGTGCGCTGTGCGACGCAAACGCATCTGTTGACATCAGCCAACTACGCACGGCATCGCCACTGCGTCCGAATCAAACCCATTGATTGCAGAATAAAGCTGTCCAGCATTTGTGGGCTACATGCAGAAGCAGCCGGTGTTTGCCCTGCATTCAAAATAATAACTGTACCCCCCTCCCCCTCGCTGCATTGCAGCATGGTTTGTTCCAGTTGTTCCAGGCGCAAAGTTACGTGTTTTTTTTAGCTTATACTCCCAAGCCAGAATCGGCTCCATGATCTCACTATTACATGTATTAAATGTGTACGGTTAACAAATCAAGACTGAGAGTAAACCGGATTCAAGGTTTATTTCCCTTCGGAACCTTTGTCTGCCTGGTTATTGGGGAATGTAAATACAGGGTGTCAGTGACAGGGTAAGGCGTGTAGTGCAGGAGCTTAGGGCCTGATTCAGAGCCGCTCGTAAGCGGCCGCTCGTTCGTTCCGAGCGATGTTTTCCCAACAGCGCATGCGTACGGATCGTTATACGCATGCGCGAACCAGTCAGTGCGGTCGAAATTCATGTGCTCGCAAAATAGCGAATGCCTGATAATTTGAGTGACAGGAGGAGGCGTATGTGGGTGGTAACAGGGGAAGGTGCTTGAAAACGGGGACTGGAGATCCGATCGCAGGCGTGCTTAAAGGTCAAAACGGGCGTTTTATGGGTGTGCATAATTAAAACAGCAGCGTCATTGACCACGTCACTGGGTTATTTTATAGTCAGAACTGCTCGCAAAATTGTGGTAGCAAAAACCAACCACAAGAATAGCGAGCAGTTCATACCCTGGTCGATGTACTCGATTAATCTAATAAATAGCGGACATGACGTAGGATGCGAGCGGCCAGGGGGCGTAGTTTCCCAAAAAACGACCGCAGGTTTTGTTTGCTCGATCAGACCTAGAGGCGTGAACAGACCGCAAAGAGCGAACGGTTCATTTGAATAGCCACCCCTATTTTCTGGACGAGCGAGCGCTAATTGTGTCCGGCTCTGAATCAGGCCCTTAGTGCTGGGGAGAGAGTAGACCTGTATATACAATTCATGGCGTTCTTGAGTTGAATAACATCGCCACCTGCTGTTCATTGTTGGTATTAAGTATAGAGAGAGGCTCACGTAGCGTTGGACGCATTTTACTTCAAAAACAAAGGTGGAAAATGCGCCCGTTAAAAAAACTGCAATTCGCTGTGAATGCCGAGGCAGACGCGACTGTAAATGGGTGCAGATCGGCAACATTAGCATACCAGCTTGGTTTTCGCCAGGAGTAACAAAAGCGAGGCGATAACAGAGATGCGGTTACACGGTGTTTGTTAGTAACTGCTAAAGTCACATGACCCAATTTGTAAACAATGTAAAACTTTTATATAGGGATCAATGCATTACCGCTTATCGCAGCGATGCAGGATGGCTTAGCGCTGTAATGTATTACCATGCCGCCGCTTATCACAGCGATGCAGGATGGCTTAGCGCTGTACTGTATTACCATGCCGCCGCTTATCGCAGCGATGCAGGATGGCTTAGCGCTGTAATGTATTACCATGCCACCACTTATCACAGCGATGCAGGATGGCTTAGCGCTGTACTGTATTACCATGCCGCCACTTATCACAGCGATGCAGGATGGCTTAGCGCTGTAATGTATTACCATTCAGCTGCTTATCGTAGCGATGCAGGATGGCTTAGCGCTGTAATGTATTACCATTCAGCTGCTTATCGTAGCGATGCAGGATGGCTTAGGTGTCCTCCAGAATAACGGCGGTGTCAATATTCACTTCTGTCATCTTCTGCGCTCTCTAAGTTAAGCAGAACATTTAAAGAGTTAGAACATAGAAGAGTAGTAGAGAGTATACCCCTATATACAGCAGAGAGTGATCCTCCCGTTAGTGTGAGGAGGGGGATCCCTGGTCTGGTGTCATAGTGAGTATACCCCTATATACAGCAGAGAGTGATCCTCCCGTTAATGTTGAGGAGGGGGAACCCTGGCCTGGTCCCGTTAGTGTGAGGAGAGGGATTCCTGGCCTGGTGTCATAGTGAGTATATCCCTATATACAGCAGAGAGTGATGCTCCCGTTAGTGTGAGGAGGGGGATCCCTGGCCTGGTCCCGTTAGTGTGAGGAGGGGGATCCCTGGCCTGGTCCCGTTAGTGTGAGGAGGGGGATCCGTGGCATTGTGTCATAGTGAGTATATCCCTATATACAGCAGAGAGTGATGCTCCCGTTAGTGTGAGGAGGGGGATCCCTGGCCTGGTCCCGTTAGTGTGAGGAGGGGTATACCTGGCCTGGTCCCGTTAGTGTGAGGAGGGGGATCCCTGGCCTGGTCCCATTAGTGTGATGAAGGGGATCCCTGGCATTGTCATAGTGAGTATATCCCTATATACAGCAGAGAGTGATCCTCCGGTTAGTGTGAGGAGGGGGATCCCTGGCCTGGTCCCGTTAGTGTGAGGAGGGGGATCCCTGGCCTGTGACACGGCCTAGGCCTAATGGTATAACTACAGACGCAGCAGAGACTCTGCAGTTATTATAATGCTCAGAGGAAAATCTCTTGTTCCGGAGAATTGGGAACGGCTGTCTCTCGCCTCTATCGATCCCATTGTCCTCAGGTCTGACTGGCAGCGATTTGTGTTCCCATGGTCCTCAGGTCTGACTGGCAGCGCATTGTGATCCCATGGTCCTCAGGTCTGAGTGGCAGCGCGTTGTGATCCCATGGTCCTCAGGTCTGACTGGCAGCACCTTGTGTTCCCATGGTCCTCAGGTCTGACTGGCAGCGCCTTGTGTTCCCATGGTCCTCAGGTCTGACTGGCAGGGCCTTGTGATCCCATGGTCCTCAGGTCTGAGTGGCAGCGCGTTGTGATCCCATGGTCCTCAGGTCTGACTCGCAGCGCCTTGTGTTCCCATGGTCCTCAGGTCTGACTGGCAGCGCATTGTGATCCCATGGTCCTCAGGTCTGAGTGGCAGTGCATTGTGATCCCATGGTCCTCAGGTCTGAGTGGCAGCGCATTGTGTTCCCATGGTCCTCAGGTCTGAGTGGCAGTACCTTGTGTTCCCATGGTCCTCAGGTCTCAGTGGCAGTGCGTTGTGTTCCCAGGGTCCTCAGGTCTGAGTGGCAGCGCCTTGTGTTCCCATGGTCCTCAGGTCTGAGTGGCAGCGCGTTGTGTTCCCATGGTCCTCAGGTCTGACTGGCAGCGCCTTGTGTTCCCAGGGTCCTCAGGTCTGAGTGGCAGCGCGTTGTGATCCCATGGTCCTCAGGTCTGAGTGGCAGCGCCTTGTGTTCCCATGGTCCTCAGGTCTGAGTGACAGCGCCTTGTGTTCCCATGGTCCTCAGGTCTGAGTGGCAGCGCGTTGTGATCCCATGGTCCTCAGGTCTGAGTGGCAGCGCGTTGTGTTCCCATGGTCCTCAGGTCTGACTGGCAGCGCCTTGTGTTCCCATGGTCCTCAGGTCTGAGTGGCAGCGCGTTGTGATCCCATGGTCCTCAGGTCTGAGTGGCAGCGCCTTGTGTTCCCAGGGTCCTCAGGTCTGAGTGGCAGCGCGTTGTGTTCCCATGGTCCTCAGGTCTGAGTGGCAGCGCGTTGTGTTCCCATGGTCCTCAGGTCTGAGTCTGCATGTGAAACGCTACGTTACAGTGTCAGCGGCTGCGGGTGTATCTGCGTGTGAATCCTACATTACAGTGTCAGCGGCTGCGGGTGTATCTGCATGTGAAACGCTACATTACAGTGTCATCGGCTGCGGGTGTATCTGCATGTGAAACGCTACATTAGTGTCATCGGCTGCGGGTGTATCTGCATGTGAAACGCTACGTTACAGTGTAAGCGGCTGCGGGTGTATCTGCATGTGAAACGCTACGTTACAGTGTCAGCGGCTGCGGGTGTATCTGCATGTGAAACGCTATGTTACAGTGTCAGCGGCTGCGGGTGTATCTGCATGTGAAACGCTACGTTACAGTGTAAGCGGCTGCGGGTGTATCTGCATGTGAAACGCTACGTTACAGTGTCAGCGGCTGTGGGTGTATCTGCATGTGAAACGCTATGTTACAGTGTAAGTGGCTGCGGGTGTATCTGCATGTGAAACGCTATGTTACAGTGTCAGCGGCTGCGGGTGTATCTGCATGTGAAACGCTACATTACAGTGTCATCGGCTGCGGGTGTATCTGCATGTGAAACGCTACATTACAGTGTCATCGGCTGCGGGTGTATCTGCATGTGAAACGCTACGTTACAGTGTAAGCGGCTGCGGGTGTATCTGCATGTGAAACGCTACGTTACAGTGTCAGCGGCTGCGGGTGTATCTGCATGTGAAACGCTATGTTACAGTGTCAGCGGCTGCGGGTGTATCTGCATGTGAAACGCTACGTTACAGTGTAAGCGGCTGCGGGTGTATCTGCATGTGAAACGCTACGTTACAGTGTCAGCGGCTGCGGGTGTATCTGCATGTGAAACGCTATGTTACAGTGTCAGCGGCTGCGGGTGTATCTGCATGTGAAACGCTACGTTACAGTGTAAGCGGCTGCGGGTGTATCTGCATGTGAAACGCTACGTTACAGTGTCAGCGGCTGTGGGTGTATCTGCATGTGAAACGCTATGTTACAGTGTAAGTGGCTGCGGGTGTATCTGCATGTGAAACGCTATGTTACAGTGTCAGCGGCTGCGGGTGTATCTGCATGTGAAACGCTACATTACAGTGTCATCGGCTGCGGGTGTATCTGCATGTGAAACGCTACGTTACAGTGTAAGCGGCTGCGGGTGTATCTGCATGTGAAACGCTGTGTTACAGTGTCAGAGGCTGCGGGTGTATCTGCATGTGAAATGCTATGTTACAGTGTCAGCGGCTGCGGGTGTATCTGCATGTGAAACGCTACGTTACAGTGTAAGTGGCTGCGGGTGTAGCTGCATGTGAAGTGCTACGTTACAGTTTAAGCGGCTGCGGGTGTATCTGCATGTGAAACGCTACGTTGCAGTGTCAGCGGCTGCGGGTGTATCTGCATATGAAACGCTACGTTGCAGTGTCAGCGGCTGCGGGTGTATATGCGTGCGAATCCTACATTACAGTGTCAGCGGCTGCGGGTGTATCTGCATGTGAAACGCTACGTTGCAGTGTCAGCGGCTGCGGGTGTATCTGCGTGCGAATCCTACATTACAGTGTCAGCGGCTGCGGGTGTATCTGCATGTGAAACGCTACGTTGCAGTGTCAGCGGCTGCGGGTGTATCTGCATGTGAAACGCTACGTTGCAGTGTCAGCGCTGCGGGTGTATCTGCGTGTGAATCCTACATTACAGTGACAGCGGCTGCGGGTGTATCTGCATGTGAAATGCTACGTTACAGTGTCAACGGCTGCGGGTGTATCTGCATGCGAAGCGCTACGTTACAGTGTCAGCGGCTGTAACACCATAAGGTAGCGTTTAGCATGCAGATACGCCCGCAGTCACACACAGAACATAGGCATGCCGCATATCATTTTAATCAGCAGAAGCTGCGTGTGCTAGACATTCGCATCACTGTTTGAATAAGATGCTAATGAGTCACGCCGCGGCATGGTGCAATTAGAAGGGCTGTTTAATGCGCAAGGAAGCTAGATGTATGAGGACACATCTGTACGAGGAAGGTCTGAGAGAAAACACGTTTTTATATCTGATTTGTCCGGAGAACCATTAAAGCCTGAAATACAAGTTTCCTTTGTACATCTTTCATCTCTCACGTAGGAAAGTTTGGCCATTGCCTGCGAAAGCGTCAAGCGACTTCGCGCCGACATGGGTGGAACAAACATCCTATCGCCTCTCAACTGGATCATTCGGCAGCCGGTGTGCCGGGGTTACCCACGCCTGCTCTTCCTGCTGACTGACGGCGCCGTCAGTAACACCGGAAAAGTGATAGAGCTGATACGTCACCACTCGTCCTTCACGCGGTAAATGGAAGCGAGGCCTCTCTGCGCAGAGTCCCTGAATATAGAGGCAACTGGGAACAACCGACCACTGGTTGGAGCAATGGTTTGCAAACTGTCATCCAAGACCTGACAGAGGCTCAGATGCAGCAGCCAGTAACTACTAATAATACACAGCAGCCACTAGTTGTGAGCCCAGATTGCCAGCCTTGTGCCACCTATCCAGTCCCCTTAGCCTAAGTCCCAGCTCTGCACCCAGGACAATGGGAGATCTCTGGTCACGTCATTTGGTGGTGACTCTGGTCATTGTACAAAGGAAATGCAGCATTTTCGGCCGGCTGAACTCTGGGCCTGATTCAGACCCGGTCGCAAGCGCTGTGCGCTCGCAACCGGGTCGATGGTGGGCCAGTGCGCATGCGCGAGACCCGTATAGCGACGTGCACTCCGTCGCTCCGGATCTCGCAACAAAGGGGGCGAGCTGTCGATGTTGAGTGACAGCTCGCCCCCTTTGGTGGGCGGGCCGGGGGAGTGGCTGCCCAAACGGAGGCGTTCCCATGTGAACACCTCCGTTTGGGGGCGGCCCCACTGACATCACGAGTGATGTCAGTGGGAGAGATTTCGGCTCTGTTAGAGCCGAAATCTCTCTGGGGCTTGCGGAAACGAGACCCTACCAGGTCACCCACAGCTATGCGAGCGGTCAGGAGGCCGTTAAAAAAAAAAAAAATAGCCCGGCCCTGATTCAGAGCGAGCGCTCTATCAGAGCGTCCGGCTCCGAATCAGGGCCTCTGTGCAATGTGAGATTGTTTTTTTTCTTACATTTTTGTTGCATATATTATTTATTTGATCTTACAGATGCTATAGTTTTGGCATTGGCCAGAACGCGTGTCGCCGACTGGTACAGGGGGTGGCGAGCGTGTCCAAGGGGAGTGCGGAATTCCTGATGGAAGGAGAAAGGCTGCAACCTAAGGTAACGGAAGTGATGAGCGCCCCCCTCACGTCTTCCTGCGTCAGCAGATCTGACTATTGCATGAGAATGACTTGTGCACAGCGATCTGCATACGGTGGTACAGAGGAACGCGGGCTGACAGTGCCATATGTGTGGAAGGCACCATCACACTAAATATATGCAGCTAGTTACTGCTCTGTGTAAATCAACAATAACTCTACACACTGGACGATCTGTACCACCAACTACATGAAAGATATCTTTCAGTGAGCCCATCCTGCCACATCTCTGAACATGCAAAATTGACGATATCGTCCAGATTGGCCTGCATGTACGGACGATCATAGATATCGTTATCGTTCATGCGGGAACGCGCATCGCTGGTCGTTCACCGAATAAAAATGAATGATATGAGCGATATATCGTTGAACGATATCGTTATCGTTCATATCGTAACGATATATCAGTCCGTGTGTACGCACCTTTAAGCTGCATACACACACAACGATTTTGTTACCAACGATTTTCTGAACGATTTTCTGTCAGATTATCTGTCAGAATTTTTAACGTATAATGAACAATTTTTTTGAACTACAAACTATTTTTGCATATTCCCTTAATGAAAATCGTTCAGTTGGTCAGTCTGACTGAACTACAAATGTGAACGCGCATGAACGATAATCGTTCATCGTTATAACTCAGAAAGTGAACGATTTTTTCAACGATTGAACGATAAATTATATTGTTATCGATAATCGTTCAAAAAATCGTTGTGTGTGTATGCACCTTTAACAGTAATATACAAATATTATTGTTCTTTATTTATATAGCACCGACATACTGTGTACTGCTGTCCAATCAAAGCATAGGGCCACAGATACATCCTGGCGGTCCCGGTGCTAGAGAGAGGGCGTGGCCTTCATGGGGGCGTGGACACAGTGGCTCAGTGAATGATTCGCTGAGAAGATTGTGCATCACAGCTGCAGTCTCAGGGGAGGGGGTTTTGCTCTACCTTTGTGGGTGTCTCGGGCCCTTTCCGGGCCCCCAGACAAACCTGGTCCCAGATAATCAATATCTGCCCCCCACCCTGGTGCCCCAGTCAGAGCTTGTTTATGCATAACAGCCCTGTCATAGTGGAGCTTACATAGTACCACAAACACTAAGGACAATTGTAATGAGGACCCTATTAGACTACCAACGTGTTTTTGGGCAATGGATAGAAAGTGGAGCACCTGGAGGAAACCCACGGAAACTCAGGAAGAACATACAAAGGTTATAGGCACCATAGCCAGACGTGAACCTAAGACCATATCGCTGTGAGGCAACGGTGCTAACCGTTGTGCCACCATGTTGTTTCTGTCATTATCCAAAGTGTCCCCTCATTTTCCCTTCCGCAGATGTTGCAGTCCCTCAAGAAGTCCATGGCTCCTGTCCTAAGTGACGTCACCGTAGAATGGATCTTCCCAGAGAGCACGGAGGTTCTTATCTCACCCGTCAGCTCCAGCTTCTTGTTTCCTGGGGACCGCTTGGTGGGCTTTGGTGTTGTGTGCAGCACGGCCCGCTACCTCTCCAACCCTCGTACTGTAAGTGCAATACATTCTGTCTACCGACGTGCAATCCCAGCTGGGGCGGTGACGTGTGTATAAGCTGTACATGTCTTAGGGAGTCACTGATTTACATAAAAGGAAATGGAATGTGACTTTATACTGTACTGTAAGTGCAATACATTCTATCTCCCAAGGTGCAATCCCAGCTGGGGAGGTGACGTGTGTATAAGCTGTACATGTCTTAGGGAGTCACTGATTTACATAAAAGGAAATGGAATGTGACTTTATACTGTACTGTAAGTGTAATACATTCTATCTACCCTGGTGCAATCCCAGCTGGGGAGGTGACGTGTGTATAAGTTGTACCTGTCTTAGGGAGTGACTGATTTACATGAAAGGAAATGGAATGTGACTTTATACTGTACTGTAAGTGTAATACATTCTATCTACCCTGGTGCAATCCCAGCTGGGGAGGTGACGTGTGTATAAGTTGTACCTGTCTTAGGGAGTCACTGATTTACATAAAAGGAAATGGAATGTGACTTTATACTGTACTGTAAGTGTAATACATTCTATCTACCCTGGTGCAATCCCAGCTGGGGAGGTGACGTGTGTATAAGTTGTACCTGTCTTAGGGAGTGACTGATTTACATGAAAGGAAATGGAATGTGACTTTATACTGTACTGTAAGTGCAATACATTCTGTCTCCCGAGGTGCAATCCCAGCTGGGGAGGTGACGTGTGTATAAACTGTACCTGTCTTAGGGAGTCACTGATTTACATGAAAGGAAATGGAATGTGACTTTATACTGTACTGTAGGTGCAATACTTTCTGTCACCCGAGGTGCAATCCCAGCTGGGGAGGTGACGTGTGTATAAGCTGTACTTGTCTTAGGGAGTTACTGATTTACATGAAAGGAAATGGAATGTGACTTTATACTGTACTGTAAGTGCAATACATTCTGTCACCCGAGGTGCAATCCCAACTGGGGAGGTGACGTGTGTATAAGCTGTACTTGTCTTAGGGAGTTACTGATTTACATGAAAGGAAATGGAATGTGACTTTATATCGTACTCTTTGTAAAATACCCCCTGGAAATACCTTGTCTGTCCTCTGGTATAACATTCACAGGCACTTTACAGCAGGCAGTATTTTCTAACAAAGCGATAGTAAGTTCATAAGATCAAGCAATACGGCAAATCATATAAACGTCAATTAAAAATCAACAGTAATCAGGAGAATTAAATAATTAAATAATAAATATATTGCTTTTGAAGGCTTTTAGTAAGACAAATACCAAGAGGCATATTAACGCCTGAGGGGCACGTGTACAGCACCCCCACTCCCAACCTTCAGCGCCATCTTTCCAAATATATCACGCAGAAGATAGCGTCACCTGGAGATTGAATAAGAGGAGAGCCGGTACAGGAACGCCATAAGGACTGTTCTGGGGACCCTGAAGTCTGATCTGGCGCCCGTGTACACTGCAGCCTTTATAGATACGCTACTCCTAATGCCAGCTCAGACACAGAGTGATGTAACACTGGGAGGACTGGGGAACAGGAATTTATGTGGTAACTAATGAGCTGTGCTAAGTGGGCCAAGGAGTAGGAAGGTTACAGGATGAGTGCATAACAAATTATCTATGTTGGTCATTCTTGATTTGATGAGGAACGAATGTGGTGGATGGTGGCATACTGGGCATAGTACTGGGTGTGTAGGGTAGTCAGTCCACTATCACTCTCCTGCTGATAATGGTGGCTTACAGGGCATAGTACTGGGTGTGTATGGTAGTCAGTATAGTGGTGGATGGTGGCATAATTTGGAATAGTACTAGGTGTGTAGGGTAGTCAGTATAGTGGTGGATGGTGGCATACTGGGCATAGTACTAGGTGTGTATGGTAGTCAGTATAGTGGAGGATGGTGGCATACTGGGCATGGTACTGGGTGTGTAGGGTAGTCAGTTTAGTGGTGGACGGTGTCATACTGGGCATGGTACTGGGTGTGTAGGGTAGTCAGTATAGTGGTGGATGGTGGCATACTGGGCATGGTACTGGGCGTGTAGGGTAGTCAGTATAATGGTGGACAGTGGCATACTGGGCATGATACTGGGTATGTAGAGTAGTCAGTATAATGGTGGACAGTGGCATACTGGGCATGGTACTGGGTGTGTAGGGTAGTCAGTATAATGGTGGACGGTGGCATACTGGGCATGGTACTGGGTGTGTAGAGTAGTCAGTATAATGATGGACAGTGGCATACTGGGCATGATACTGGGTGTGTAGTGTTGTCAGTATAATGGTGGACAGTGGCATACTGGGCATGGTACTGGGTGTGTAGGGTAGTCAGTATAATGGTGGACGGTGGCATACTGGGCATGGTGCTGGGTGTGTAGGGTAGTCAGTATAATGGTGGACGGTGGCATACTGGGCATGGTACTGGGTGTGTAGAGTAGTCAGTATAATGATGGACAGTGGCATACTGGGCATGATACTGGGTGTGTAGTGTTGTCAGTATAATGGTGGACAGTGGCATACTGGGCATGGTACTGGGTGTGTAGGGTAGTCAGTATAATGGTGGACGGTGGCATACTGGGCATGGTACTGGGTGTGTAGGGTAGTCAGTATAATGGTGGACAGTGGCATACTGGGCATGGTACTGGGTGTGTAGGGTAGTCAGTATAATGGTGGACGGTGGCATACTGGGCATGGTGCTGGGTGTGTAGGGTAGTCAGTATAATGGTGGACGGTGGCATACTGGGCTATCCCAGTACTGTTTGTCTCTGTCTCTGATAATGAAAGGAATACTGGAGGAGAATTAATTCCTGTCACGCTCCCTACAGATGTGCCATGACGGCTGCCACTCAGATGCTGCCGGTCAAAGCAAAGGAACTGGGCACTTCTGCTCCTTGTAAAGTCTGTCAGACGCGACAGTAACGGGCAGCCTGCGGGGACACAGAAGCTCTCACAGAGACTCAGGAGGGGGATCTACAGAAATCTATAGAGAAATATCTAATTTCTCTTATCCCATAAAATACTAAAATAGGGATCAGTAAAGAACTTGGTGAAATGCTGGGAATGTTTACAGAATGTGTCTGTATGTGAATTGTGCAGTTACATGGGTTCCTGCTCTATTACGGGTTATAATGTACATCCATGTAAGCATGTCAGTAAGGCAGTGTGCGCCCCCATTTTCAGGGCTGCTGTTTGTCACAGGGATAAGCAATTTGGGAACTGTGAAAGTTGTAGGACAGTGATGTCAGTGCCTTACAGTGATGTCAGCGTTATACATTAATGTCAGTGCCTTACAGTGATGTCAGAGTTATACAGTGATGTCAGCGTCATACAGTGATGTCAGAGTTATACAGTGATGTCAGCGTCATACAGTGATGTCAGTGCCTTATAGTGATGTCAGAGTTATACAGTGATGTCAGAGTTATACAGTGATGTCATTTCCTTACAGTGATGTCAGTGCCTTACAGTGATGTCAGAGTTATACAGTGATGGTAGAGTTATACAGTGATGTCTGGCCCATACAGCGATGTCAGGGTCGTACAGTGATGTCAGAGTTATACAGTGATGTCAGTGCCTTACAGTGATGTCAGAGTTATACAGTGATGTCAGTGCCTTACAGTGATGTCAGAGTTATACAGTGATGTCTGGCCCATACAGTGATGTCAGTGCCTTACAGTGATGTCAGAGTTATACAGTGATGTCAGTGCCTTACAGTGATGTCAGAGTTATACAGTGATGTCAGTGCCTTACAGTGATGTCAGAGTTATACAGTGATGTCAGTGCCTTATAGTGATGTCAGAGTTATACAGTGATGTCAGTGCCTTACAGTGATGTCAGCATCATATAATGATGTCAGAGTTATACAGTGATGTCAGTGCCTTACAGTGATGTCAGCATCATATAATGATGTCAGAGTTATACAGTGATGTCAGTGCCTTACAGTGATGTCAGAGTTATACAGTGATGTCATTTCCTTACAGTGATGTCAGGCTCATACAGTGATGTCAGTGCCTTACAGTGATGGTAGAGTTATACAGTGATGTCTGGCCCATACAGTGATGTCAGGGTCGTACAGTGATGTCAGAGTTATACAGTGATGTCAGTGCCTTACAGTGATATTAGAGTTATACAGTGATGTCAGTGCCTTACAGTGATGTTAGAGTTATACAGTGATGTCAGTGCCTTACAATGATGTCAGAGTTATACAGTGATGTCAGGCCCATACAGTGATGTCAGAGTTATACAGTGATGTCAGAGTTATACAGTGATGTCAAGCCCATACAGTGATGTCAGAGTTATACAGTGATGTCAGAGTTATACAGTGATGTCAGGCCCATACAGTGATGTCAGGCCCATACAGTGATGTCAGGCCCATACAGTGATGTCAGGCTGATACAGTGATGTCAGGGTCATACAGTGATGTCAGCGTTGTACAGTGATGTCAAAGTTATACAGTGGTGTCAGGCCCATACAGTGATGTCGGGGTCATACAATAATGTGAGGGTCATTCAGTGATGTCAGCATCATACAGTGATGTCAGACTAGAGTCATGCAGTGAAGTCAGGGTTGTATAATGATATAAAATCTGTACAGTGATATCAGGGCCATACAGTGATGTAAGGGCCATACTAGAGCCCTGGCACTCTGTAAATAAGTCATAGCCATCCAAGTGCTCCACTGTCATATCTAGTGGCTCTACTGTCATTTAAAAGGGACATACTGCTATATCTAAGGGCCCTACTGTCATATCTAAGAGCCTTACTGTTATATCTAAGAGCTCTACTGTTGTATCTAAGGGCTCTACTGTCATATCTAATGGCGTACATGTTTTATCTAAGGTCCCTACTGTCATATCTAAGGCTCTACTGTCATATCTAAGCACTCTTCTGTCATATCAAAGGCACATACTCTCATATCTAAGCACTCTACTGTCATATCAAAGGCACATACTCTCATATCTAAGCACTCTTCTGTCATATCAAAGGCACATACTCTCATATCTAAGCGCTCTACTGTCATATCAAAGGCACATACTCTCATATCTAAGCGCTCTACTGTCATATCAAAGGCACATACTCTCATATCTAAGCGCTCTTCTGTCATATCAAAGGCACATACTCTCATATCTAAGCACTCTTTTGTCATATCAAAGGCACATACTCTCATATCTAAGCACTCTTCTGTCATATCAAAGGCACATACTCTCATATCTAAGCGCTCTTCTGTCATATCAAAGGCACATACTCTCATATCTAAGCGCTCTACTGTCATATCAAAGGCACATACTCTCATATCTAAGCGCTCTTCTGTCATATCAAAGGCACATACTCTCATATCTAAGCGCTCTACTGTCATATCAAAGGCACATACTCTCATATCTAAGCGCTCTACTGTCATATCAAAGGCACATACTCTCATATCTAAGCGCTCTACTGTCATATCAAAGGCACATACTCTCATATCTAAGCGCTCTACTGTCATATCAAAGGCACATACTCTCATATCTAAGCGCTCTACTGTCATATCAAAGGCACATACTCTCATATCTAAGCGCTCTACTGTCATATCAAAGGCACATACTCTCATATCTAAGCGCTCTACTGTCATATCAAAGGCACATACTCTCATATCTAAGCGCTCTACTGTCATATCAAAGGCACATACTCTCATATCTAAGCGCTTTACTGTCATATCAAAGGCACATACTCTCATATCTAAGCGCTCTACTGTCATATCAAAGGCACATACTCTCATATCTAAGCGCTCTACTGTCATATCAAAGGCACATACTCTCATATCTAAGCGCTCTACTGTCATATCAAAGGCACATACTCTCATATCTAAGCGCTCTACTGTCATATCAAAGGCACATACTCTCATATCTAAGTGCTCTACTGTCATATCAAAGGCACATACTCTCATATCTAAGTGCTCTACTGTCATATCAAAGGCACATACTCTCATATCTAAGTGCTCTACTGTCATATCAAAGGCACATACTCTCATATCTAAGCGCTCTACTGTCATATCAAAGGCACATACTCTCATATCTAAGCGCTCTACTGTCATATCAAAGGCACATACTCTCATATCTAAGTGCTCTACTGTCATATCAAAGGCACATACTCTCATATCTAAGTGCTCTACTGTCATATCAAAGGCACATACTCTCATATCTAAGCGCTCTACTGTCATATCAAAGGCACATACTCTCATATCTAAGCGCTCTACTGTCATATCAAAGGCACATACTCTCATATCTAAGTGCTCTACTGTCATATCTAAGGCACATACTCTCATATCTAAGTGCTCTACTGTCATATCAAAGGCACATACTCTCATATCTAAGCGCTCTACTGTCATATCAAAGGCACATACTCTCATATCTAAGTGCTCTACTGTCATATCAAAGGCACATACTCTCATATCTAAGCGCTCTACTGTCATATCAAAGGCACATACTCTTATATCTAAGCGCTCTACTGTCATATCTAAGGCACATACTCTCATATCTAAGTGCTCTACTGTCATATCAAAGGCACATACTCTCATATCTAAGTGCTCTACTGTCATATCAAAGGCACATACTCTCATATCTAAGCGCTCTACTGTCATATCAAAGGCACATACTCTCATATCTAAGTGCTCTACTGTCATATCAAAGGCACATACTCTCATATCTAAGTGCTCTACTGTCATATCAAAGGCACATACTCTCATATCTAAGTGCTCTACTGTCATATCAAAGGCACATACTCTCATATCTAAGTGCTCTACTGTCATATCAAAGGCACATACTCTCATATCTAAGCGCTCTACTGTCATATCAAAGGCACATACTCTCATATCTAAGTGCTCTACTGTCATATCAAAGGCACATACTCTCATATCTAAGTGCTCTACTGTCATATCAAAGGCACATACTCTCATATCTAAGCGCTCTACTGTCATATCAAAGGCACATACTCTCATATCTAAGCGCTCTACTGTCATATCAAAGGCACATACTCTCATATCTAAGTGCTCTACTGTCATATCTAAGGCACATACTCTCATATCTAAGTGCTCTACTGTCATATCAAAGGCACATACTCTCATATCTAAGCGCTCTACTGTCATATCAAAGGCACATACTCTCATATCTAAGTGCTCTACTGTCATATCAAAGGCACATACTCTCATATCTAAGCGCTCTACTGTCATATCAAAGGCACATACTCTCATATCTAAGCGCTCTACTGTCATATCAAAGGCACATACTCTCATATCTAAGCGCTCTACTGTCATATCAAAGGCACATACTCTCATATCTAAGCGCTCTACTGTCATATCAAAGGCACATACTCTCATATCTAAGCGCTCTACTGTCATATCAAAGGCACATACTCTCATATCTAAGTGCTCTACTGTCATATCAAAGGCACATACTCTCATATCTAAGTGCTCTACTGTCATATCAAAGGCACATACTCTCATATCTAAGTGCTCTACTGTCATATCAAAGGCACATACTCTCATATCTAAGCGCTCTACTGTCATATCAAAGGCACATACTCTCATATCTAAGCGCTCTACTGTCATATCAAAGGCACATACTCTCATATCTAAGTGCTCTACTGTCATATCAAAGGCACATACTCTCATATCTAAGTGCTCTACTGTCATATCAAAGGCACATACTCTCATATCTAAGCGCTCTACTGTCATATCAAAGGCACATACTCTCATATCTAAGCGCTCTACTGTCATATCAAAGGCACATACTCTCATATCTAAGTGCTCTACTGTCATATCTAAGGCACATACTCTCATATCTAAGTGCTCTACTGTCATATCAAAGGCACATACTCTCATATCTAAGCGCTCTACTGTCATATCAAAGGCACATACTCTCATATCTAAGTGCTCTACTGTCATATCAAAGGCACATACTCTCATATCTAAGCGCTCTACTGTCATATCAAAGGCACATACTCTTATATCTAAGCGCTCTACTGTCATATCTAAGGCACATACTCTCATATCTAAGTGCTCTACTGTCATATCAAAGGCACATACTCTCATATCTAAGTGCTCTACTGTCATATCAAAGGCACATACTCTCATATCTAAGCGCTCTACTGTCATATCAAAGGCACATACTCTCATATCTAAGTGCTCTACTGTCATATCAAAGGCACATACTCTCATATCTAAGTGCTCTACTGTCATATCAAAGGCACATACTCTCATATCTAAGTGCTCTACTGTCATATCAAAGGCACATACTCTCATATCTAAGTGCTCTACTGTCATATCAAAGGCACATACTCTCATATCTAAGCGCTCTACTGTCATATCAAAGGCACATACTCTCATATCTAAGCGCTCTACTGTCATATCAAAGGCACATACTCTCATATCTAAGTGCTCTACTGTCATATCAAAGGCACATACTCTCATATCTAAGCGCTCTACTGTCATATCAAAGGCACATACTCTCATATCTAAGTGCTCTACTGTCATATCTAAGGCACATACTCTCATATCTAAGTGCTCTACTGTCATATCAAAGGCACATACTCTCATATCTAAGCGCTCTACTGTCATATCAAAGGCACATACTCTCATATCTAAGTGCTCTACTGTCATATCAAAGGCACATACTCTCATATCTAAGCGCTCTACTGTCATATCAAAGGCACATACTCTTATATCTAAGCGCTCTACTGTCATATCTAAGGCACATACTCTCATATCTAAGTGCTCTACTGTCATATCAAAGGCACATACTCTCATATCTAAGTGCTCTACTGTCATATCAAAGGCACATACTCTCATATCTAAGCGCTCTACTGTCATATCAAAGGCACATACTCTCATATCTAAGTGCTCTACTGTCATATCAAAGGCACATACTCTCATATCTAAGTGCTCTACTGTCATATCAAAGGCACATACTCTCATATCTAAGTGCTCTACTGTCATATCAAAGGCACATACTCTCATATCTAAGTGCTCTACTGTCATATCAAAGGCACATACTCTCATATCTAAGCGCTCTACTGTCATATCAAAGGCACATACTCTCATATCTAAGTGCTCTACTGTCATATCAAAGGCACATACTCTCATATCTAAGTGCTCTACTGTCATATCAAAGGCACATACTCTCATATCTAAGTGCTCTACTGTCATATCAAAGGCACATACTCTCATATCTAAGCGCTCTGTCATATCAAAGGCACATACTCTTATATCTAAGCGCTCTACTGTCATATCTAAGCACTCTGTCATATCTTTGGCAGCACAGATGATGTAGTGGTTAGCATTACTACCTCACAGCACTGAGGTTGTGGGTTCGATTCCCACAACGGCCCTAACTGTGTGGAGTTTATATACTCTCCCTGTTCTTGTGTGGGTTTTACTCCGGGTGCTCCGGTTTCCTCTCACACTCCTACAATCTATATTCCCCACTCATATGTGTGAGCATATGGTAGGGAATATAGATTGTAAGCTCCACTGGGGCAGGGACTGATGTGGCCAAATATGCTTTGTACAGCGCTGCGGAATATATGTGCGCTGTATAAATAATACAAAGTGCTCTACTATCATATCCAAGTGCTAGTGCCCTAGTGTGGTATCTAAGGGACCCACTGTCCTATCTAAAGGCCATACTGTCATATCTAAGGGCCCTATTGTTGTATATAGTGGCATGACTGTATGGTCCTGACATCACCGGTGCAGGGTGCTGGAACAGCAGTAACACGGGTAAAAGCAGCAGGTCAGTCTACACACACTTCCAGTCAAGATGGCGCCATGCATGAGCAGTAGTAATTCCGGCAGCCATCTTGGTAAGGGAATGAAACATCATCCCTGGAGGAGCCATATTGGAGAAAGTGCAGTAACGCTTTCCCATTCTAACACATGTGAGAATCAGTCGGCAGAAAGACTTATAAGGGTTATGTCAATTTATTAGTGAACATAGGAACCTATAGAAGCATATAACCCCCCTTGCATTAAAATATAAATGTATTTACTTAATATGCAGATGGATTATAGCAATGTTAGTAATAGCTGTAGGCAAGTTGCAATGAATTGGGGGTAAAGCTATAGATCTGTATCTCAGGGAAATGTATAGATGTCAGATGTTCCGCAGTGCCGGAATAAACGAGTGGACAATTATCATCCAGATATACAGGGGCTGATTTTGACACTAAGAAAGCCAGTATTTCAGCGCTGTCATAGGTTCCTATAGGCGGCGGGCGCAGGGGCGTATTTAGAGAGGGGAGGGTCCGTGTGCATTCCTCATCCAGGGCCCCCTCCTCTCTCCCAGGTGTCAGCCAGCGCACTGACTCCTGGCACTAGTCTGGGTGGTTTCCCTGCTGCGCATGTGCAAAACGCTGGGAAAATAGCCGCGGCGGCCATTTTCCAGGCGTTTTGTGTAGCGCTACTCCAGCCGACGTGGGACTTCGGAGAGGTAAGTATAAAAAAGTATGGGTGCAGGGTGTGCGATGCACTGCACACCCAGCACCCATTATAAATACGCCCCTTAGTGGGCGCCATTTGAAAATAGCACTGCCATCAATATTCTGTCAGCACTTTGCACTGGCGGCAACAAAGCCACTATGGTCAGGATGCCGACGGTCAGCATACTGATAGTCAGAATCCCAACAGATTTCTGTAAGTATTATAACCCTTTCCCTAACCCACCCCTCCTGCAGCCTAACCCTCCCCCTAGTGCCTAACACTCCCATCCTGCAGCCTAACCCTCCCCCTAGTGCCTAATACTCCCATCCTGCAGCCTAACCCTCCCATCCTGCAGCCTAACCCTCCCCCTAGTGCCTAACACTCCCATCCTGCAGCCTAACCCTCCCCCTAGTGCCTAACACTCCCATCCTGCAGCCTAACCCTCCCCCTAGTGCCTGACACTCCCATCCTGCAGCCTAACCCTCCCCCTAGTGCCTAACACTCCCATCCTGCAGCCTAACCCTCCCCCTAGTGCCTAACCCTCCCATCCTGCAGCCTAACCCTCCCATCCTGCAGCCTAACCCTCCCCCTAGTGCCTAACACTCCCATCCTGCAGCCTAACCCTCCCCCTAGTGCCTAACCCTCCCATCCTGCAGCCTAACCCTCCCCCTAGTGCCTAACACTCCCATCCTGCAGCCTAACCCTCCCCCTAGTGCCTAACCCTCCCATCCTGCAGCCTAACCCTCCCCCTAGTGCCTAACCCTCCCATCCTGCAGCCTAACCCTCCCCCTAGTGCCTAACACTCCCATGCTGCAGCCTAACCCTCCCATCCTGCAGTCTAACCCTCCCCCTAGTGCCTAACACTCCCATCCTGCAGCCTAACCCTCCCCCTAGTGCCTAACACTCCCATCCTGCAGCCTAACCCTCCCCCTAGTGCCTAACACTCCCATCCTGCAGCCTATCCCTCCCCCTAGTGCCTAACCCTCCCATCCTGCAGCCTAACCCTCCCCCTAGTGCCTAACACTCTCATCCTGCAGCCTAACCCTTCCCCTATTGCCTAACACTCCCTTCTTGCAGCCTATCCCTCCCCCTAGTGCCTAACCCTGCCATCCTGCAGCCTAACCCTCCCCCTAGTGCCTAACACTCCCATCCTGCAACCTAACCCTCCCCCTAGTGCCTAACACTCCCATCCTGCAGCCTATCCCTCCCCCTAGTGCCTAACACTCCCATCCTGCAGCCTATCCCTCCCCCTAGTGCCTAACACTCCCATCCTGCAGCCTATCCCTCCCCCTAGTGCCTAACCCTCCCATCCTGCAGCCTAACCCTCCCCCTAGTGCCTAACACTCCCATCCTGCAGCCTAACCCTCCCCCTAGTGCCTAACACTCTCATCCTGCAGCCTAACCCTTCCCCTAGTGCCTAACACTCCCTTCTTGCAGCCTATCCCTCCCCCTAGTGCCTAACCCTGCCATCCTGCAGCCTAACCCTCCCCCTAGTGCCTAACACTCCCATCCTGCAGCCTATCCCTCCCCCTAGTGCCTAACACTCCCATCCTGCAGCCTATCCCTCCCCCTAGTGCCTAACACTCCCATCCTGCAGCCTATCCCTCCCCCTAGTGCCTAACCCTTCCATCCTGCAGCCTAACCCTCCCCCTAGTGCCTAACACTCCCATCCTGCAGCCTATCCCTCCCCCTAGTGCCTAACACTCCCATCCTACAGCCTATCCCTCCCCCTAGTGCCTAACCCTCCCATCCTGCAGCCTAACCCTAACCCTCCCCCTAGTGCCTAACCCTCCCCTCCCGCAGCTTAACCCAAATCCCCCCACCTAGTGCCTAACCCTAAGTCTCCCCCTGACCCTAATACCTACCTACGCAAATGTCAGAATGCTGCTGTCGGTATTGTGACTGGTATTGCTGACTACATTCCCTTGCGATGGCCAACCCTAGTTCTGTTGCAAAATTTCGGGGACTGCCAGGCAATGCCCATCCTCCCGAGGCTTCCATTCTGTTTTTTTTCCTGGGCCTCCTCCCCTTGTCTAAGCCTCACAGCGGCCGCGCCCCTGCTGTGCCAATGGTGGCAGTCATTTCATAGATGCAAGATGGAGAAGTCGCCCATAGCAACCAATCAGCTTGGAGTTAACCATTTATCTAGCACATTCTGTAAAGTAATAGCCAGAATCTGGTATGTATGTGTGTGTATATATATATATATATATATATATATATATATATAAATATAAACACCTACGCTTGCCCCCTTGGTCCTGATACATCTCCCCATAGAAATATAACAGATGGTGGCCACATCAATGGTCCCAGATTATTTGGGAGCAGCAATATCACATTAGGCAACGACTGGCTCGCCTTTACACAAGTTCTTCTGTCGCCTGATCACAGCCGCTTTCCCGAAGATAACGGGGCCTTCAAACAGCCAGGATACTGTAGACGGGATTCGCCATGGTAACGGAATGAGCCGTAACGAGATAGAAATCACAGGCTCCATTTTTAGGGATTCTTTTAAATCGGCAAAAAGATTTATGATCAAATAAGGCGTCAGCTTCAAACCTCCGCTCTTATTAATGTATTTGTGGAGCATATTTCTCTGAGAGTCCTTAGAACCCGGCATCCTCCCCCGATGTCTGTCTGGTACGGCGCTGGGGGTGGGTGGGGGGTGTTTGGCTGGCAGGCGGTGGTGTGAAAACTGTAATAAATATTCAAGAGGGTTTACCTATTATACCGTGTGTGTGTGTGTGTGGTGTTTATTCATGATCCCTTCCAAATGGCAGCTAAATTAGGTCAGGGTCTGATCCCCCAACTGAACAAGCACAAAGCCGACCTTCAACACAAACCTGAAGCCCATCAAGAGTCTGATGTTTAGAACATTAATAAGAGAGTGCAAAAGGTCAGAGCTTCATTACTTGTGTCTAATTGTCCACTTTGCGCACTCGCAGTTATACGCACCTCTCCCGGTGCTGGGAAATATCCCCGGAAATATAGTCTCTCCCTACTTTCCCAGTAAGGGCCATGGTTCTGAGTCGTACGCAAGGGAAAATGCGAAGGGATTTCAGCATACTGCGCAGTGCGCAGGCTCCAAAAGAAGAAGTCGGCGACTTCACATGTGCCAAAGCAGGCATATGCCACAAAACGGAGATCATTAATGTGTTTGGATTGATCCAACCGTCGACGGACCACGCTTTCCGTGAAATGGTCGTTTCTGGGCAACAAGAGTAAATGCACCATGCGATCGCACAGAACTGTTCCATCTCGTGGGCGGGACATGAGTGTGGTGGGCGGGACATGAGTGTGGTGGGCGGGACATGAGTGTGGTGGGCGGGACATGAGTGTGGTGGGCGGGACATGAGTGTGGTGGGCGGGACATGAGTGTGGTGGGCGTGACATGAGAGTGTAGTGGGGGTGTCCTGAGAGTGTAGTGGGCATGTCCTGAGAGTGTAGTGGGCATGTCCTATGAGTGTGGTGGGCGTGTCATGAGTGTGGTGGGCGTGTCATGAGTGTGGTGGGCGGGTCATGAGTGTGGTGGGCGGGTCATGAGTGTGGTGGGCGGGTCATGAGTGTGGTGGGCGGGTCATGAGTGTGGTGGGCGGGTCATGAGTGTGGTGTTCGTCCTGAGTGTGGTGGGCGTGTCCTATGAGTGTGGTGGGCGTGTCCTATGAGTGTGGTGGGCGTGTCCTATGAGTGTGGTGGGCGTGTCCTATGAGTGTGGTGGGCGTGTCCTATGAGTGTGGTGGGCGTGTCCTATGAGTGTGGTGGGCGTGTCCTATGAGTGTGGTGGGCGTGTCCTATGAGTGTGGTGGGCGTGTCCTATGAGTGTGGTGGGCGTGTCCTATGAGTGTGGTGTTCGTGTCCTATGAGTGTGGTGTTCGTGTCCTGAGAGTGTGGTGTTCGTGTCCTGAGAGTGTGGTAGTCGTGTCCTGAGAGTGTGGTGGGCGTGTCCTGAGAGTGTGGTGGGCGTGTCCTGAGAGTGTGGTGTTCGTGTCCTGAGAGTGTGGTAGTCGTGTCCTGAGAGTGTGGTGGGCGTGTCCTATGAGTGTGGTGGGCGTGTCCTATGAGTGTGGTGGGCGGGTCATGAGTGTGGTGTTCGTCCTGAGAGTGTGGTGGGCGTGTCTTGAGTGTGGTGGGCGTGACAGAGTGTGGTGGGCGTGACAGAGTGTGGTGGGCGTGTCCTATGAGTGTGGTGGGCGTATCATGAGTGTGGTGTTCGTCCTGAGAGTGTGGTGTTCGTCCTGAGAGTGTGGTGTTCGTCCTGAGAGTGTGGTGTTCGTCCTGAGAGTGTGGTGGGCGTGTCTTGAGAGTGTGGTGGGCGTGTCTTGAGAGTGTGGTGGGCGTGTCTTGAGAGTGTGGTGGGCGTGTCTTGAGAGTGTGGTGGGCGTGTCTTGAGAGTGGTGGGCGTGACATGAGAGTGGTGGGCGTGTCCTATGAGTGTGGTGGGCGTGTCCTATGAGTGTGGTGGGCGTGTCCTATGAGTGTGGTGGGCGTGTCCTATGAGTGTGGTGGGCGGGTCCTGAGAGTGTGGTGTTCGTCCTGAGAGTGTGGTGGGCGTGTCTTGAGTGTGGTGGGCGTGACAGAGTGTGGTGGGCGTGTCCTATGAGTGTGGTGTTCGTCCTGAGAGTGTGGTGTTCGTCCTGAGAGTGTGGTGTTCGTCCTGAGAGTGTGGTGGGCGTGTCTTGAGAGTGTGGTGGGCGTGTCTTGAGAGTGTGGTGGGCGTGTCTTGAGAGTGTGGTGGGCGTGTCTTGAGAGTGTGGTGGGCGTGTCTTGAGAGTGGTGGGCGTGACATGAGAGTGGTGGGCGTGTCCTATGAGTGTGGTGGGCGTGTCCTATGAGTGTGGTGGGCGTGTCCTATGAGTGTGGTGGGCGTGTCCTATGAGTGTGGTGGGCGGGTCATGAGTGTGGTGTTCGTCCTGAGAGTGTGGTGGGCGTGTCTTGAGTGTGGTGGGCGTGACAGAGTGTGGTGGGCGTGTCCTATGAGTGTGGTGTTCGTCCTGAGAGTGTGGTGTTCGTCCTGAGAGTGTGGTGTTCGTCCTGAGAGTGTGGTGGGCGTGTCTTGAGAGTGTGGTGGGCGTGTCTTGAGTGTGTGGTGGGCGTGTCCTATGAGTGTGGTGGGCGTGTCCTATGAGTGTGGTGGGCGTGTCCTATGAGTGTGGTGGGCGTGTCCTATGAGTGTGGTGGGCGTGTCCCATGAGTGTGGTGGGCGTGTCCCATGAGTGTGGTGGGCGTGTCCTATGAGTGTGGTGGGCGTGTCCTGAGAGTGTGGTGGTCGTGTCCTGAGAGTGTGGTGGGCGTGTCCTGAGAGTGTGGTGGGCGTGTCCTATGAGTGTGGTGGGCGGGTCATGAGTGTGGTGTTCGTCCTGAGAGTGTGGTGGGCGTGTCCTATGAGTGTGGTGGGCGTGTCCTATGAGTGTGGTGGGCGTGTCATGAGTGTGGTGTTCGTCCTGAGAGTGTGGTGTTCGTCCTGAGAGTGTGGTGTTCGTCCTGAGAGTGTGGTGGTCGTGTCCTGAGAGTGTGGTGGTCGTGTCCTGAGAGTGTGGTGGTCGTGTCCTGAGAGTGTGGTGGGCGTGTCGAGCGTGTGGTGGGCGTGTCCTATTAGTGTGGTGGGCGTGTCATGAGTGTGGTGGGCGTGTCATGAGAGTGGTGGGCGGAACATGAGAGTGTGGTGGTCGTGTGGTGGGCGTGTCAATCATTGAGCGGAATTGGGCAGTGCCAGTAATAATGATGGTGGCGGTCTTTGTGATATCACTGGGTGGCACTGGTTTCTGCTTGCATGCGCACGCACCCCTGCATTAGCTGAACAGATACTCGCATTAGCATAAGGTAGTGAATCAGAGCTGCGAGCAGCTGCCGCCATTTTACGCACGATTCAGAATTAGCCCCACTATGAGGACATGCTAAATTCTGCACCATCTGCAGAGACCTTTCCTGCCCTTAGATACAACAGCAGGGCCCCCTTAGATCATACTTAGCAACTCTCCCTCATTGTCAGTGAGACTCCCTGACATAGCAGCAATCTCCCTGTCTCCCTGAAGAGTCTAATAATCTCCCTAATTGCACCTTACCCCATTATGAAGCTGTTCTATAGAAAAAAAACCCAGATGTATAAATTCACATGGGATAATTAGTATCATTTCCCTGCATTGGGTATAAGGCACAATCAGCGCCGGCGCTAGGCTGTGCTGCGCCAAGCGCCGTCCTGTGTTGCCGCCCCTTCCCTCCTCCGCTCCCTCCCCGTGAGCTTAAATATGTCCTATACCGCTGGGAGGGAGGTGGGCGTTTCCTGCGCCCTCCGGAAACAGTAGCTATCCGGGCGACGGACCTGCTTGCCCGTTCCTGGAGCCGCTACTGGGCACAATGATCCCTATGGCTACATGTATTAGTATCATTTCCCTGCATTAGGTATAAGGCACAATGATCCCTATGGCTACATGTATTAGTATCATTTCCCTGCATTAGGTATAAGGCACAATGGGGCCGATGTATGAAGCTCTGGAAAGTGATAAAGTGCAGAGTGATAAATGTCCAACCAATCAGCTCACAACTGTCATGTTACAGGCTGTGTTTGAAAAATGACAGGTGGGAGCGGATTGGTTGGTCGTTTATCACTCTGCACTTTATCACTTACCACAGCTTCATACATCTGCCCCAATGATCCCTATGGCTACATGTAGTTTCTGATAAGTATCAGTGTGTTTTCCTCAACAAATAGATCTTACTAACTGCTTTGGGGCTCATTTACATTTGGATGTAAATCAATTTTATGACACGCTCCTCTGATGTAGCAGTACACGCCCCTCAGATGTATGACACGCCTCTCAGATGTAGCAGTATACGCCCCTCAGATGTATGACACGCCTCTCAGATGTAGCAGTACACGCCCCTCAGATGTAGCAGCACACGCCCCTCAGATGTAGCAGCACACGCCCCTCAGATGTAGCAGCACACGCCCCTCAGATGTAGCAGTACACGCCCCTCAGATGTAACAGCACACGCCCCTCAGATGTATGACACACCCCTCAGATGTAGCAGTACATGCCTATCAGATGTATGACACGCCTCTCAGATGTAGCAGTATACGCCTATCAGATGTATGACACGCCTCTCAGATGTAGCAGTACACGCCCCTCAGATGTAGCAGCACACGCCCCTCAGATGTATGACACGCCTCTCAGATGTAGCAGTATACGCCTATCAGATGTATGACACGCCTCTCAGATGTAGCAGTACACGCCCCTCAGATGTAGCAGCACACGCCCCTCAGATGTAGCAGCACACGCCCCTCAGATGTATGACACGCCTCTCAGATGTAGCAGCACACGCCTCTCAGATGTAGCAGCACACGCCTCTCAGATGTAGCAGCACACGCCCCTCAGATGTATGACACGCCCCTCTGATGTAGCAGTACATGCCTATCAGATGTATGACACGCCTCTCAGATGTAGCAGTATACGCCTATCAGATGTATGACACGCCTCTCAGATGTAGCAGTACACGCCCCTCAGATGTAGCAGTACACGCCCCTCAGATGTAGCAGCACACGCCCCTCAGATGTAGCAGCACACGCCCCTCAGATGTATGACACGCCTCTCAGATGTAGCAGTATACGCCTATCAGATGTATGACACGCCTCTCAGATGTAGCAGTACACGCCCCTCAGATGTAGCAGCACACGCCCGTCAGATGTAGCAGCACACGCCCCTCAGATGTAGCAGCACACGCCCCTCAGATGTAGCAATACACGCCCCTCAGATGTAACAGCACACGCCCCTCAGATGTATGACACGCCCCTCAGATGTAGCAGCACACGCCCCTCAGATGTAGCAGTACATGCCCCTCAGATGTATGACACGCCCCTCAGATGTAGCAGTACATACCTATCACATGTATGACACGCCCCTCAGATGTAGCAGTACACACCTATCACATGTATGACACGCCCCACAGATGTAGCAGTACACGCCTATAACATGTATGACACACCCCTCAGATGTAGCAGTACACGCCTATCACATGTATGACACACCCCTCAGATGTAGCAGTACACGCCTATCACATGTATGACACACCCCTCAGATGTAGCAGTACACGCCTATCACATGTATGACACACCCCTCAGATGTAGCAGTACACGCCTATCACATGTATGACACACCCCTCAGATGTAGCAGTACACGCCTATCACATGTATGACACACCCCTCAGATGTAGCAGTACACGCCTATCACATGTATGACACACCCCTCAGATGTAGTAGTACACGCCTATCACATGTATGACACACCCCTCAGATGTAGCAGTACACGCCCACTTTACCGCCGCGCTCATAGGCGGTGCTTTCACACTCTCCCTGACATGCTTTTTCATAAGTAGGCAAGTATGATTTAGATACAACAGCAGGACCCATAGATACGACAGTAGTGCACTTGGATACGGTAGTAGAGCCATTACATACAGCAGTAGATCCTTTAGATATGACAGTAGGATCGTTAGCTTAGATATGACAGTAGCGTAATTAGGTTCAACGCTAAGGATAATAGATCACTTAGAAATGACAGTAGTGCCTTTAGATACGATAGTATGTCCCTTTGATATGACAGTAGAGCCATTAGATACCACAGTACAACTTTTAGATATGACAGTATCTCCCTTTGATATAAGAGTATGTCCCTTTGATTAGACAGTAGAGCACTTAAATAAGACCGTACAACCCTTAGATATGACAGTAGGACCCTTAGAAATGACAGTGAAGTCCTTATATACCACACTAGGGCCCTTAGATACGACACTAGAGCACTTGCATATGATGGTATCGAAATTACATACAGTATAACCCTTCGATTTGATGGTATGCTTTTTTGATATGACAGTAGAGCCCTTAGATATGACAGCAGAGCCCTTAGATATGACAGTAGAGCAAGCCGTGGTCGGGTTCAACTGTATTCAGTGCTCACACGTTTATCTATTGTCTATTGCTTCCTGAAAGACAAACAATCATACAATCATACAATAACCGGTGTGAAATTACAATAGTTCAGTAAGGTAATGATTGAATTCAGAAATGGTTTATAATGTTGTATAACTTTGTTCTGTAATATTTCCCTTCAGTTACGGGGTCGGGATTTTCCTATAACCCATTGTCGCTACTCTTTCTACAAAGTTATTTGTTGCAGATTATAATAACAGTCACATATTTTCCAGCATCTACACAGGTTACACGAGGGACTGTTTCAGTAAACCTTACGTACACTTCAATCCCCATCATGCATGGTTAATGCAGTACAGAAAAATAGGGATATATCCAGTGACAAATCTTCTAGGCCTGGAACTGTCCCTTGCAAGTTGGGGACATTTGGCAGCGTGGCTGCACCATTCCACAGAGTGAAGAAGTAACTATGACAAAACGGGCTACAACAAAATGGTTCCGCACCCCATGAAGTAACAGGGAAATAGGTTCTGTATCTCCCACTAGTGAGAGAGGCCTCCAGATTTATAATATAATGGCCAGGCAAAGAGTACTGAGCGTCTCCTCTCTGTCTCCCTGTGTGCGATAGGACAAAAGACGGCGATACAGTATGATGCGATCTCAGGAGTCAGGGAGCTCCGTATTCTTCCAGTCACAAGACTCATCTGGAAGTGGGGGATCGAGGGGTCACCAAGACCCTGGTCTGCCGTCAGAGCACAGCTCGGAATTCCTGGACACTAAAGAGAATCTGGCTGGAGAGCACGAGCCAGGTAAGTGGCCGTTCCGTTCTGCGGTACAGGGCCAACTGCACCATTTAGAGTACCCAAGTGTAACACGAAATTCAATCACACATCTCTGACGTAATCTCGCAGACACGTCTTCCTCATCCACCATGATGAAACGTATGAAGATCTTCCACTCGCAGTGGTACAGAGAAGACTACGGCAGTCCAACCGCAAGTTCAGACACATCGATGTATGACCTTCACCAGGGCCGGATTAAGGCTTGTGGGAGCCTAGCGTTTCCGCTCGGCTGTTTTAGCGGGGCGCGGCGCCCTGCCCTCTTTCTGGAAGGCAAAAAGCGCCCTGCCCTAACAGCCTGCGGGAACCGTCTTCACCCGCGGGTCGCAGTGTCCCGCGGGTGAAGAAATGTGCGGTGACCCGGTCACCGCCGGAGAATAGACGCCGGGCGCAGGCGCCCGGCATCTATTCTCCCTGTCTGCAGGGCTTGGGGGCTGCCCGGCGTGTCCGTAAGTGCCGGGCACGCCCCCAAGAGTGGCGAAAAGGGGACGTGTCTTATAGACACGCCCCCTTTTTATGACCACGCCCCCTTCTCGGTCGCGCGCCTTAGGCGCGCGCACGGACATGCCCTCTCTAGCTCCGGCGCCCTGCCTCCCGCCGGAGCTAGAGGGAACACTAGGAGCCCCCTTCAAGCCACACAGAGCTCTCCCCCCTCCCCACTTCGCCTACCTCCCTCCTACCCGCAAAGCCTATTACTCCGCAACTAACTTACCTGAGGGACTTACCTGAGGGACGGCAAACGGGCGTGATCTCCCGGCAGAGCTGCTCCCTGGTCCTCTCATCGGCGTCGCGGACGTAATGTGTCACATGGCGCCGGTGAGAGGACTCGGGATTCGCTCTGTGCTGGATGCAGCAGCACTGACTGTGCCGCTGCATACAGTAACACCGGATCGCCGCAGTGAGCCTCCAATCCGGGAACAGGTGCCACTGGACACCTGTTCTCGGCAGGGTCACACCGACCCTGTGTGGGGGCCCCTCTGTGTGTTGGAGGCCAGGGACGACCGCCCCTGTCGCCTCCCCTTAACCCGGCCCTGAGCTTCACAATAACCAGCATAGTGTTGCCACGTCTACCTATGGGACAGAAAAACAGAGGCAGCCTCATTACTTTTCAATCAGCCCTCGTACAAGTGTCTGAGATAAATGTGCTAAAGCAGCAGCTAGCAAAGGCCTCGGCTTCTTACTGTGTTTGAGCAGGAATTGGGTACAGAAATACTATTCACAGCAAGATGGGATACGTTCAATATCCCGGCGCAGGAGATGCTGGCGTTTATAATACCGCCACCTGTCAGAATCCCGAGCGCCGGCTTCCCGAAGGTAAGTAGCGGGGTTGGGGGGAGAGTTAGGGTTAGGCAGTAGAGAGGAGGTTAGGATTAGGCACTTGGGGGGGAAGGTTAGGCTAAGGGTGCGGTTAGGTTTAGCTACTAGGGGGAGAGGTTAGGTTCAGGCATCGGGGAGGGAGGGTTAGAGTCGGCAGAGTGAGAGGGTTAGGATACCTACCAACAGGTGCTGTTAGGATGCTGGCGTCTGGATTTTTACTGCCTGGATCCCGAGCGCTGGCATCCCGTACCCTACCAGGCAAAACATACTGATTTTTGTCAGCACAAAATGCGTCTAGTTCTGTATAAGGATGGATGCACAGGCAATGTTGGTGCTAATATGCAGGATAGAAATCTGCATTGTGCCCCAGGAAGATACACTCAGGCCCAGCTGTACACCCTGCAGTGGTAATAGCGGGACTAATAACTGTGTGTGTGGGGAAAGCACGTTATACGCGTCAGCAGACAATAAGGGGTCTATTTACTAAGCAGTGTTAGGAGGCAGAGTGAAAAGTGATAAGAAAGTGATAAGGTGCCAGCCAATCAGCTCCCAACTGTCATCTCACAGGCTATGTTTGAAAAATGACAGTTGGGAGCTGATTGGCTGGTACCTTATCACTTTCTTATCACTCTTCACTCTGTCTCCTAACACTGCTTAGTAACTAGACCCCTATGTCAGGGAAGATCTGTGTCCACTGGCATCAGTAAATAAATATTAAGTTAGGCACCACCAGCTATTAGCTTAGGTACCCTGCTTACCTGGCTACTGGTTACCCCGTCCTACACTAATGATCTTTGGTTACTACATAAAACGACTGCGTATTGGCAGCGATTCTCCTTACAGCCAAGTTCTGTCCTATCTGTACTTATTTGTTATTAACCACTGTTGGCAAACGGAACCAGCAGAACGGTGGGAACCCCATATCCTCCCCAGTATACACAGTGCTATGCTCTCTGCCTTCTACAGACCATAGTCCACGTGGCGTCTCCTGGCTCCTAATTCCTGAACCACGGCTAATGTCCAGACAAATGGAGTCAGTAACTTTGGGGGTCATTCAGACCCGCTTGCGAGCGGCAGGACGCTCGCAAGCAGGTCGATGTTCCCCACTTCGCATGCGCACGACGGAGGGAGCTCCGTCGTGCGCATGCGCGAAACCAGACGAGCGACGGGCTTTCCATTGCTCCGGGTCTCGCACCAAAGGGGGCGTGCTGTCGATGTTGAGTGACAGCACGCCCCCTTTGGTGGGCGTGCCTGCCAGACGGAGGCGTTCCCATGGGAACGCCTACCGTCTGAAGCCGGCCCCACTGACATCACTAGTGATGTCAGTGGGAGTGATTTTGGCTCTGATAGAGCCAAAATCACTCCAGGGCTTGTGGCAGGGAGACCCTACCGCAGGGTCTCCGTCGCAAGTCCGATGGTCGCCATGGTCAAGACCATCGCGACCATCATCATGGACGCTCGCATATGCTGTGGGTGGTCACCCACAGCTATGCGAGCGGCCAGGTGGCCGCTCCATTTTCATGGAGGAGGCCCCGATTCAGAGTGAGCGCTCCGGTCAGAGCGTTCAGCTCTGAATCAGGCCCTTTGTACCTTGGTAAAACCATGTTGTGCCGCGGGGTGAGGGGAAGGTGCAGGTGTAACATTTGTAGAGGATTAGATTAGAGTCCAAACTCAAATCTAAATTGCAGTGTTAGAATAAAGCTGTGCAGCATTTGTGGGCTACGTGTAGTATTTATTTACCCCACATGCAAAACAAATAAAAGTATTTCCCCCTTGTATGACAGCTGCTTTGGGCCAGATGCATAGTTACTGCTTTTTTTTTTTTTGTTTCTACTAAGTATCCGCCCCAAATCCGGGGTAAACGATGGGCCTGATTCAGTAACGATCGCAATAGCGATTACACACGCAGTCTCACTTCGAAGATATGCTAATAATTGCGATCGCAATGCCATATGCAGGCTAACATAAAGACGCCCACTTTACCTTACACACATCCGTAACACTTAGGCCCTCATTCAGAGCCGCTCGCTATTTGCGGTCGTTCGTTCTAAAACAAGGGGTGGCTATTCAAATGAACCGTTCGCTAATTGTGGTCTGTTCACGCCTCTAAGTCTGAACGAGCGAGCAAAACTTGCGGTTGTAATTTTGAAAAATACGCCCCCTGGCCGCTCGCACCATACGTCATGTCCGTTATTTATTAGATTAATCGAGTACATCATACAGCGTATGAACTGCTCGCTATTCTTGTGGCTGGTTTTTCAACCGCTATTTTGCGAGCAGTTCGGAGTAAAAAAAAAACAAGTGACGTGGTCAATGACGCTGCTGTATTAATTATGCACTCCCTTAAAACGCCCGTTTTGACCTTTAAGCACGCCTGCGTTCTGATCTCCACTCCCCGTTTTCAAGCACCTTCCCTGTTACCACCCACATACGCCTCCTCCTGTCACTGAAAATAGCAGGCATTCGCTATATAGCGAACAAACGATTTTCGGCCGCACTGACTGGTTCGCGCATGCTTATTAAAATCCGTATGCATGCGCAGATGTGCGAACATCGGTCAGAATGAACGAGCGGCCGCTTACGAGCGGCTCTGAATCAGGGCCTTAGTAAGATTGCGAAACCATCGGTAACATTGAGCACCATCGCAGACTCACGCACACTTGCACAAGCTCTGACCTTACTTACAATCACTCTGCGTTGGGTTCTGCGTAGTCACTGCGTGCTAAGTCCCCTTCACACACGCACACTGCGATGCATGCGCAGAACACAACAATCGGACGATTGCGTGCGTCATCGCGGATGCGATCCTTGCTGAATCAGGCCCTATGACTTTCAGCTCACTCAGTGCTTGGGACACTGTGGGCCTTACTCAGCCGTGCGCGCAGTAGCGGCCGCTAGCTGCAAATATTTGTGGAGTCGCGGCGGCGATAAAATGCAAATGCTAGTTCCAGCCTCCCCCTTGTGTACTACGTGCACCTGAATGTTTCATCATTGCTGCACGGTGCAATATCGTCGGGTATTGAAGACAATCCACCATCATGTGCACCACCATCATGTGCACTACCGGCCTATGGCAGATGCGGTATCCCTGTCTGAACATGGTTTCAGTGGCTGCGGTTCTGCGTCTGAGAACGGAGCCGCTTTCACTAACACACCTGCGACACTCCCATATCGCGCGTTCACTTCCAGCCACTTCCCAGCCGCTGCCCAGGAACGCCCATGATTTTCCCTCGCCAGTGGTGTTACCAGCAGCCCCGTACACAAGAGCTCCTTTGTCTGTACACAGAGGGGAACGCTTGTGTCATAGGGGTTTTCTGCACCAGTAATTAATCGCACAACTACGTGAACATCGGTATTGCCTGAGATTAGCGAGCACCTCTGAATCTGGCGCTGTATCTCGGGAAGGGCAAAAGGCTCGGTTATTGTATGTACTGAGGGCTTTTAGACAGACTTGTGACTATCACTGTCTTCTTTTACTGCAGCCGATCTTGGCTTTCAGCGTAGAGCCTATAGCACCAGTCAGATCGCTGACCAACAGCCCATGCCAAGGTCCCACACGGCCAGTGACCCCAGCGCATCCCTGGAGAGGAGCCCACTATGCAGAATACAAATCCAGGACTTGCAATCTATGGACACCCCAGGCCCGGACATTCATGACCCACAGGTACCTCCTCAGATGTGTTGTTACATGTGCTGTACACGCTGACACGGTACACAGTGACGGGACAATCCCTGTACACGCTGACGGTACACAGTGACGGGACATTCCCTATACATGCTGACATGGTACACAGTGACGGGACAATCCCTGTACACGCTGACATGGTACACAGTGACGGGACAATCCCTGTACACGCTGACATGGTACACAGTGACGGGACATTCCCTGTACACGCTGACATGGTACACAGTGACGGGACAATCCCTGTACACGTTGACATGGTACACAGTGACTGGACAATCCCTGTACACGCTGACATGGTACACAGTGACGGGACAATCCCTGTACACGCTGACATGGTACACAGTGACGGGACAATCCCTGTACACGCTGACATGGTACACAGTGACGAGACAATCCCTGTACACGCTGACATGGTACACAGTGACGGGACAATCCCTGTACACTCTGACATGGTACACAGTGACGGGACAATCCCTGTACACGCTGACACGGTACACAGTGACGGGACATTCCCTGTACACGCTGACATGGTACACAGTGACGGGACATTCCCTGGACATGCTGACATGGTACACAGTGACGGGACAGTCCCTGTACACGCTGACATGGTACACAGTGACGGGACAATCCCTGTACACGCTGACACGGTACACAGTGACGGGACATTCCCTGTACACGCTGACATGGTACACAGTGACGGGACATTCCCTGGACACGCTGACATGGTACACAGTGACGGGACATTCCCTGGACACGCTGACATGGTACACAGTGACGGGACAATCCCTGTACACGTTGACATGGTACACAGTGACTGGACAATCCCTGTACACGCTGACATGGTACACAGTGACGGGACAATCCCTGTACACGCTGACATGGTACACAGTGACGGGACAATCCCTGTACACGCTGACATGGTACACAGTGACGAGACAATCCCTGTACACGCTGACATGGTACACAGTGACGGGACAATCCCTGTACACTCTGACACGGTACACAGTGACGGGACAATCCCTGTACACGCTGACACGGTACACAGTGACGGGACATTCCCTGTACACGCTGACATGGTACACAGTGACGGGACATTCCCTGGACATGCTGACATGGTACACAGTGACGGGACAGTCCCTGTACACGCTGACATGGTACACAGTGACGGGACAATCCCTGTACACGCTGACACGGTACACAGTGACGGGACAATCCCTGTACACGCTGACACGGTACACAGTGACGGGACATTCCCTGGACACGCTGACATGGTACACAGTGACGGGACAGTCCCTGTACACGCTGACATGGTACACAGTGACGGGACAATCCCTGTACACGCTGACATGGTACACAGTGACGGGACAATCCCTGTACACGCTGACATGGTACACAGTGACGGGACAATCGCTGTACACGCTGACATGGTACACAGTGACGGGACATTCCCTGTACACGCTGACATGGTACACAGTGACGGGACATTCCCTGTACACGCTGACATGGTACACAGTGACGGGACAATCCCTGTACACGCTGACATGGTACACAGTGACGGGACAATCCCTGTACACGCTCACATGGTACACAGTGACGGGACAATCCCTGTACACGCTGACATGGTACACAGTGACGGGACAATCCCTGTACACGCTGACATGGTACACAGTGACGGGACATTCCCTGTACACGCTGACACGGTACACAGTGACGGGACAATCCCTGTACACGCTGACACGGTACACAGTGACGGGACAATCCCTGTACACGCTGACACGGTACACAGTGATGGGACATTCCCTGTACACGCTGACATGGTACACAGTGACGGGACATTCCCTGGACATGCTGACATGGTACACAGTGACGGGACAGTCCCTGTACACGCTGACATGGTACACAGTGACGGGACAATCCCTGTACACGCTGACATGGTACACAGTGACGGGACAATCCCTGTACACGCTGACATGGTACACAGTGACGGGACATTCCCTGTACACGCTGACGGTACACAGTGACAATACAATCCCTGTACACGCTGACATGGTACACAGTGACGGGACAATCCCTGTACACGCTGACATGGTACACAGTGACGGGACAGTCCCTGTACACGCTGACATGGTACACAGTGACGGGATATTCCCTGTACACGCTGACATGGTACACAGTGACGGGACAATCCCTGTACACGCTGACATGGTACACAGTGACGGGACAATCCCTGTACACGCTGACATGGTACACAGTGACGGGACAGTCCCTGTACACGCTGACATGGTACACAGTGACGGGACAATCCCTGTACACGCTGACATGGTACACAGTGACGGATGATAAACTGACCTCTCGCCACTGTCAAGATGATTGAAATACATGCATGGGCTCCAAACATTAGTTGTGGTTTGTCAAACGTGTTAAACACATGATGCTTCCTATTGCCGTTAATGGGCGTGGCCTGTGCAGCGTGGCGCCTGAACACCTAGATCACTGAAATGTAGCCACCCCCTGAATGGCTGACATGGTCCCTAACACCAGACTCCGGTGTGTGACCACTAATGAGTATATTAATAGAGATCGCTTTCTGCACAATACATCTCGTGATTAGGAATTGAATAGTAGTAGAGCTGATGCAGTTAATATGCCAGCGGAGGGGAAGCCGGCCGCCAATATACCGACGGTAGGGAAAATGCCAACACCGCTATTCCGAAGGAGATCAGGATACCGCCATCACTGTCCCGAACGCCGGAATCCCGAATGTTAGGACCCGGGTAAGTATTACAGTTTCCCCAGGGATGGGGTTAGGCACCCCCGGGGAGAGATTAGGGTTAGGCACCCCTCTGAGAGGGTTGGGGTAGGCTATGGGGAGGAATGGTTAGGGATAGGTACCACTGGGGGGAGGTTAGGGTTAGACACCCCCCAGGAGAGTTAGATTTAGGGTGCGGCCAGGGTAGGTTAGGGTTAGGCAACACCGGGGGGAGTTTAGGGTTAGGCAACACCGGGGGGAGTTTAGGGTTAGGCAACACCAGGGGGAGTTTAGGGTTAGGCAACACCAAGGGGAGTTTAGGGTTAGGCAACACCAAGGGAGGGTTAGGGGGGGGGGGGGGGTAAGAGTTAGGTTACTTACCGCTCCAGTCGGGATCTTCACTGATCGGACTTCTGGCGTCGGGATTTGGTTATTCAGCCGCTGGCATATCATACCCCTCCCGTAGTACACAAACAATATAGAAACAAGTATGTATGGGACTTTTACTTATAATTATCATATTACTCACACTGCTAATGCGACAAAAGTAGAGTCCAAGGTTACACTGACTCCTGGTGCTGGCGTTTCATGTGCTGCTGTGCGCGACTCCGCTGCTAATCTGGGCGAAAAGGGAAAAGACAGCGTTTGGAGATGAGCCTCACACTAGGCATCGTTATGCTTAATCTACATATTTATACCAATTCCTCTGCCCCCATAATACAGATGTATTGTCCCTGGGACGCTGGGAGCGGCTTTGTATGTGGGTATGATACAAAATTCAGGAAAAAGTACAATACGCTGCGGATATCTGCTGCCGTCCCTGCATTTCCGACAGCGGCCGCAATACCCAAAGGTTTCTATAGCGGTTGCGAAGCTGTCAGATTTACCAAGCTGGTTCAGCCCGGTGCTGGTTATTGGAAAATCGGGAGGACCCCACACAGTTTTTCCCACAAATTCCCAGTGCCGAACCAGGCTGACAGGTCCAGGGCTGGGTTTTTTTTATTTTTTGAGGGGGGTGGGGGAGGAATTGTCTTTTTTTTATACATGAACCATTTCTTTACTTTTTAACATAACAAAGCCTGCACAGATCTTACTGATCTGTGCAGTGTTTCAGCTAAACCCACCGTTCACAGGCATGTCTATTTATCTCTTCTATTCTGATGTGATTTTGTTGCGATCTTGATCGTTTTTCTGTTGCCGCTGCGAGAACTCCTGCGAGCCTTCCTGTATTTTTAAAGCGGCAATCATTTTATAGGCAAAATCAAGCTGTTTTTGCCTTTAAAATGATTTCCACTTTAAAAAATACAGAAAGACCCGCAGGAGTTCCCGCAGCGGCTGAAGCTCGCAACCTATTACATAAGCCTTAAATGTGTGTTCCGATGGTATAATGCCATCTATTGCCATCTAAATTCGCGTTTGACCTGTGATTTCAACGTGTTTGTCTGTAGTAAAACGGCGCTGCGGAACACTTGTGGCACCATATAAAAAAAAAGGGTAATAATAATAAATGGATCAAACTCGACCTTTAGTAAATTTGCACCTTACTATCAATATAATTCTCACAAAGATTTTCACAAGAAGAAAAATATAATAAAAGTGTATTTCCTAAACTGGACATGTCATTCTTATCCTTACACAACGTAATACAGTAATGAATATTGGTCTGCAATATATGTTAGGGGATACTTATTACCAGGGCCGTCCCATTGTCACATCGTATTTGAGTATTCGCTATGTATTAGGGCAATGCGACTGTCCGGGGAAAAAAACTTTAAATAAAAATACGTCTCATCCTACTATATAATTCATATTTAATAACCTACGTCCCCCTCCTGGTTTCCAGATCTCGGTTATGTGGGTAATGTAACAGTAACTCTTTGAGTGCTAAAGCTGCAGGTGACATGGCGTAATACGTAAAGGTCCTTATCCGTGTGTCTGGCACCGGAAAGGTAAAATGTAGATGGGTACAGGCCGGCGAGCGCAGCCAGCGGGATAACGCTGCGGAGTTTCTGAAGCCCTCTGCCTCCCCATTCATTTTTATCGCCTCCCAAGAGAGCGTGGGGCTCATGGAGACGGTTGGAATGGCGTGCACGTTAATTGGCTGCCTCTCTGGTGCTAAGTATCTCATCTCGCTCTCGCTCCCTGTGCTGTATTCTCAGCTCTCTCCGAGCGAGGCCCAGAAATGGGACACTATATAAGGAGACTTCTCCGGAGTTGCCATAGCAACGCAGCCCAGGTTAAGGACTTCCTTGCATCTCATTTTGCAGCGTTCCAACGCAACCAAGAAAAGAGCCTGGCGCCCAACCCACGCCATGGACATTAATCCCAGCACAGCTGGCTTAATCCTCTGCAGTTCTGGTGGCCGACCGTCTCCTCCTTGGGGGCTATTAAATATATCTTCCAAAAAAAGATCAGCCTGAGGGTGGAAATAACCGCGGCTTCCTCGCAGTAACACCTTCCCCAGCTACACTCACAAGTAGTTTCATTTATTTATACGGCAGATGATCAGAAAAGAGGAAAGCAGGACACGTAACAAGGAAATAGCACATTGCAGTGTAAAACTACGTAGATGTTGGGGCACATAGTGATGCATTGCTTGGGTTCAGTCACAATGGGGCTGCTGTTCATACTATGCATGCCCACAAAGCCAGCCGAACAAGGGCCACCGAAAGTTCTGTCAGGCACAGGTGCTGGGAGGGCGTGGCCGCAGGAGGGGGCGGGGTCACAGCATCGCAGGGGCGTGGTTATAATTAAATCAGAAATTAACTTAATGGGTCACAGACCTTATACCTAGCAGTAGTGAGATAATCTATTTCTAACTGATGAATACAGTGAAAGAGAGAAAGTACCAACTAATTTTGCTCCTGTCACTTTAAAGGCTGTGTTTGAAAAATTACAGGAGCTGATTGGTCTGTACTTTATCTCTCTCCACTATATCACTCTACAAAGCTTAGTACATCTCCCCCCCTAATGTTTAAAGGTTAAATTATATCATATATTCATTTCTAGGTATTAAAATGTTTCCTGTCTCCTCGCCGGCCTTTATTTCATGGTATTTATCTGATTAGATCATTTTCATGTTACTGACCTAAAGTCCCGTAACGCCTCCGCTCAGGCTTCTCCCTGTCCAGTACCCTAATTCTGTAGCCGCCTGTTGCTTGGAGCCCATGGCCCCGGGGCTGAGGTGGGGTTCAGCATCATTTCCCGAAGACTTTAAATATCACCAACAAATGACAGGGATGACTGATATAATTATCACATCACACTGATCACTGTGTTTATTCTGGGCTGATCATTCAAAGTGTCAGCATTAGTGTAACCCTGCCGATCCTCTGCCCAAGTGCTCAGCTAGAATTGCTGCTTTCAGAGGCCTCGTTGCCCTAGAGGGTGCAGACGCTACACGTCCCATGGGCGAGGGTGGCCCACCTTAGCTGTCAAAACCCGGCATGTCCATGTAAGCTGTCCACAATTGCCCTTTTATATGTCTCGTCACACCCCTGGCTGATTCCATGTCAGAAAATACGCTCTGTACCCTTATTTTTTGTACATCAAAATGAGACGGTTATTAAAAATACAGAAAGGAAATAAAATTACTTAATGAGCTGAAATTATTTAAAATGGTTAATGCAACTATCCGAGTCAAATACAGATTTTTAAAAATGCATGATATCACCAGCTTACAACTCAGAAAAAGACTTTCCGCCATTAGACAGATTGTTCTTAAGGACTGACGCTCCATATGAAAGCAAGTGTCGGTGCACTCCGCGGTTTGTTTCCGTGGGTGCAGGATTTCGCTCGTGAGTATCCTCTCTTGTACACATTTCTGTCAAATAGCAGCAACAGTGTGTTTCTGAGTTTCAAACAGACTTTTTTGAGTAAAGTTAACACAGGGCCATAAGGAGGGCGGTGCAGCCGGTGCTGTTGCCCATGGCGGTATGTCTTGAGGGCGGAGGCCGACGTAGCCTGACCTGCTCCTCCGCCTCCCGCACACTCTGTGGGGAAAGACGCCTCACACAGTGCTGGGGCACACGGACCATCCATGGGACTCTCTGGCTACGGCTGCAGCTAGACCATCATTGAGTATTTGCCCATAGGGATGGCCATCGACCATTGATGATTCATAATCATTGAGGGTTTATGGCCAATGTAGAATGTTTTTTACCATCGATGGGGGAGAACCAGATGGTTTCCCTCCATCGGTGGAACAGCACAACCGAATGCTTTCTTTTTTTCTTACAAGGTGCCAGGGCATAGAGCATAGCTTGGCCCCCAACACCAGCAAAGCCGCACCCCCTGGTTCTGATTGGCCCACGGACCAGTCATTTAAAGAACAGGGATGATCATTGGTTGGTGAAACCATCGATGTTCATCCATTACATAGTTGCTTACCATCGCTGGCCAGTTGCTATTTCGCCATCTATGGTAACCTTACCGATTGCCATCTCTTCTCACCCACCAACCGTTTGCGGCACTTGTTTACGACAGGGCACACTCATAGGTTGGGGGAGGAGTCAGTGGCGGAGGCACAGGGCGCACTGCAGACCTGTTACGGGGCTAATTTAACTGGTATCAATTTCCAGCTTCTGCTGAACTCTTCAACTTTACATTTTGCAGATTTTTGGAGAACTGCAGAGCATTGCACCATTCCACCTACTTGTTGACAGGTGTATATTGATGTCCGTTGCAGAGCATTTCATGCTTGAACATAAACTTTTGCCCACCAGTAATTAATCAGAATGAAATTCATTTGATAAATGATTGTAACGTTCCCGCTGGACGTTCGTAAATCCTGATGTGATCCCACAGTGATCCAGCCACTACAATAACTGCAAAGTGCTTCTGACGGTGACCCCTGGGGTCCCGGACAAGTGGCCGAATGAACCCAGCGTCTGGCGGCTTTTCCAACTCTGTATTCTTGGAAAACATTCAATCGTCTGGGTGTATATGGGCGAAGTGGTGACTTTTGCAAGCTGCAGCTTCCCTGCCAGTGTGACCTTAGAATTTAAAGCGTAAATTGTACTTAGTGCAGACCTTTTTTTTTTTTTTTAGGTCAGACCCTCCAAAAAGCAAATAAATATGCCACTTAGCATTGGCAAATTTCCGTGAAGGTTTGTCCCACTTTTTCCGTTAGTAAGTATTATTGATGAATGTGCAGAAGTTGTCGCTACTGCACAAATATAGGTGCAATTCTGCTGCAGGGGTGCATAAACTTTCCACCGTGCGTTGGTAGAAATTGTTGTAGACTCTGGAATTTTTCACTGTAGAGCAGTGGCTCTCAACTCCTCAAGTACCCCCAACAGGTCATGTTTTCTGGATTTCTTTAATCATTCACTAGGTGAGTTAATCTATTTTCTTGGGTCAGTCATTATCCCACCTGTTTCCACAGCACACAACCTCTTGTGGGTACTAGAGGACTGGCGTTGAGAACCACTATTTTATAGGAAAAAAATAGATCTAATCCTGCGGGAACATATTATTTAAATGAGATGGTGCGAGCGGAGACGTAAATTCAACCTAGTATGTTTAGTGCGGCACTTTTCCGGTAACGCCCCCCATCATGCTCTTGGGCATGATCCCTGATGATTGACAGGCAGCTCGGATACAGCCGTGCAAGAGTGACGATCTCAAAATTCACAGCTGCTTCTCCAAATGATGTTGCATGATTCACTTATCAATGGTTTCATCCTGAATTCCTCAGCAGAGCTGCTGACACAACCGCCTGTGGCAAAATACTTCCTAACTTCATATCGAAGTGTCTTTTATAATTAGCAAATGCGTCAGTGCCAATTATTCCAGCGGGAGAGACCGTCTCAGGAAACAACCCCAGCACTGCCTGGCACTAAGTATCCAAAATAATGTCGGCTTGCAGTTCAGGGGGCGGTGCCAAGGCCCCAAAACAGATGGAAAATGATGGGGAAACAGACCCAACAACCACAGCCCGAGTCACAAGTTTAAAATGATCCATATTTAAAAAGCTATACACTTTGCTACAATATCCTCTGCGTTCACCCATGCGGGTATCAGCGCCAAACATGGAAAGACTTGGAAGTTTCTGAAAGGGACGGTGACCTCAAAAATGTTAACTGTCTAATTGATTCCAGCACAGGGGATTATCTATCTTCCCCCTTAAGGCCCCCATACATCAGCAATTGATTGCAGCAATCGTGCAATTAGCAATCGATTGTGTCTAAAAATCTTTCCCTTTTTCAATCGATTGTGGCAATTCTGCAATCTGCAATCGTTTGATAAAGGGAGAGATTTTTAGGCACAATCGATTGCAAATTGCACGATTGCTGCAATCAATTGCTGATGTATGGGGGCCTTTAGCGCTGACTAATTCAGAAGCGATAATATTCAAATGCTTGTTTCAGCCTTCCCCTGCTGTACTATCATGCGCTGGAATGTGCAAGCCCTGCGACGCCCACTTTAATTTCCCGTACATGCTGCAACACCGCTGGTGGTTCTGAACAATCCGCCATTTCTGCAACGTCGCCTCCGCCTACGGCAGATGCAGTGTCTCAGTCTGAACTCCATCTAACCGTGGTCTCTGTGCCTGCGGCTGTGCGTCTGAGAATGCAGAAGCTTTCACCACCCGCGACACTCCCATAGCACGCCAGCGCAACAGATTATTTTACGCTCACTTCAGGCCAGCTCCCAGTCACCACCCTTAGTTTTCCCTTCGCCAGATTTGATACCAGTGGTCCCGTACGTAACAGCGCATTATGCATACACACAGAGTAACACAGGCTTCCTAGAGGTTGCCAGAATAATTTTGTGCATGGGCAATAGGAAATAGTCGATTACGTGAAAATCGGTACTGCGTGCACCCCTGCATCAGGCAATGAGTAAACTAGGTGGGTTATCTGCTGCTTTTTTGACAGCTCACATCCACTACACAGATAGGCAGAATTGATGAGTGATGAGACAAAGGTATTGTGGGGAAGGGAAGTCAAACAATCATACTATACTGAATAAGGACCTATGCAAAGCAGCCCTACTAGCACTATCATAGAAACTAGGGAAATGCCCTAGACCAGAAGTTCCCAAACTTGGTCCTCAAGCCACCCTAACCGTCCATGTTTTAAGAATATCCATGCTTGAGCACAGGTGTGGCCAGTTCATTGAAGAGGGCAGAATTAGTACTTATCCAGCTTTAATATGTTACATACAAAGTATATTGTGTAGCATAATTCCAGCATATACAGGACCAGTGATCACAGTAACCCATTATATGTGTCATACATAGTGTATTGTGTGTCATAATTCCAGCATATACAGGACCAGCGATCACAGTAACCCATTATATGTGTCATACATAGTGTATTGTGTGTTATATATCCAGCATATACAGGACCAGTGATCACAGTGAGCCATTAGATGTGGCAGTACGGCCATCCTGCCTGAGCTGAATGTATTTATGTTAGATGTGGGCACCATTCCCGAGCATTGGAGCAAGTCGGGGGGTCTGGGTGAGCAGCAGAAGAACCTAGCACTGCCCTAGACACACATGTACATATTGGTCTCCTTACGTACTGGATAGTGTATTATTATACAGTATTAATAATTAACCCTATTAATGGTCTATAGCAGTGGACCCCTAACAGTGCATGTTTTCCAGATCTCCTAGTTGGTGCACAGGTATATTTATTACCAACTGACACATGTTAAAAGATCCACAGATGTTGCTAATCATTTCATTTGTTATACTGAGAAGAACATGCAGCGCTAGTAACATTCTACTAGTTACTATTTCTATTGTGGTCATGATGTGTGCTGGGGAGGGGGGTTTCCAGGCAGATGGAAACCCCCCCTGCGTTTGCCTATGACTGTTACTGCCTTGAGGACAGGGGGCCTGATTCAGAGCCAAACGCTCTGACAGAGCGCTCGCTCTGAATCAGGGCCAGGTTTTTTTTTTTTAGAACGGCATCCTGGCCGCTCGCATAGCTGTGGGTGACCACCCACAGCTATAGCGAGCGGCCATGATGATGGTCGCGATGGTCAAGACCATCGCGTCCATCGGGCTTGCGATGAGACCCTTGTGGTAGGGTCTCGTGGCCGCAAGCCCCAGAGAGCTTTCGGCTCAAATTGAGCCGGAAGCTCTCCCACTGACATCACTTGTGATGTCAGTGGGGCCGCCCCCAAACGGTAGGCGTTCCTTCGGGAACGCCTCCGTTTGCCTGGCCACTCCCCCGCCCACCTACCAAAGGGGGCGAGCTGTAACTTACCATCGACAGCTCGCCCCCTTTGTTGCGAGACCCGGAGCGACAGAGTGCCTGTCGCTATCCGGGTCTCGCGCATGCGCACGACGGAGCCGGCTCCGTCGTGCACATGCCCAGTGGGCCACCATCGACCCGGTTGCGAGAGCTCAGCACTTGCGACCGGGTCTCAATCAGGCCCTCTATTCCCAACTCTGAATCAGGCCCTTTGTCCCTTGTAACATAAAATGTTCTCTCCTTCGATGTCATTGAAATGCGCACGCCTGCATAGCCCCTACTCTCTGCTTTCATGCTCCCATGTTGGTGCGTATTCCCCATTCCTGCCATGCGGTGTGTGTGTGTGTGTGTGGGGGGGGGGGACAGGCAGCCATTTGCATTCCACAAAATGGCATCAGTTTGCTTTGTTTCTGCATGCTTGATTACTCTCCCAAAATGTCCAGAAGATTCCTACATTTTTGGGGAATTCTGCCAGACTGCTAAGAGAGTACATCACCCACCCACAAATCGCGTCAGTAAGGTCCGTACCCGCTACTTTGCTCTTGGAACCCCCCTCTGAAAATCATTTCACATCTATCTTTGCGGGTCCACCTGCAAGTGGTGAAAACGATAAAAGCATCACTTCAATGTCCGTCCTGCCAGCCCTGTAATACCTCCGTCTTCAATACATCCAGCTGTGGCTACTTCTAATCTTGTATGTCTGAAATTAGCCCCGAGAGTGAGACTGACACTATTACATCTAACACTTTTGTTTTGTTTTGCAGTTTATATCACTTTGTCCTGAGGGCACCTAAAAAAGCGCTTTTACACAAATGTACAAGTGGAAGGCGCGAAATGCATCTAATTTAGAAAAAAGATTTAAAAGAGGTTTAATTCCTGGCACATCTGAGGGGGTGTGGTATACTAGGTCATCATTCATCATCACGCAAAATTAAATCTCGTGTTCCACTTCAGCGCCAAGACTAGGCGCGCTGATCTGAAGTTAGCGAGGCTGCCTGTTTGTGCAAAAATAACCATGTGACATTGCAAAAAAACTTTTATAAATGACCTGTTTCAATTTTTTTACACCGTATAGAGCAATACAACTGTTCACATATTTTTCTATCTTTATATAGATATAAAATGCAAAATATAAACAATATTACATTTTATGTCAGCTTTATTTTATTTATTTATTTTTTACATTTAATTTCTAATTTCTACGAGAAGGTGATTATTCTATTATGATGGTATGGTCTTATGGGCACTAAATATTGGGTGTATACAGGTGCTACCACCTTGCGTTCTGTATGTACACATTGTACATTGCAGTGCTTTCCTTCTATATGGCTGATTTTTATCTTCTTGTTGTATTTAGTTCATTGGCACTTGCAGAGATACCCACTATTATTCTTTATGTTAAAAAAAAATTAATTAATATCCCTCAACTGATAATAAGTTGATATTTCAAGTATTTTGATTATTATTTCTGTTTCCTTATGTGACAAATCAGAATTTGGAGCCATCAGCTTCCCTGCGGCACTGAGGGGTTAACGGTTTTGCTGACAGCTGTTGTCACAATGTCACCAATGCACAATAGTTACATTGTATCAGACAGACACTCGTTCTGGTGAATGGAGATAGAGCTTAAAGCGATCAGACTGAAATGATGGGTTGGGCTGAAATAAACATGGAGTCGAGAAACAACTTTTATAAACGCTTATTTTTCCACCGGAACACAGAAGAAAAGCCGGAAAACTGGGGCCAAACATTTTTGCATAATTCTTTGACGTGCACTAGAAAATGAAGGGTGAAATGTGGGAGAAAAATGGGAGGAGTTTAGGCAAAAAAGGGGTGGAGTGTGTAGGTGGCAAAATATTTTGGAGAACTAAGGATCTGATTCAGAGCCGGACGCTATTTGCGCTCGCTCGTTCAGAAAAAGGGGGTGGCTATTTAAATTGACCGTTCGCTCTTTGTGGTCTGTTGACACCTCCATGTCTGAACGAGCGAACAAAACATGCGGTCGTTATTTGGAAAAAAACGCCCCCTGGCCGCTCGCATCATACGTCATGTCCGCTATTTATTAGATTAATCGAGTACATCGAACGGTGTGTGAACTGCTCGCTATTCTTGTGGTTGGATTTTCCTACCGCAATAATGCGAGCAGTTCAGACTAAAAAACAACCAAGTGACGTGGTCGATGACGCTGCTTTGTTAATTATGCACTCCCATTAAACGCCCGTTTTGACCTTTTGGCACGCCTGCGTTCTGATCTCCACTCCCCGTTTTCAAGCACCTTCCCCTGTTACTACCCACAAACGCCTCATTCTGTCACTCAAATTAGCAGGCATTCGCTATTTTGCGAGCACACGATTTTCGACCGCACTGACTGGTTCGCGCATGCGCACTAAAACCCATACGCATGCGTAGATGTGCGAACATCGCTCGGTGCGAACGAGCGGCCGCTTACGAGTGGCTCTGAATGAGACCCTAAGTAGTTTAAAACTACGACTGCTAATGAGGCACTTGTCATATACCAGGTCAGCAATGGCTAAGAAAAAACACAACGTCCTATAGAAGCCGGTACGTCTCAGTACTGTATGCCACATGCACCATTAACGTCCCCGCGATTATGGCACAATAATCGGATTGTATATTTCCATAATTTACTGTAAATTACATTTTATAATTAGAAATGTTTCTTGTACATCTGAAAAATTCTAGAGCAAACCCTGATGTCGTCTATGGAATGTTCTCTGTGGATTTTGCTCCGTTCTGGGCTGGTAAAGGCTGAGTTAATACCTGGCTATGACTGAGCAATAAGCAGGATAATGGTTAGAGCAACCGTAAACTGAGGATTTTTTTCAGCGTAGACCCCTTTCGAAAGCTACAGATTATAGGGTGCAAAAAAAAATCCAAATGTTTACCCTGATCTATCCATTATATTTATAATTACTGGTGCAGGACCTTGGCATGTCTATGAACGATTCATTAACAAATATGTCTTTCTTACTGTCCTAGCTGTTTATGGATAATTGGTGCCGCGTACAGGTTCATTTAATATTTTAGATGATGTTAAATCCCTGTAAAGATTTCCTATTATCACCAAGCAATTTGGAAATGAAAAAGGATAGCCAAAAAGGGAACATTGCTGTCACCATTTTTTATTTTATTTTACCACACCAGAGAAACATTTTAAAATGTGATATCACAATATGGGAACGCCATCTCCTGGCGGTGGTTCTCCTCCTACAGACCCCGCTCAAGCTCCGCCACCTCTCCTGACCCAGACGTCGTGATTTAGGCAGCTGGATCTCCCCAATGGTTGATAGTTTTTTTTTTTAGTAACATTATTTTTGAACATTTTTTGTCTGGTGTGGTAAATGCCCGGTTGATATTTTACCGAGGACAGACGTCCCCTTTATGGTTAATCCAGGGTATTTGATTAGTGATGTCTTGCTATCTGAAATGTGATATTAGACGTCCACCAGTAATTATAATATTGTAATGGTCCTCCATCTTTTTTCTCCCTTCCATCCATCCACCCACACACTATCCACCCACCATCCATCCACCCATAATCCATCAATCCATTCACCCACCGTCCATACACCACCCATTTTCTGGATTCCATCAGTCGTCATTGTCCGTCAGTCCATTCGTCAGCACCACAAAGATTAGGGGTGCCGGGGCAAGGCGTCCCTCTCTTCTCCAGCAGAGCTGTCTCTCATTCTGCCATGATGGGGAAACCCCACTGACACATGAGGGTCTACAAGGAAGTTCCTTCACCCAGCCGGAGGCCACTCTCTCTCTGAAATCCTCCACTGACAGTCAGCCTTTCAGCAGTCCGGGGGATCTGGGTGAGACCATCTTCAAAGGTCAATGTTCATCTGTGTATGAGGGTGGTTTGGGAAAAACAAAAGTTATTTTTAGGTTTTAATGCATCTAAGACATGAAAGACCCTAGGAATGCCCCCTTAGATTGCATCTCAGCGATTTTCCCCACTGATTTTGGAAGAGATCTAAGGACATCATTGTATAATGTACCAAAGCAGAAACAGGGTAAATGCCGGCTGCACGTGTTTAAATGTCTCCTTATGACTTTTTGGTGGCATCTGCGTTCACCAGTCCTAACTATACCGTGTGGACTTCCTTTGTGCAACTCGCTGGAGCTAGAGTCAGCAGGCAGTGGTGATTCACAAGGCAACGCACAGCAGCTCTCAGTCCTGAACTCAATGTATGGGCAAGCAGCCACTGTCAGTTAGTGACCCTGTACCCAGCGTATGGGAGAGCAGCCAGTGTCATAGTCACTGAGGGGAGGAGGAGACCAGGAGCACTGGTGGTAAGGACAGAGCAGGGGAAGGCAAAGCAGCTCTCAGTGACCCTGTACCCAGCGTATGGGCGAGCAGCCAGTGTCATAGTCACTGAGGGGATGAGGAGACCAGGAGCACTGGTGGTAAGGATAGTGCAGGGGAAGGCACAGCAGCTCTCAGTGACCCTGTACCCAGCGTATGGGAGAGCAGCCAGTGTCATAGTCACCGAGGGGAGGAGGAGACCAGGAGCACTGGTGGTAAGGATAGTGCAGGGGAAGGCACAGCAGCTCTCAGTGACCCTGTACCCAGCATATGGGAGAGCAGCCAGTGTCAGTGTCACTGAGGGGAGGAGTTGACCAGGAGTACTGGTGGTAAGGATAGTGCAGGGGGAGGCACAGCGGCTCTCAGTGACACTGTACCCAGCGTATGGGAGAGCAGTCAGTGTCACTGAGGGGAGGAGTTGACCAGGAGTACTGGTGGTAAGGATAGTGCAGGGGGAGGCACAGCAGCTCTCAGTGACCCTGTACCCAGCGTATGGGTGAGCAGCCAGTGTCATAGTCACTGAGGGGAGGAGGAGACCAGGAGCACTGGTGGAAAGGATAGTGCAGGGGAAGGCATAGCAGCTCTCAGTGACCCTGTACCCAGCGTATGGGAGAGCAGCCAGTGTCAGTGTCACTGAGGGGAGGAGACCAGGAGCACTGGTGGTAAGGATAGTGCAGATTGAGGCACAGCAGCTCTCAGTGACCCTGTACCCAGCGTATGGGTGAGCAGCCAGTGTCATAGTCACTGAGGGGATGAGGAGACCAGGAGCACTGGTGGTAAGGATAGTGCAGGGGAAGGCACAGCAGCTCTCAGTGATCCTGTACCCAGCGTATGGGAGAGCAGCCAGTGTCACTGAGGGGAGAATGAGACCAGGAGCACTGGTGATAAGGATAGTGCAGGGGAAGGCACAGCAGCTCTCAGTGACCCTGTACCCAGCGTATGGGTGAGCAGCCAGTGTCATAGTCACTGAGGGGAGGAGGAGACCTGGAGCACTGGTGGTAAGGATAGTGCAGGGGAAGGCACAGCAGCTCTCAGTGACCCTGTACCCAGCGTATGGGTGAGCAGCCAGTGTCAGTCACTGAGGGGGAGAAGGAGACCAGGAGCACTCATGGTAAGGATAGTGCAGGGGAAGGCACAGCAGCTCTCAGTGACCCTGTACCCAGCGTATGGGAGAGCAGCCAGTGTCATAGTCACTGAGGGGAGGAGGACACCAGGAGCACTGGTGGTAAGGATAGTGCAGGGAAAGGGACAGTAGATCTCAGTGACCCTGTACCCAGCGTATGGGAGAACAGCCAGTGTCATAGTCACTGAGCGGAGAAGGAAACCAGGAGCACTGGTGGTAAGGATAGTGCAGGGGAAGGCACAGCAGCTCTCAGTGACCCTGTACCCAGCATATGGGAGAGCAGCCAGTGTCATAGTCACTGAGCGGAGAAGGAAACCAGGAGCACTGGTGGTAAGGATAGTGCAGAGGAAGGCACAGCAGCTCTCAGTGACCCTGTACCCAGCGTATGGGAGAGAAGCCAGTGTTATAGTCACTGAGGGGGAGAAGGAGACCAGGAGCACTGGTGGTAAGGATAGTGCAGGGGAAGGCACAGCAGCTCTCAGTGACCCTGTACCCAGTGTATGGGAGAGCAGCCAGTGTCATAGTCACTGAGGGGAGGAGGAGACCAGGAGCACTGGTGGTAAGGATAGTGCAGGGGAAGGCACAGCAGCTCTCAGTGATCCTGTACCCAGCGTATGGGAGAGCAGCCAGTGTCACTGAGGGGAGAATGAGACCAGGAGCACTGGTGATAAGGATAGTGCAGGGGATGGCACAGCAGCTCTCAGTGACCCTGTACCCAGCGTATGGGTGAGCAGCCAGTGTCATAGTCACTGAGGGAAGTAGACAGGAGCACTGGTGGTAAGGATAGTGCAGGGGAAGGCACAGCAGCTCTCTGTGACCCTGTACCCAGCGTATGGGAGAGCAGCCAGTGTCATAGTCACTGAGGGAAGTAAACAGGAGCACTGGTGGTAAGGATAGAGCTGGGGAAGGCACAGCAGCTCTCAGTGACCCTGTGCCCAGCGTATAGGAGAGCAGCCAGTGTTATAGTCACTGAGGGGAGAAGGAGACCAGGAGCACTGGTGGTAAGGATAGTGCAGGGAAACACACAGCAGCTCTCAGTGACCCTGTACCCAGCGTATGGGAGAGCAGCCAGTGTCATAGTCACTGAGGGGAGAAGGAGACCAGGAGCACTGGTGGTAAGTATAGTGCAGTGGAAGGCACAGCAGCTCTCAGTGACCCTGTACCCAGCGTATGGGAGAGCAGCCAGTGTCATAGTCACTGAGGGGAGAAGGAGACCAGGAGCACTGGTGGTAAGTATAGTGCAGTGGAAGGCACAGCAGCTCTCAGTGACCCTGTACCCAGCGTATGGGAGAGCAGCCAGTGTCATAGTCACTGAGGGGAGAAGGAGACCAGGAGCACTGGTGGTAAGTATAGTGCAGTGGAAGGCACAGCAGCTCTCAGTGACCCTGTACCCAGCGTATGGGAGAGCAGCCAGTGTCATAGTCACTGAGTGGAGAAGGAAACCAGGAGCACTGGTGGTAAGGATAGTGCAGAGGAAGGCACAGCAGCTCTCAGTGACCCTGTACCCAGCGTATGGGAGAGAAGCCAGTGTTATAGTCACTGAGGGGGAGAAGGAGACCAGGAGCACTGGTGGTAAGGATAGTGCAGGGGAAGGCACAGCAGCTCTCAGTGACCCTGTACCCAGCATATGGGAGAGAAGCCAGTGTTATAGTCACTGAGGGGGAGAAGGAGACCAGGAGCACTGGTGGTAAGGATAGTGCAGGGGAAGGCACAGCAGCTCTCAGTGACCCTGTACCCAGCGTATGGGAGAGCAGCCGGTGTCATAGTCACTGAGGGAAGTAAACAGGAGCACTGGTGGTAAGGATAGAGCTGGGGAAGGCACAGCAGCTCTCAGTGACCCTGTGCCCAGCGTATGGGAGAGCAGCCAGTGTCATAGTCACTGAGGGGAGAAGGAGACCAGGAGCACTGGTGGTAAGTATAGTGCAGGGGAACACACAGCAGCTCTCAGTGACCCTGTGCCCAGCGTATGGGAGAGCAGCCAGTGTCATAGTCACTGAGGGGAGAAGGAGACCAGGAGCACTGGTGGTAAGTATAGTGCAGTGGAAGGCACAGCAGCTCTCAGTGACCCTGTACCCAGCGTATGGGAGAGCAGCCAGTGTCATAGTCACTGAGGGGAGAAGGAGACCAGGAGCACTGGTGGTAAGTATAGTGCAGTGGAAGGCACAGCAGCTCTCAGTGACCCTGTACCCAGCGTATGGGAGAGCAGCCAGTGTCATAGTCACTGAGTGGAGAAGGAAACCAGGAGTACTGGTGGTAAGGATAGTGCAGGGGGAGGCACAGCAGCTCTCAGTGACCCTGTACCCAGAGTATGGGTGAGCAGCCAGTGTCATAGTCACTGAGGGGAGGAGGAGACCATGAGCACTGGTGGTAAGGATAGTGCAGGGGGAGGCACAGCAGCTCTCAGTGACCCTGTACCCAGCGTATGGGAGAGAAGCCAGTGTTATAGTCACTGAGGGGGAGAAGGAGACCAGGAGCACTGGTGGTAAGGATAGTGCAGGGGAAGGCACAGCAGCTCTCAGTGACCCTGTACCCAGCGTATGGGAGAGAAGCCAGTGTTATAGTCACTGAGGGGGAGAAGGAGACCAGGAGCACTGGTGGTAAGGATAGTGCAGGGGAAGGCACAGCAGCTCTCAGTGACCCTGTACCCCCAGCGTATGGGAGAGCAGTCAGTGTTACTGAGGGGAGAAGGAGACCAGGCGCACTGGTGGTAAGGATACTGCAGAGGAAGGCACAGCAGCTCTCAGTGACCCTGTACCCAGCGTATGGGAGAGCAGCCAGTGTCACTGAGTGGTAGAAAGTACGTTAAAAAAAAAATCCTTTTTTGGCATCATTATTATTCAGAGAAGTTCGGTTATTTCAGCAGATAATATTAGAAATAAATAAAAGCACATAGGAAGTCCCCCGCTGCGATGCGGACATCCATTATTTAACTCACAATATTATGAATGAGCTCAGAGGTCCTCCGGGGGCTCATTCATACCAGACGCACTATGTGTAACACCGCTCTCAACCTGCAGAATACATCACATTAATCTAATAAAAATAATACATTTCATTTTAGCAAACTGAACTTATTCTTGGCTGTAAAATGTATCCAGTTGTGTCCTTCTATTGATGTGTATTCAGAAAGTGAGATACGATAGGAACGGGAGCTTTTTTCAATGTATTTGGAAATGATTATCTACCTTACTGTATTAAAGGCCAGTTTTCCATATGCTAGAATTGACTTACCCACAACCCTGTAGGCGGAAAGGGGAGGGGTCATTTATATTGGTATCTTTTTGCTCTGCGTCTGGGGATCCCCACGGCTGCTTTGTTTGGGTTTGGTGTAAAAGATCTACAGTAAAAAGATAGACAATGGCCCTCATTCAGAGCCGTTCGCTATTTGCGTTTGTTCGTTCAAAAACAAGGGGCGGCTATTCAAATGATCCGTTCGCACACTGCAGTCTGTTCACACCTCTAAGTCTGAACGAGCGAGCAAAACATACGCTCGTTTATTTGATAAAAACGCCCCCTGGCCGCTCGCACCATACGTCATGTCCGCTATTTATTAGATTAATCGAGTACATCGAACAGGATATGAGCTGCTCGCTATTCTTGTGGTTGGTTTTTTCAACCGCTATTTTGCGAGCAGTTCTGAGTTTAAAAAAACCAAGTGACGTGGTCATTGACGCTGCTGTATTAATTATGCACACCCATAAAACGCCCGTTTTGACCTTTAAGCACGCCTGCGATCGGATCTCCACTCCCCGTTTTCAAGCACCTTCCCCTGTTACCACCCACATACTCCTCATTCTGTCACTCAAAATAGCAGGCACTCGCTATATTGCGTACAAATGATTTTCGGCCGCACTGACTGGTTCGCGCATGCGTACTAAAAACCGTACGCATGCGCAGATGTGCGAACATCGCTCGGAACGAGCGTACTGCCGCTAGCGAGTGGCTCTGAATGAGGGCCAATGTCTACATCAGTGTTTCCCAACCACGGTCCTCAAGGCACACTAACGGTCCTGGTTTTAGTGATATCCAGGGTTGAGCACAGATGTTAAATCAAAATAACTGAAGTCACCTGTGCTCAAGTTTGGCTATCCTTAAAACCTGGACTGTTAGTGTGCCTTGAGGACCGTTTTTGGGAACCCCTGGTCTAGATAGACCCCACATGGTACAGATCTGTCTTCTTGTATATTTGCGCTGATGTGGCAAATTGTGCCTCATATGTAGCGAGTCATGTGCCCGTGACAGGGTAAGCGTGCTGCGTTTCCACCCACGATCCATAGAATTGCATGGTGCAAACACTGGTGCGGCCTGGCGTACTGTAGCACACGCAGGCGCAGCAAGTCGCATGGCGTGATGTGTGCACACGTTTGCTGTCAAAGCGGCAAAGATGGAAGAGGATACATCTGTAGACAGCCAATAGGTAGACAGGGACAAAAGTAAGTGTCTAACCCTAACATTCCCTCCTAGTGCCTAACCCTAACCATCCCTTCTGGTGCCTAACCCTAACCCTCCGGTAAGTGCCTAACTCTAACCGTCCCTCCTGGTGCCTAACCCTCCAGTAGGTCCCTAAGCGTCCCTCTTGGTGCCTAACCCTAACCCTCCTGTAGGTGCCTAACCCTAACCATCCCTTCTGGTGGCTAACCCTCCGGTAATTGCCTAACCCTAACCATCCCTCCTGGTGCCTAACCCAAACTGTTCATCCTAGAGCCTAACCCTAACCATCCAGTAAGTGCCTAACCATCTAGGTAAGTGTCTAACCCTAACCATCCCTTCTGGTGCCTAACCCCCCCAGTAAGTGCCTAACCCTAACCGTCCCTTCTGGCGCCTAACCCTCCGGTAAGTGCCTAACCCTAACCGTCCCTCCTGGTGCCTAACCCAAACTGTTCATCCTAGAGCCTAACCCTAACCATCCAGTAAGTGCCTAACCATCTAGGTAAGTGTCTAACCCTAAACGTCCCTTCTGGTGCCTAACCCTCCGGTAAGTGCCTAACCCTAACCGTCCCTTCTGGTGCCTAACCCTCCAGTAAGTGCCTAACCCTAACCGTCCCTCCTGGAGCCTAACCCAAACTGTCCCTCCTAGAGCCTAACCCTAACCGTCCGGTAAGTGCCTAACCATCTAGGTAAGTGTCTAACCCTAACCATCCCTTCTGGTGCCTAACCCCCCCAGTAAGTGCCTAACCCTAACCGTCCCTTCTGGCGCCTAACCCTCCGGTAAGTGCCTAACCCTAACCGTCCCTCCTGGTGCCTAACCCAAACTGTTCATCCTAGAGCCTAACCCTAACCATCCAGTAAGTGCCTAACCATCTAGGTAAGTGTCTAACCCTAAACGTCCCTTCTGGTGCCTAACCCTCCGGTAAGTGCCTAACCCTAACCGTCCCTTCTGGTGCCTAACCCTCCGGTAAGTGCCTAACCCTAACCGTCCCTCCTGGAGCCTAACCCAAACTGTCCCTCCTAGAGCCTAACCCTAACCGTCCGGTAAGTGCCTAACCATCTGGGTAAGTGTCTAACGCTAACCGTCCTTCCTAGAACCTAACCTTAACACTCCGGTAAGTGCCTAACCCTAACCGTCCCTTCTGGTGCCTAACCCTCCAGTAAGTGCCTAACCCTAACCGTCCCTCCTGGAGCCTAACCCAAACTGTCCCTCCTAGAGCCTAACCCTAACCGTCCGGTAAGTGCCTAACCATCTGGGTAAGTGCCTAACCCTAACCGTCACTTCTGGTGCCTAACCCCCCCAGTAAGTGCCTAACCCTAACCGTCCCTTCTGGTGCCTAACCCTAACCCTCCGGTAAGTGCCTAACCCTAACCGTCCCTCCTGGTGCCTAACCCAAACTGTCCCTCCTAGAGCCTAACCCTAACCGTCCGGTAAGTGCCTAACCATCTGGGTAAGTGTCTAACCCTAACCGTCCCTCCTAGAGCCTAACCCTCCAGTAAGCACATAACCCTAAAAAAACAAACAAAAAAATATGTCAACCATTCTTGTGTTGACCATTTCAATGTCAAACTTTTGACCCTTTCGACTGTCTCTGTCGACCTATTGACCTATTGACTGTCTACCATTGGGTGTCTATCTAGACATTGTCTATCTTTTTACTGTAGATCTATTGACTGGAACCCGCTTTGTATGATGGGCCCTTAGTCGAGGGCTATTAGGTTGCTTGGCTACAGTGGTGGCCTGATGATAGTAGGGAGGGGTCAGCAAAATTATACTCCACTGTGAAAACAGTTTTAAAACCTGGCTCAGGGGGAAGTTTTTCTCTACTGCGACCAGAGCTGCACGAGGGGTCTTCATTTTTGCTGTCCAAAATGTTACCGTGGGACGCACATTGAGGAGGAAAGGAGTCCCAGGAGGAGGTACCCTCTTCATGGGGTGCAGAGGCTGAGTAAGTCCTTTTAGAAAGTTTTATCAATCAGGGATTTACTGTGCCAGCAAATCTGGACAGACCACCGGATGGCTGGATCTGTGTCTGTTGTCCTGAGCCTTCTAGATGTCCTCCTCAGTCGCTCAGTGCCCCCTCCGAGCAGACAGCCCATTTAGAGAGATTGAGCAGCCAGGTTTTTGCCATCTAATCAGGAATCATGGTGCAATTGGCATGCATGGGTTTGGGGCTCGTTTGGGCTGAAGGACTAAATTGCAGTGTGTATGGGTAGCTTTGGAGGGGAATACACAATTTTGAAAATTAATTTTCCCCCTGTTGCTCCTTGGAGAGAGTTGTTGATGATTGTAAGATGCCATATGCAAGTCCCCTATAGGCTGGTACAGGTTACTGCACCCAAACTATTTTATTTTTATTACCAGTTATTTATATAGCACAGACATATTCCACTTTACATTACAAAGAATATGTAGCCATTCATCTCAGTCCCTTCCCCTGTGGCGCTTACACTCTATAGCCACTACCATAACACACACAGAGGGAGAACGTGCAAACTCTACACATATAGCGCCTTGCCCAGGGTATGAATTCATGACCTCAGGGTTGTGGGGCAGTAATGCTGACCACTACACTAACCATGCTGTCCAAGTTGTTCATGTTTATTTAATAATATGGTGTAACGAGCAGACCTGATGCCGTCCTCACCAAATTATCAGATAAAAATTTGCTGTTGAAAATGAATCTCTGGTGGCTTCTGGGGAATAACTCGGCCACATGCATTGTAAGTGTTTATAATGTCCAAAAGCTGTAAATCTGGAAATGTGTGTTTTCTGGGTAACCTATTAGGGTGTCATTTGCCCTGTCCGTGTCTCTTCCATAGATTGCCATCACCTGTGCTTCACCTTCGAAACTGAAACAGCAGCAGAGCCCCAGGAACAGAGCCCTGAGATCAGGGGCCCGGCCCCCCACTCCTACTCCATGTGCAAGGCTGTTGTCCGAGGCCTGAAGTGTAACCAGCCCGTGCAGTGGGAAATCGCCTTTAATATCCAGGATCTGTTCAGGGAGCGTGAGAGCAGAGAGGACGACGAGAGCGACCTGTGGAATGAGACCTCCCATCACCTGGCAGCCAAGTCCATCATCAGAGACTTTGAGCAGCTTGCGGAGAGGGAGTGCGAGATAGAGAACGGTAATGAGAAGGCCGATGCCTATCCAGTATCGTACAGTGTAGTGGGCCCGATTCACCTTTTGACTTGTCTGCGTCTTTATGCCAATGCTGTGGCCGATTTCTATAACACTGAGTTGCCCACCTGTAGCGTCTTGAAATATACATGGAGTGGGGCAATTACATGCCCTGCAGTCATGATGCCAGGATAATACCAGGCGCCAATTATATCCGTTGTTTGCTGGTCACTGGTGGATAGAAATAACCTTTCAATCATAGAGGTGGAAGTCATGAAGCAGCAGGTGAACCTCTCGAGGGCTATTTGTGCCTCGTGTTGGCCTCCTTATAGAGATGGCTATCGGATAGATGGCAACCATCAATGTTCCTGATTCTATGAAAATGCCTTCTACATTTGATTTTGCCTTTATCCAAGGGCTCATCGGACGATCGGTTATGTCCCTTCAGCTGCGGACACTCGGAAATGTGCACTAAATAGCCATCGAAGGTTGAATCGTCACCTTACAATGGCTGCATGTTGCAATGATGACAATGTTGCCACTATTTTGATGCCCATCACTACCCATTTCCCTAATATTTAAGTATGGAGCACAGAAGCGGGGTGTCGTAGGCTGCGGCTAATTAAACCATCTGCCTTTCACCCCATGGCGCAGTCCCACCCACAAACTCTTCTGGCTCCATCGGCTGTTAGGGTACCCATGGCCGGGGCCACCATTAGAAATTCGAGACCCGGTACAAAGACCATGTGCGGCCACAGATTGCGGGTATGGCTACCCCGCTTTGGGATTTTCAGTGCCCCATCCATAGATTCTGCTGGCACTGAAGCGGGTGTGGTCGCACCATGCTTGCGAGTGTGGCTAATCCACTATGACAGGCCTGCACCCCCAAGGCAGTCCCTGCTTTTCTGTTAAATGGGGACGTAATAAAAATGGAAAATAAATGGGAAGCTGCAGATCTACATATCTCCCTGTGCCAGGACCCCCATTGTGCAGCCATTAATAAGCTCTTACCCATCTGAATGTTAGGTTGTAGCCACATACAGTGCAATAGCAGAGAGGGTCTGACAGGGGAACATCATGTTCCCTGTTCTCTGGTCTGACTAGGTGCAGAAGACAGGCCCAGGAATACACTGTCAGACATTCATATTCAATATTATGGATGATTTAGGCAGAATTTACATTTTTATTATCTTATGATCACTGTTTTATTTAGTATTCGTGTTTTACAATGTAGGATGTCATCCTTGTGACCGAGCAGCAGCTGGTAGGGTCCAGCGAATAGAAAGACGAGACCATGTTATCGTAGTTACAGTCAGGTGCACAAATATTGGGACATTGACAGAATTCTCATATTTTGGCCTCTATTCACCACCACAATGGCTTTGAAATGAAACAAGCAAGGTGTGCTTTACCTGCAGACTTTCAGATTTAATTTGAGGGTAATTACATCCAAATCAGGTGAACGGTGTAGGAATTACAATGGTTTCTATATGTGTCTCCCACTTTTTAAGGCGCCAAAAGTAATGGGACTATCAACTCAAAAGCTATTTCATGGACAGGTGTGGGCTATTCCCTCGTTATTTCATTATCAATTAAGCAGGTAAAAGGTCTGGACTTGATTCTAGGTGTGACATGTGCATTTGGAATCAGTTGCTGTTGACTCTCAATATGAGATCCAAAGAGCTGTCACTATCAGTGAAGCAAGCCAAGCCATCATTAGGCTGAAAAATCAAAACAACCCATCAGAGAGATAGCAAAAACATTAGGTGTGGCCAAATCAACTGTTTGGAACATTCTTAAAAAGAAAGAACGCACCGGAGAGCTCAGCAAAACCAAAAGACCCGGAAGACCACGGAAAACAACTGTGGTGGATGACAGAAGAATTATTTCCCTGGTGAAGAAAAACCCCTTCACAACAGTTGGCCAAATCAAGAACACTCTCCAGGAGGTAGGTGTATATGTGTCAAAGACTTCACAAGAATGAATATAGAGGGTTTACCACAAGATGTAGACCATTGGTGAGCCGCAAAAACAGGAAGACTAGATTAGAGTTTGCCAAACAACATCTAAAAAAGCCATTACAGTTCTGGAACAACATCCTATGGACAGATGAGACAAAGATCAACTTGTACCAGAGTGATGGGAAGAGAAGAGTATGGAGAAGGAAAGGAACTGCTCATGATCCAAAACATGCCACCTCATCAGTGAAGCATGGTGGTGGTAGTGTCATGGCTTGGGCATGTATGGCTGGCAATGGAACTGGTTCCCTTGTATTTATTGATGATGTGACTGCTGACAAAAGCAGCAGAATGAATTCTGAAGTGTTTCGGGCAATATTATATGCTCATATTCAGTCAAATGCTTCAGAACTCATTAGACGGCGCTTCACAGTGCAGATGGACAATGACCCGAAGCATACTGCAAAAGCAACCAAAGAGTTTTTTAAGGCTAAAAAGTGGAATGTTGTGCAATGGCCAAGTCAATCCCCTGACCTGAATCCGATTGAGCATGCATTTCACTTGATGAAGACAAAACTGAAGGGAAAATGCCCCAAGAACAAGCAGGAACTGAAGACATTTGCAGTAGAGGCCTGGCAGAGCATCACCAGGGATGAAACCCAGCGTCTGGTGATGTCTATGCGTTCCAGACTTCAGGCTGTAATTGCCTGCAAAGGATTTGCAACAAAGTATTAAAAAGTGAAAGTTAGATTTAGGATTGTTTAGTTTGTCCCATTATTTTTAGCCCCTTAAAAAGTGGGAGGCACATATAGAAACCGTTGTAATTCCTACACCGTTCACCTGATTTGGATGTAATTACCCTCAAACTAAATCTGAAAGTCTGCAGTTAAAGCACATCTTGTTTGTTTCATTTCAAAGCCATTGTGGTGGTGAATAGAGGCCAACATATGAAAATTCTGTCAATGTCCCAATATTTATGGACCTGACTGTATATTTACTTTAACGTAATCCTCCAATGTGTCATTGGCTGCCTCAAATCTTAATAATAATATACCGTGGTCCTGATCCAGAGGTGGGCGGAGTTACAGCTGTGACCGCGTGTTTATGCTAATTCTGCGGCCAATGAACTTCTCACGGAGACACCCACCGGCTGCAGCGCTAATGTGTTGCTGTGTGTATGAAGACGCACCATCGGAGATTGCACAAGCCCTATAGAGGCACAGATTCTCCATCTAAACATGGCTGCTAGGGTCAGCGCAGTGTCAGTGGCTGGACACAACACACCCGCAACTGGCTACCCCCCCCTACCCCCGTTACCATCCAGAAACGTCCACCAAAGCTGCATCTCCCTGCACACAATTTCATTCACGCCTTAGAGCGGTAACCATCGTCCCTAGTATGCGCAGACTGAAATAATCGGTAACGACGCTATGCGCACCTCTGCATCAGGCGCTGTATATATAATGGGACCCGTACATCAGCTATCGCAAATCAAAAAAATGATTCAACAATTCTGCGTTTTTTCCCCCAATGCCCCAATCTGCTGATCTGCGCCAGTACATTACCGATAGTGTCAGTGATTGGCAGATCTTTTTCCCCCAATGCTAAATCTGCCGATCTGCGCCGGTACATTACCAATAGTGTCAGTGATTGGCAGATCTTTTTCCCCCAATGCCTCAATCTGCCGATCTGCACCCGTACATTACCGATAGTGTCAGTGATTGGCAGATCTTTTTCACCCAATCCACCGATCTGTGCCCGTACATTACCGATAGTGTCAGTGATTGGCAGATCTTTTTCCCCCCAATGCTTCAATCCGCCGATCTGTGCCCGTACATTACCAATAGTGTCAGTGATTGGCAGATCTTTTTCCCCCCAATGCTTCAATCCGCCGATCTGTGCCCGTACATTACCGATAGTGTCAGTGATTGGCAGATATTTTTCCCCCCAATGCTCCAATCCGCCGATCTGCACCCGTACATTACCGATAGTGTCAGTGATTGCCAGATCTTTTCCCCCCAATGCCCCAATCCGCCGATCTGCGCCCGTACATTACCAATAGTGTCAGTGATTGGCAGATTTTTTTCCCCCAATGCTTCAATCCGCCGATCTGCGCCAGTACATTACCGATAGTGTCAGTGTTTGCCAGATATTTTCCCCCCAATGCCCCAATCCGCCGATCTGTGCCCGTACATTACCGATAGTGTCAGTGATTGGCAGATATTTTTCCCCCCAATGCTCCAATCCGCCGATCTGCACCCGTACATTACCAATAGTGTCAGTGATTGGCAGATCTTTTTCCCCCAATGCTTCAATCCGCCGATCTGCGCCTGTACATTACCGATAGTGTCAGTGATTGGCAGATCTTTTTCCCCCCAATGCTCCAATCCGCCGATCTGTGCCCGTACATTACCAATAGTGTCAGTGATTGGCAGATCTTTTTCATCCAAAGATCATATCTACGTTTCAAGAAAGTGCCTATTTTATTAATAAAATACTAGCAAGGTTGGTAAATTGGCTGATTGTTACCATAGACCAGAAATCTACAGCCCCGACTGGTTGGTGAAATCCAATTTGTCGGACAACCTGATTTACCAATTCCGATAACTTTTTGGTCATAATCGGCAATCGGTGAACCCCCAAATTTTCATTCTGCAAAATGCGGAATTACACCAGTTGATTGCTGATGTCTGGGCCCCATTACACCATCATCACATCCCAGTACACCACCATCGCATCCCATTACACCATCATCACATCCCTTAATATGAGCGCACACTTTAGCAATGCCACTGACATCAGGGAGCCTTCTCCAATATTTCAGTATTTATAAATACAATGTCCAATATTGATCCAGTCGTAATCTATTTTATCAATATCGAGCTTGTTGATAAATGTCATGGAATGGGCGTTGGTCATCTTCAGACGACAATGGGCAGTTCTAGTATACGGCAGAAAATTACTGACCATTGTATCCAATGGCTGTGGTATAACAGATAGACAGTAAAAAAGTTGACGGTGTCTAGACAGACACCAGATGTTAGACAGTCAATAAGTAGACAGGGATAAATGGTCAACACACTAAAGGACGACATGTAAGAAGGTCAACATATTCAAATAGGCGACAGGATCAAAAGATCGACACATAAATGGTTGAGACGCAATTTTTTTTTCTAGCCCTAAACCTTACGCTCCCTCCTGGTGCCTGACCCTAACCGTCTTGGTATGTGCCTGACCCTAACCGTCCCTTCTAGTGCCTAACCCTACGGTAAGTACCTAACCCTTCCTGCTGGTGCTTAACCCTAACCGTCGTGGTAGGTGCCTGACCCTAACCGTCCCTTCTAGTGCCTAACCCTAACCCTCTGGTAAGTGCCTAACCCTTCCTCCTGGTGCCTAACCCTAACCGTCAGGATAAGTGCGTAACCCTCCAGTAAGTGCCTAACCCTAAACCTAACCCTAAAAAAATAAAATAAAAATAATGTGTTGACCAATTTTTTGTGTTGACCCTTTAATCATTGGTACATGTCGGCCTTCTTACATGTCGACCTTTAGTGTGTCGACCTTTTGTCGCTGTCGACCTATTGTCTATCTAACATCTGGTGTCTACCTAGACATTGTAAGCCTTTTTACTGTCTATCTACAGTCTGGAACCCATATCCAATTGCCACATTAGTTAGATGTGCCGCCTGTCCAACACATGGATCTGTACATTTGCCAGATGGCCAGTCCGCCTCCCCCGGCAAAGTCCATAACTTAATAATAAATGTTTTTTGGTGCCTCTCTGCAGGGGTTGGGCGAAGGTTCCAGTTGAACGCCATCCACGCCAGCAAGGCTTGCAACGTCATCAGCAAGTACACAGCTTTTGTACCTGTAGACCTGAGCAGCAACTCCTACCTGCCCAGCGTGGTGGAATACGCCAACACAGGTAATGGCAGGAGATCGCCAACGTGACACTGTGTTACTGTGAGTCTCCTCCAGTCATTTATTCTGTAGAACTTGTTCCTGTCCCCGGATCAGATGTCCTTTCGCTTGTCGGCTTCATTGTGTCTCTGTTTTTTTTTCGCTTTCCTTATGTGTCCTAGTTCCTGAATCCCACTGTTTCTTGCGACCTGTCCTTCTGTCGTGTTAACTGTGCGTCTCTCGTCTGGTCCTTTCTCTCTCTCTCTCTGTCTTTGTCTGGAGGCCTCTCCCACTGACTGAAGAGGATGCCCTCATTCCCTGCTAGGTGCAGCTCTCAAGCAGGGTTCTCAGCGTAGCTTAAGTTCCGGAAGCCGCCGGCTGCGAGGTTTCTCCATCGGTCTGGGGCGGTCGCAATCAAGCTGCGTGTCGGAGTCATCGGACGACCGATTTTACAGTAAGTTACACAGATGTGTATGAATGGAATGGGCCAACTTTTCAATGTGGGCCGCTAGAGATCTGGTGAGTGGGCAAGAGCTTACCCGCTAAGGCAGCCAGTCATGCCGGACCACTGGGAGTACCCGCAAATGGTGACAGACCTAATTTGCAGCCAATCGCTGCACCAATGGGGCCCAAAACAGCTGATAGCACCGGTCATTATCTGATAGGGGAGTCTCAGATATTCATTGGGACTGGGGGAGAACATGCCCAGGCGCTGGGAGTAATCTGATGGTGCGGAGAGCTGCACATATCCTGCAATGTGCACGCTACCTATGTGTACGCTTGGTTTGCACCCCAGTGCACACTTACCTATACTGGGTGCAAAAAGATACTTCTATAAACAGGTGTATCAAATGCTCACGCCCTCCTCATAGCGCGAAGTTCCATCTACACCTCCCCATTCCCAGGTGACAGCGCCCCTCCACCGCCCTGTGACGCCTCCGCAGACTTGATTGTATATGTGGTAAAAATGTGTATGACCGCCCGTGCTCGTATACATTCGGTTATGGCGCATGCGTAGAGCGAACCTACAGTCAGGTGCATAAATATTGGGACATTGACAGAATTTTCATATTTTGGTCTCTATTCACCACCACAATGGCTTTGTAATGAAACAAACAGGATGTGCTTTAACTGTAGACTTTCAGATTTAATTTGAGGGTAATTACATCCAAATCGGGTGAACGGTGTAGGAATTACAACGGTTTCTATATGTGCCTCCCACTTTTTAAGGGGCCAAAAGTAATGGTACTATCAACTCAAAAGCTATTTCATGGACAGGTGTGGGCTATTCCCTCGTTATTTCATTATCAATTAAGCAGGTAAAAGGTCTGGAGTTGATTCTAGGTGTGACATTTGCATTTGGAATCAGTTGCTGTCGACTCTCAATATGAGATCCAAAGAGCTGTCACTATCAGTGAAGCAAGCCATCATTAGGCTGAAAAATCAAAACAACCCATCAGAGAGATAGCAAAAACATTAGGTGTGGCCAAATCAACTGTTTGGAACATTCTTAGAAAGAACGCACCGGAGAGCTCAGCAACACCAAAAGACCCAGAAGACCACGGAAAACAACTGTGGTGGATGACAGAGGAATTATTTCCCTGGTGAAGAAAAACCCCTTCACAACAGTTGGCCAAATCAAGAACACTCTCCAGGAGGTAGGTGTATATGTGTCAAAGTCAACAATCAAGAGAAGACTTCACAAGAGTGAATATAGAGGGTTCACCACAAGATGTAAACCATTGGTGAGCCTCAAAAACAGGAAGACCAGATTAGAGTTTGCCAAACAACATCTAAAAAAGCCATTACAGTTCTGGAACAACATCCTATGGACAGATGAGACAAAGATCAACTTGTACCAGAGTGATGGGAAGAGAATAGTATGGAGAAGGAAAGGAACTGCTCATGATCCAAAACATACCACCTCATCAGTGAAGCATAGTGGTGGTAGTGTCATGGCGTGGGCATGTATGGCTGGCAATGGAACTGGTTCCCTTGTATTTATTGATGATGTGACTGCTGACAAAGCAGCAGAATGAATTCTGAAGTGTTTCGGGCAATATTATATGCTCATATTCAGTCAAATGCTTCAGAACTCATTGGACGACGCTTCACAGTGCAGATGGACAATGACCCGAAGCAAACTGCAAAAGCAACCAAAGAGTTTTTTAATTATAAAAAGTGGAATGTTATGCAATGGCCAAGTCAATCCCCTGACCTGAATCCGATTGTGCATGAATTTCACTTGATGAAGACAAAACTGAAGGAAAAATGCCCCAAGAACAAGCAGAAACTGAAGACATTTGCAGTAGAGGCCTGGTAGAGCATCACCAGGGATGAAACCCAGCGTCTGGTGATGTCTATGCGTTCCAGACTTCAGGCTGTAATTGCCTGCAAAGGATTTGCAACAAAGTATTAAAAAGTGAAAGTTAGATTTAGGATTGTTTAGTTTGTCCCATTATTTTTAGCCCCTTAAAAAGTGGGAGGCACATATACAAATCGTTGTAATTCCTACACCGTTCACCTGATTTGGATGTAATTACCCTCAAATTAAATCTGAAAGTCTGCAGGTAAAGCTCATCTTGTTTGTTTCATTTCAAAGCCATTGTGGTGGTGAATAGAGGACAAAATATGAAAATTCTGTCAATGTCCCAATATTTCTGCGCCTGACTGTATGTGATATATGCTCTGCAAGTAGGCATGCACTGAACTCCGCATAGTCCCCAATGTCTTAATGTATTCAGCCTGATGGGGAGACGCTCATCAATAGACTTAAATATTACATCGAATTTTATAGGTTTATAAGAGAATTTTTCGCTTTTGAAATAACCACCTTAATACAATATGTCACCGTGCATCACAAATCAGAACGTTCCCCACACGCTTCCTTACCTGAAGCCAGGATCTTCATAGACCTGTATTACAGGGTAGGGCCGTAGTTAGGGTGGTGTGACCATTGCCATCGCACAGGGCACCACAGGGCAGGGGGCGCTGTTTGGGCCTGTCAAATTTCTGTTTATTATCATTCTTGCTTGTAGCTTTCTCTTATTTCATCCCCAGCATCTCCTGGCCTCCCCTATCTCTTCCCTGGCCCTTCCCCATGAGGCCATGGCCCTCTCTCAGGTGCACTATATTATGTCCCTATTTATCCCCAGCATCTCCTGGCCTCCCCTATCTCTTCCCTGGCCCTTCCCCATGAGGCTATGGCCCTCTCTCAGGTGCACTATATTATGTCCCTATTTATCCGCAGCATCTCCTGGCCTCCCCTATCTCTTCCCTGGCCCTTCCCCATGAGGCCATGGCCCTCTCTCAGGTGCACTATATTATGTCCCTATTTATCCCCAGTACCTCCTGGCCTCTCCTATCTCTTCCCTGACCCTTCCCCATGAGGCCATGGCCCTCTCTCAGGTGCACTATATTATGTCCCTATTTATCCCCAGCATCTCCTGGCCTCCCCTATCTCTTCCCTGGCCCTTCCCCATGAGGACATTCCCCTTTTTTGGGTGCATTACGTCCCTTTGAAAAATGAGGGGGGCGCCAATTCTCTTTCTGACACAGGGCACCAAAAAGTCTAGTTACTGCTCTGTTACAGGGGACCATACAGATTGTAATACACGCCATGAGCTGCAGGGTGGCCTGACACCCCGATTCAGGTGTAGTGGGTCCCAGCACTGAGTCAGTCACAGTGGGGAGTGTGTGGGGGAAATCTGGGACAACAAGGAGAAATGTGTAGCAATGAGACTTGAAGAGTCACTTACTCTGTTTTATGACAGATGTGGATGAGATTGCAACATCGCCCTGCACAACGCCCGTCTCAACAGGGTGGGAGCGCTGCAACTTCCCACAAGGTGCGTACCAAGATGGCCATATATAGTGTATGTATGTATAGTACACAATGTGCTGGGCACATGCATTCAATGCCAGCTTTCCATTGCTAGCTAGAAAGAAAAGTGAACAGAGGGCCTGAGTCAGACTCGGACAGTAACCGCAGTTCGCTCGCTATTGCCAATGGTTGCTAATCTGTGCATGCGTATGCATCGCCGTGTGTGTGCGCAAACTACACAGTGCATTCGCAGATCCCTCGCTTGCACAGCAAAGCCAGCCCAGCAGAGTAAGTGACAGGAGAGGCTGTTTGTGGGTGGTAACAGGGGCAGTCCAGTAAAAATGGGGGGTTGGAGATGCGAACGCAGGCGTGCCCGAGTGTTTCAATGCCGTTTTAGAAGCGTGCATAATTATCAGGCAGCGTCATAGTACACTTCACCAGCCATTTTTTACTCTGTTTTCCTCGCAATGCTTGCGGTAGAAAAAAGCTACCACAAGCGCTGCGTTCACACCCGATAGTGGTCGATGTACCAATGTTTTCATAAACTTCCAGGAGATGACGTGGGGCTGTGGGCGTCTCTGCATTCACTAAGGGGAGTCTGCATGCACAAAGTGAACGCTCGTACGGGTACGATGGGCGTGCTTATGCCTTGGCGAGCGATCGCTCCCCGCCGCGTCACTTTCAAATATTTGCATACGCATCGAGCGAGCGCTCATAGCGACCGGGTCTGAAACAGGCCGAGTTTGAATGTATTGTCCGGGCGTGACCTACATACATATAGAATGTTTTTCTCTTTCAGTCGCTCCGCGCAGTCCTTCCGTCTCCTCGTCCCATTCTCAGAGGTCCATAGAAAGCCTCTTTGCCGCCAGGTAAGTGTGGTGGAGAGTTCTGCTGGCGGCTTAGCCCGTGCCCTGGTGAAATCCTTATTTGTTGTCTCATTGTAGGTTGAGCCTAAACAAGACGCGGCTCCTGACGCGCGCAGCCAAAGGATTTATGATTAAGTCTCCTGGGAAAGGCAGCGATGAAAACGAGAGTGAGAAGAACATTGACTACTTACCTCTGGTAGGTGGGAGCGGCGTGTTCCCGTCCCACCACTTTATACGTATCCAGGTGTAAGCTTGTCCTGTCTGCAGCCGGGAAATAATTAGAGGAATCTGGGATAATACCAGTCTCTGAACGGGAGTCGTTTCTCTGACAGAAGCTACTTTTGTGATAGGGTTTCTTACATTGGGCTCTATTTATTAACATTATTTTTACTATAATAAAGTGATAAAGGCTGTTTTGTGTTTTCACACCCTTTTCACATTATTTTAGTTTCACCTGTAGTTATTACAGGGCAATTGGAGTAGAATTAGTAAAATTCTACTCCAACCCCCAGTATCACTTATTGTTAGTAACGCAGATCCCATTTCCCATAATTGTAATGGGAAATGTGATCCGACCACAGTTACTAAAAATAAATTGTAAAAAAATACCGGGGGAAGCGCTGTGATAATAACGCCACCTGGAGGTGGCGTTATTCAGGGTCTCCCCCGGTTACCGGGCTCCCACTCTGCTCTAACGGGGAGAGCAGAGGCGGGAGCCGGTACCAGTAATTAGCTATGTGGTCTAAACAGACCGCAAGCTGATTGCTGTAAAAAAAAAAAAAAAAAATTAAACATTTTTTTTTTTTTTTTTACTTACCTGACTCCAGGGACCGGTGATCGGGCCTCCGGTGATGGCTCCTCTCCGGTCAGCTGGTCTCCCACAGTGCACTGATGCCCGATCATCATGTGATCGGGCCCCAGTGCAGTATGGGAGATCACCTGATCGGGAAGCCCGGAGAAGACCACCGGAGGCCAGGAGGATGCAGGGAAGACCACCGGAGGCCAGGAGGATGCAGGTAAGTGTAATGAAGGGAGGGGGGGTCGCGGGGGTCCGCGATCGCGGGGGGGGGCTTGCCGGGGGTGGGGCTTAGCGTCGGTGGGGGGTAGTAGCGGTGGTCGGTCGGCGCATGCGCGGGCTCTTAGTCGCGGTATTTTTTCCAAAAATACCGCGACTAGAGTGCGGATGGGATCCGCAGGGACAGAGCTTTATCGCAAGCTCTGTCCCTGCAAGGGATTTATAGTAAATCCCTGTGATATTGCCTGAATTCGCAATGCGAATTCACTCGGTAATATCACACTACAATCCGCATTCAATATGCGGATTGTAGTAAATAGAGCCCATTGTCTATAGGTACATGCTTTGTATGTTTGTATGATTTATACAAAGATACCACCAACATAGTATATTGAATTGCAGTAGCAAAAAAACAATAGTAATATCTATTTTATAGCATAGAAACACCACTGTTACCATCACTGTATAGGACAGGATCCAGCAAATGGTCAAACACTTTCTATGGACAGCAATTCCAAAGACAGCAATCCGTGAGGCACTGGGACTACAGCCTATTATGTCACTAGGTACCTGTGACTTCACTGAGACACTCACAATACAGCCTATCAAGTCACTAGGTATCCATGACATCACTGAGACACTCACAATACAGCCTATCAAGTCACTAGGTATCCATGACATCACTGAGACACTCACAATACAGCCTATCAAGTCACTAGGTATCCGTGACATCACTGAGACACTCACAATACAGCCTATGAAGTCACTAGGTATCCGTGACATCACTGAGACACTGACAATACAGCCTATCTAGTCACTATGTACCTGTGATGGCACTGACAATACAGCCTATCTAGTCACTAGTTACCTGTGACATCACTGAGGTATTGAGGATACAGCCTATCAAGTCACTGGATAAGATGACATCAATAAGGCACTGAGATTACGGCCTATCAAGTCACTAGATACCAGTGACATCAGCAAGACACTGAGAATACAGCCTATCAAGTCACTAGGTATCTGTGGCATCACTGAGACACTGACCATACAGCCTATCAAGTCACTGGATGCCCGTGACATCACTGAGACACTGACAATGCAGCCAATTAAGTCACTAGGGTCCCGTGACATCACTGAGACACTGACAATGCAGCCAATTAAGTCACTAGGTACCCGTGACATCACTGAGACACTGACAATGCAGCCAATTAAGTCACTAGGTACCCGTGACATCACTGAGACACTGACAATGCAGCCAATTAAGTCACTAGGTACCCGTGACATCACTGAGACACTGACAATGCAGCCAATTAAGTCACTAGGTACCCGTAACATCACTGAGGTATTGAGGATACAGCCTATCAAGTCACTGGATAAGATGACATCAATAAGGCACTGAGATTATGGCCTATCAAGTCACTAGATACCAGTGACATCAGCAAGACACTGATAATACAGTCTATTAAGTCAATAGATGCCAGTGACATCAACGAGGGACTGGAAATCTAGCCAATCAGGTCACTAGATAAGGTGACATCACTGAGGCACTGAGAATGCAGCCTACCATGTCCCTAGATACCAGTGACATCAGTGAGGCACTGATTGTACAGCCTATAAATTCAATCGGATTCAGTGAGGCACCGTGAGTAAGGCCCACAAGAACACAAGCGCACCTGGCGCACTTCTGTGGTGCATAAGAACCGACAAAGGAGGTGCTGTCCCACCTTAGCCCATTTATCAACCACAATTGTGCCCATTGCAGGCGATATGACACGGAGGCTCGCTGTGTTGCGAGCGTCTGTAACCTTGCGTGTTTTTGTGTCACTTTTATGTCCCTTTAGGTAATTTGTACCTGTGTAAACCATTTTATAAAACATCTACGTTTTATTAGCCATATACACATGCGTCAATATCTAGTATCATGTGTTGAACTCTGTGCTTAATTCTCTGAAATGCCTCCATTGTAGGTCTCGCTGCAGTTGGCATGTGGGGCATTCCTACTAACCCAAGCCTTTGCCGATGCTGCCAATATCCCCATGGACAAGCTGAAGTGGACGTCTCCTTTCAGCAGCCACCGTGCAACTCTAAGCCCAATGTCCCACGGTTCCTCTCCATCTAGAAAGGATGCCAGCCTCCCCTCGGGCACCGGGCAGTTCCTAACCCCTGATGACGACTCCCATGGCACACCGAATGGGTGCGGGGAAGATGTGTGCCAGCCAACCCGAACGCGACACTTATCCAGCAGCGCTTTGGACAGTCCCTCTCGCTCTGCAAAGTCGGAGAACGAACTCTCCCTCCCTATCCTTCCTGTCCGACGGTTCTCTTCGCCCGACAGCGCTCAGGACTCTGCCTCCACCCACACAGACAGCGGCTTAGGGTCAGAATCCGAAAGCACCGAGGTACAGTCCTGGATGGAGAGCATAGAGGAGCAGCGCAGGTCCCATCCAGAGAGCATGGTGTGGGCTACAGCTGTGGCCCTGGCCTGGCTAGAGAACAACTCAGCTGCCTACTTCACCGAGTGGGAGCTGCTAGCGGCCAAGGCCGATAGGTGGTTGTGCAAGCAGAGAATCCCGGAGGGACGCACGCTGGCCACAGTCAAATCGGCAGCCCAGCAGTTTTTCGTGTTGCTCCGACACTGGGACGAGAACCTGCAGTTTAACGTCTTGTGCTACAACCCTAGCAGCGTGTAGGAGCCATGAGGGAATAGGAGCGGCGGCGATAAGCGAGAAGCCTGTGTGTCGTGGTATGGGTGTTTTTGTGAAGAGTTGTATCAGTTCTCTCAATGTGCTGGGTTTGAAGTGCCGTCTCTGCATGTTGGCTCTGACTGTCTTGTGTTGCCGGTGGAGAGCGCGTAAGGGGGTGGTCAGCCATCAGAGAGGAACATGTCGGAGAGAGGGGTCTGTGTGGTGCTAATGGGTGCGTAACGGGTTTCTCAGGAGGTCGGGGCATTTGTGCTACCAGTAGGTGAGCAAAGACTGTTCAGTCCATGGGGAGAGCCTGGGTGGGCCGCTAGTAGCCTGGGCAAGGTTGCATGTTCGTCTGCTTGTAAATCTGTGTGAGTGTGCAAGACGGTACTTGTTCCTCTAATTGCGCTAGAGCCGAGTGTAGTTGTGTGTATGGTAATCCGCGTCATCGCTGTCTTTGCATGATCCTTTGTGACTATGGTGGTGTGTTCCACTGCCTATGGTGATGTACCGATCATCTCTGGGTATACGGTGGTCTTCCAGCCTTCTGTTTGCTTGCGAGGGGAACCTGGGCTCCTGTATACGGAGGTCTGCCCAGGTAATGTTCTGAATGTAAACACCCACGTGATAATTTATTTACTGTGGTGTCATTAAGGGAACCGGGGAGGGATATCATATGCAGGAATATGGGATCAGCTCTATGCATGGGGGTCTGGGGTTCTTGTGTTTGAGGTTTATTTACGTAAAATAATTTTTAGCTGTTTGTGTGTTTCCAAAAGGATTGTTTGCAGGGTCGGTTCTGTGCGTTGGGTGTGAATTTTCGATTTTGGATGTTGCCCCCGCTTCCATAAGCTGCGCATGTGGTCTAGCCTCTGTTTGTGTTCTATGTCCTGATCGCTGCAGCTTGACAGTAACGCGTTTCGCAGGGTCTCACAACACACGTGATTCTATTTTTCACTTTGATGGTTGATGAATTTACATTTGCACAGACTGTCTTCCTGTTATACATCACATATTGTATATATTGTTTATTTGTTTAAAAAGGTTTGTCTTCTACGTATATATGTACTGTACATCGGTAGACAACAGAATTGCAGCACTGGGGATTGTTGGAGATGTGACTGGACACTTGACACTGGGGAACTTGAAGGTTTGGGCAGAAATCCCCATATGCACCAGATCATAGAGAGAATTGATTCTATATAACTTAAAATCTCTTCCATGTTTCTCATATAGTGGCAGCCAATATAATAACACTATGTACTACAAAACATATTATATATAAACTAGAGAGTTTGTAAAACAAACACACGCACTTCATTTTTCCGTGAAGAATTATTAAAATTGTATTTAAAGAGAGGACGTAACGTTGCACACTTATAGGTTTTTGAGCTTTAATTTGTGGTTGGGGGGTTTCCTCCCCTGAGACACCTATTTCTGCGCCTGTGAGCCCCCCAGAGGCTGCAGCCACCAACCTGCAGAGTCTGATTGTAGAACACCGGACCGTAGTTATCGCCTCCGACATAATAACCAGACAACATAAAGATATCCCATTCTCTAGACTTTAATTCCTGGAGACAGTAAGACATATGGGGGCTTATTTCAGAGTGACTCATAATCCACACGTAACGCCAATGTTCATACAGTGCAGCAATTTTTTTGCTACTGGAAAATATCATACGCAAAAAGGCGCTGTTGCATTCGAGACGAACGTGGTGGAAAAGTGCTAGGTGGTGACTGGGAGGTGACTGGTAGTGCGCGCAAGAATGGTCCGCTCAGTGGGCGCGTTATGGGAGTGTCACGGGTGCGGGCATAGAAGCCGTAGTCAGACCGAGAAACTATCTGCCATAGGGCTTGTGCAAGTATAAATATAAGCACTGGCGTAACTACCGTAGGTGCAGGGGGTGCGGCTGCTATGGAGCCCGGGCCGTTTCCGGGGCTCGTCCGTCCCCCTGCACCTACGCTGCCAGGCAATCCGTGGTTGCGTCCTCCTTCAGCGGTGTGCTGCGCAGGGCAGGCACATCTGCCTTCCCTTTCGGCTCCGTCTCTCCTCACTGACCAATACTGGGCCGTGATCCGGAGATGTCCCAGCAGGCTCAGCACGGCCACGCCTCCTCCCAGCATCAGTCAGTGAGGAGAGATGGCGCTGAGCGGGTGAGGAGATGGCTTCTCCCCTGCGCAGCACATGCTGAAGGAGAACAACCACGGAGCAGAGGTAAATCGAGGAGGGGGAGGGGGTAGAGCCACGGTGGGGGTGGGCAGGGAACCTAGGGGGGCCCATGAAAATTTGGTTATGGGGCCCCCCTAGGTCTAGTTACGTCCCTGTGTATAAGGATGCACCAATCAGAATTACAGCGTGTACGGATGCTAAAAGTGGGCGTCTCAGTCCTAGTAGAGTGCAACACGCATACATTCTTAATAAAAATGGGCAAACTCAACATATACTGTAATAAGGGGTCTAGTTACTAAGCAGTGTTAATAATAGGAGACAGAGTGAAAAGTGATAAGTTAGTGATAAGGTGCCAGCCAATCAGCTCCCAACTGTTATTTTTCAAGCACAGCCTGTGAGATGGCAGCTGGGAGCTGATTGGCTGGCACCTTATCACTTTTCACTCTGTCTCCTAACACTGCTTAGTACATAGACCACTTAGTATCAGCATATTCCTTATAATACTAATATGAATAGTGTTCAGTAAAGGCTACAGCTCTATGCCTAATGAGGAGCATTGGGGCTTTACCTCCAAATACCATTATTATTATATTTTATTTATGAAGAACCAAAAGTGTCTGCAGCACCGTACAAGGGGGTAAACACACTGCAGAGTGCAGAGCATAGGTACAGTACACATCCGCTAGCCTGGGCGGAAGTACATAGCATTACTACGGTATCACAGGCGGGGTAGGACAGGGACAAGGGTAGGACAGCTCACTGTAATTAGAATTGTCCCGTAAGACATAGAACATAGGATGGCTTCTCTGAGACATCTTCCTGGGCTGGCGGTCTGGTTGGCATGGGCATTAAATGACCACATGTGCTGTCTCAGCAGAAAGATGTGAGCAGTAAGTGCTGAGCCAAACATGAAACGCGTCGGGTCGGACGGCTGAGATGTGTTACCAAATGTGGATGTCATGTCAAACGTCAGCATGTTATGATCTGTAATGGGAAGGACTGTAATAACACACTGTATCTGTATACTATATACACTGATAGGTCACATCCTCCAGTGCCCACTGGTAGCACCTTTGTGCCTTCTGCTTATTCAGATTTGTTTTACGTGGGGCCCTGAGAAGTTTTGGCATCAGGTTTAATTTTCTGTCTGCATCTTGGAAACATTGATACTTGTGTTCAGTAAAGTGATATTTTGTGAACAAGCTGTTTGTGTATTGGTCAATGGATCTCTAAACCTAGTGCAATAGCTAGGTGCCTTTCTGCATACATGTAAATGAATTATATATATGAAATATCAGGAGTATTTATAATCTATAACTCTATCAAGTTCTGTTTCACTCCTCTACAGTTAGGACAAAGCTATTTGTCTTACAGAGCAGACACAGGGTGACTGACAGCTTGGCGGACATGCGTAGCAGAAAAGTACTGTCATTTGTATAAAGTCACCCACAACTTATATAACTGTGTGCAGACATCAGAGAGGGTCAGGCCTGGAAGAGTTTATATTCTAGGGGGTATGGGCAGACACAAAGAGGGAGAGGGGATCAGAGATGGGAATGCAGGGGCTGGGGTATTAGGAGGAGGGGTGGTACATTTAAATGAAGAATAAATACAGATTTACACACCCTAGATATGAGATATACAGTATAGATAGATATGAGATAGATAGAGATATGAGATATATAGATAGATAGAGATATGAGATATATAGATAGATATGAGATATATAGATATGAGATAGATAGATAGAGATATTAGATATATAGTATAGATAGATATGAGATAGATAGAGATATGAGATATACAGTATAGATAGATATGAGATAGATATGAGATATACAGTATAGATAGATTGGAGATAGATAGATATGAGATATACAGTATAGATAGATATGTAGATAGAGATATGAGATATATAGATATGAGATAGATATATAGATAGAGATATTAGATATATAGTATAGATAGATTGGAGATAGATAGATATGCGATAGATAGAGATATGAGATATAGAGATATATAGATAGATATGAGATAGATAGAGATATGAGATATACAGTATAGATAGATATGAGATAGATATATAGAGATATTAGATATACAGTATAGATAGATGGATATGAGATAGATAGAGATATGAGATATACAGTATAGATATGAGATATACAGTATAGATAGATTGGAGATAGATAGATAGATATGAGATATACAGTATAGATAGATTGGAGATAGATAGATATGAGATAGAAAGATAAATAGATAGCTAGATATGATATAGATAGATAGGAGATAGATACATATGAGAGAGAGATACAGTAGATACTGTATATATGAGATAAATATTAGATAGATACATATGAGATGAGATAGATACTGTAGATATAATATAGACATATAGGAGATATATAATATTATTTCTGATTACTAGCCTAGCGTTGATGGTTATACATATTCCCACATGGGGAGGGGGTTACTTACGTGCTATCAGGGATTACTGTGAAACAATTTAATCAAGAGAGTGATAATCTGAGGGGATTTCTGCTCTGTATGAAATGACTGTAGACGAATGCTGCTTCTGTCTGATACTGATCATAGTCCATCAGGGAGATGGGTGACCTCTCATTAATGATAAAGCACATTGTTATGGTAAAATCACTTCAGCTCTATGTTATCTAATAACAGTTATTCATTTCCTGATGGGTGCGATGAAAGAGAGTAGAGGGGGGTGTCCATTTGGTTGGGGGCTACAAAAATCTTGTGGTGGCTTAGAACTTAAACAATAATAATAATAACCTCCTTTAATTCATTTAAATTTAGTTGTTTTTTTCTCCTACACGATTGTTACTTTGGACCGTGTCCTTAAGGGGCCATTATGTCACAAATTTCTATTTTTGTGAATTTACATTGACTTATGTTCATATTATTGCTCTTAGCTATAGCCAAAGTCATATTTTATAGGCTAACGGCTCCTGCAAAACTAAACTGTCAGCATGAGGTCTAGCTTACAAAGTGAATTCACAAACATCAGAGAGTATGGATAGCCCATAACAAAACACACTGAAAATTGTTACTTCAATTATTTTCTTACGAACAGAACCAAAGGGCTGCGATACGTTGATGATGTTCTAGAGGCCCTTTCCTGGATATTACCAAACACTGGTTCAAGGCTTTTCCCCTGACGGTTTTTGACCTTTTGCTCTATGAACTCTCACTGTCAGGTTCCTCTAAAGTCTTCCTGACATTCTTGAGATCTTGATTTAAAGGTAAAGGTGAATTTTCTCTCTATACGGAAAGCAGTAAAGAAGAAACGTTCCTCTAACTTTAACTAATCAGAGAGATACTACAGACGAAATCTTTCTTCTGATCCACAAAACATTTTTATAAAATTGACTTATGTGTTGTGGAGAAGGAATTAAAAAAGTATTACACTGTTTTATAAACTCTAACATTCATAGTACTACCATCAATCGTCCAGAGGCGGCTGTTCTGGCAGGCAGTGGTTACAGCGCACCCAAAACACTGAATAAGTGACATAATGTCAGTCATCCACTTTTTAATGCTGCTGCGGCATCCCCTACATGGTGTAATAGCCGCCAACATAGAGGAGAAGCAGCCAACAGCACCTTACATGCCTATTCCCTCATCCATGTAACTTTGCCGACACCATTGGGTTTGTACCAATTACAGTAAATAATATCTATGTGCTGCTCTATTCAAATCCGAATACATCTTGCAAGATGACGTGGCGTAGGGGGTGGGGCAACTATCGAGAGCGGGCATCCAGCCGAAGATTGCCATAGCTTCAGGGCAGGTAAGTCCTATAGTGTGCATAGAAAATGGTTAAAGATAGGACTTATAACACCTCAGAGGCTCAGGATTTACATCTTTCAGTCATAGATAAAGGTCCCGGGTTCTCCCCGCTCACCAGAACAGAACTGGCCAGACAGGACTTATTATTCTTTTTCAAGGATTTTGTGGGCGTCTGGAAAAAGAGTTAACCCTTAGTGCTTCACTAAGGGGGTCACTCAGACCCGCTCGCAAGCGGGTCGATGTTCTCCCACTGCGCATGCGCGAGACCCGGCGAGCGACGGGCTCTCCATTGCTCCGGGTCTCGCACCAAAGGGGGCGTGCTGTCGATGTTGATTGACAGCACGCCCCCTTTGGTGGGCGTGCCGGGGGCGTGCCTGCCAGACGGAGGCGTTCCCATGGGAACGCCTACCGTCTGAAGCCGGCCCCACTGACATCACTAGTGATGTCAGTGGGAGTGATTTTGGCTCTGATAGAGCCAAAATCACTCCAGGGCTTGCGGCAGCGAGACCCTACCGCAGGGTCTCCATCACAAGCCCGATGGTCGCGATGGTCAAGACCATCGCGACCATCATCATGGACGCTCGCATATGCTGTTGGTGGTCACCCACAGCTATGCGAGCGGCCAGGAGGCCGCTCCATTTTCATGGAGAGGGCCCTGATTCAGAGCGAGCGCTCTGGTGAGAGCGTTCGGCTCTGAATCAGGCCCTAAGCCTCAAAGATTAAGGGGGAGATTTATCAATTCTTGAAGAGAGACAGAGAGAGAGGGCCTAAGGTGGACGCTGCTGCATGCGCTCTCGCGTCTGTTGCTGGAGTCACGGCTACAATAATATGCACATTTTTATGTCAGCCCTTTCCCTGGGGCACTAGTCTGTGTGTGAGTGTGCAAGGCCTGGGGCGCCCACTTTCTGTGTCTCTGCACGCTGTAGGTCCATAAAGTGGAGAAGTCACTCATAGTAACCAATCGGCTTCTAATTGCCCTTTCTCTAGCACAGCCTGTGAGATGACAGCTAGGAGCTGATTGGTTGGTACTTTATCTCTCTCCAAGATCTGATCAATCTCCCCTTAAATCTTGTTTTCAGCCATAAAGCAAAAAAAAAAATTAAATAACAGTGTTGGAAAATATTATTGATGTAAAAAAATGTATGTGAATGGTGGTATATAGAGGCTCATGTCACGGGGGAGTTAATATATACAGGCGCATGACACGGGGGAGGTAATATATACAGGCGCATGACACGGGGGAGGTAATATATACAGGCGCATGACACGGGGGAGGTAATATATACAGGCGCAAGACACGGGGGAGGTAATATATACAGGCGCATGACACGGGGGAGGTAATATATACAGGCGCATGACAAGGTGGAGGTAATATATACAGGCGCATGGCACGGGGGAGGTAATATATACAGGCGCATGGCACGGGGGAGGTAATATATACAGGCGCATGACACGGGGGAGGTAATATATACAGGCGCATGACACGGGGGAGGTAATATATACAGGCGCATGACAAGGTGGAGGTAATATATACAGGCGCATGACACGGGGGAGGGAATATATACAGGTGTATGCCACGGGGGAGGTGATATACGGCTATGGCAGAATTACACATAAAGCCGCGTTCACCCTCATTGTAATGGAGACCGATTCCTATACTTTCCACTAACATGAATGAATGATTTATTCTTACTGACCTGTGAATAAGGAGGTGGGTGTATGTGTGTTATATAATTATTATATAGATCATTATCGAATGACAGACGCGTCAGAATAAGAGTTAGTGGCACTTAGGGCCAGTGCTTAGAACTCCTACGGCAATTATTTTTTTCTTAAAAAAAGGGGGTGTGGTCACACAATCATATTCAAAATTGAAATTACGCCACACAGTAGCACAATCTTGATTCACATTACACCACATAGTAGTGTCCCTTATTCATATATGACACACAGCAGTGCCCCTTTTACACAATGCCCACTGCAGTAGTGGCCCCTAAGCAATGCACATTGTAGGGGTGCCCCTTATGCAGTGCCCCCAGTAGTGGTAGTGCCTCTTATGCAGGCCCCCAGTAGTGGTAGTGCCCCTTATGCAGTGCCCCCAGTAGTGGTAGTGCCCCTTATGCAGTGCCCCCAGTAAAGGTAGTGCCCCTTAAGCAGTGCCCCCAGTAGTGGTAGTGCCATTTATGCAATGCCTCCAGTAGTAGTGCCCCTTATGCTGCGCCCCCAGTAGTAGTGCCCCTTATGCAGTGCCCCCAGTAGAGGTAGTGCCCCTTATGCAGTGCCCCCAGTAGAGGTAGTGCCCCTTATGCAGTGCCCCCAGTAGTGGTAGTGCCCCTTATGCAGTGCCCCCAGTAGTGGTAGTGCCCCTTATGCAGTGCCTCCAGTAGTAGTGCCCCCAGTAGTGGTAGTGTCCATTATGCAGTGCCCACAGTGGAGGTAGTGCCCCTTATGCAGTGCCCCCAGTAGTAGTGCCCCTTATGCAGTGCCCCCATTAGTAGTGCCCCTTATGCAGTGCCCCCAGTAGTGGTAGTGCCCCTTATGCAGTGCCCCCAGTAGTGGTAGTGCCCCTTATGCAGTGCCCCCAGTAGTGGTAGTGCCCCATATGCAGTGCCCCCAGTAGTGGTAGTGCCCCTTATGCAGTGCCCCCAGTAGTGGTATTTTCCCTTATGCAGTGCCCACAGTGGAGGTAGTGCCCCTTTTGCAGTGCCCCCAGTAGCAGTGCCTCTTATGCAGTGCCCCCATTAGTAGTGCCCCTTATGCAGTGCCCCCAGTAGTGGTAGTGCCCCTTATGCAGTGCCCCCAGTAGTGGTAGTGCCCCTTATGCAGTGCCCCCAGTAGTAGTGCCCCTTATGCAGTGCCCCCAGTAGTGGTAGTGCCCCTTATGCAGTGCCCCCAGTAGAGGTAGTGCCCCATAAGCAGTGCCCCCAGTAGTGGTAGTGCCACTTATGCAATGCCTCCAGTAGTAGTGCCCCTTATGCTGCACCCCCAGTAGAGGTAGTGCCCCTTATGCAGTGCCCCCAGTAGTGGTAGTGCCCCTTATGCAGTGCCCCCAGTAGTTGTAGTGCCCCTTATGCAGTGCCCACAGTAGTGGCAGTGCCCCTTATGCAGTGCCTCCAGTAGTAGTGCCCCTTAAGCAGTGCCCCCAGTAGAGGTAGTGTCCCTTATGCAGTGCCCACAGTGGAGGTAGTGCCCCTTATGCAGTGCCCCCAATAGTAGTGCCCCTTATGCAGTGCCCCCAGTAGTGGTAGTGCCCCTTATGCAGTGCCCCCAGTATTAGTGCCCCTTAAGCAGTGCCCCCAGTAGTTGTAGTGCCCCTTATGCAGTGCCCACAGTAGTGGTAGTGCCCCTCATGCAGTGCCTCCAGTAGTAGTGCCCCTTAAGCAGTGCCCCCAGTAGTGGTAGTGTCCCTTATGCAGTGCCCACAGTGGAGGTAGTGCCCCAGTAGTAGTGCCCCCAATAGTAGTGCCCCTTATGCAGTGCCCACAGTGGAGGTAGTGCCCCTTATGCAGTGCCCCCAGTAGTGGTAGTGCCCCTTATGCAGTGCCCCCAGTAGTTGTAGTGCCCCTTATGCAGTGCCCACAGTAGTGGTAGTTCCCCTCATGCAGTGCCTCCAGTAGTAGTGCCCCTTAAGCAGTGCCCCCAGTAGTGGTAGTGTCCCTTATGCAGTGCCCACAGTGGAGGTAGTGCCCCAGTAGTAGTGCCCCTTATGCAGTGCCCCCATTAGTAGTGCCCCTTATGCAGTGCCCCCAGTAGTGGTAGTGCCCCTTATGCTGTGCCCCCAGTAGTAGTGCCCCTTAAGCAGTGCCCCCAGTAGTGGTAGTGCCCCTTATGCAGTGCCCACAGTGGTAGTGTCCCTTGTTTAGTGACCCCAGTAGTAGTGCCCCTTATGCAGTGCTCCCAGTAGAGGTAGTGCCCCTTATGCAGTGCCCCCAGTAGTAGTGCCCCTAATGCAGTGCCCCCAGTAGAGGTAGTGCCCCTTATGCAGTGCCCCCAGTAGTGGTAGTGCCCCTTATGCAGTGCCCCCAGTAGTAGTAGTGCCCCTTTAGCAGTGCCCCCAGTAGTGGTAGTGCCCCTTATGCAGTGCCCCCAGTAGTAGTGCCCCTTATGCAGTGCCCCCATTAGTAGTGCCCCTTTTGCAGTGCCCCCAGTAGTGGTAGTGCCCCTTATGCAGTGCCCCCAGTAGTAGTGCCCCTTAAGCAGTGCCCCCAGTAGTAGTGGTAGTGCCCCTTATGCAGTGCCCACAGTGGTAGTGTCCCTTGTTTAGTGACCCCAGTAGTAGTGCCCTTATGCAGTGCTCCCAGTAGAGGTAGTGCCCATTATGCAGTGCCCACAGTGGAGGTAGTGCCCCTTATGCAGTGCCGCCAGTAGTAGTGCCCCCAGTAGTGGTAGTGCCCCTTATGCAGTGCACCCAGTAGAGGTAGTGCCCCTTATGCAGTGCCCCCAGTAGTGGTAGTGCCCCTTATGCAGTGCCCCCAGTAGTGGTAGTGGTAGTACCCCTTATGCAGTGCCCCCAGTAGTAGTAGTGCCCCTTTAGCAGTGCCCCCAGTAGTGGTAGTGCCCCTTATGCAGTGCCCACAGTGGTAGTGCCCCTTATGCAGTGCCCCTTATGCAGTGCCCCCAGTAGAGGTAGTGCCCACAGTGGAGGTAGTGCCCCTTATGCAGTGCCCCCATTAGTAGTGCCCCTTATGCAGTGCCCCCAGTAGTGGTAGTGCCCCTTATGCAGTGCCCCCAGTAGTAGTGCCCCTTAAGCAGTGCCCCTAGTAGTGGTAGTGCCCCTTATGCAGTGCCCACAGTGGAGGTAGTGCCCCTTATGCAGTGCCCCCAGTAGTAGTGCCCCTTAATCAGTGCCCCCAGTAGTGGTAGTGCCCCTTAAGCAGTGCCCACAGTGGTAGTGTCCCTTCTTTAGTGACCCCAGTAGTAGTGCCCCTTATGCAGTGCCCCCAGTAGAGGTAGTGCCCCTTAAGCAGTGCCCCCAGTAGTGGTAGTGCCACTTATGCAATGCCTCCATTAGTAGTGCCCCTTATGCTGCGCCCCCAGTAGTAGTGCCCCTTATGCAGTGCCCCCAGTAGTGGTATTGCCCCTTAAGCATTGCCGCCAGTAGAGGTAGTGCCCCTTATGCAGTGCCCCCAGTAGTGGAAGTGCCCCTTATGCAGTGCTCCCAGTAATGGTAGTGCCCCTTATGTAGTGCCCCCAGTAGTGGTAGTGCCCCTTATGCAGTGCCCCCAGTAGTGGTAGTGCCCCTTATGCAGTGCCCCCAGTAGTGGTAGTGCCCCTTATGCAGTGCCTCCAGTAGTAGTGCCCCTTAAGCAGTGCCCCCAGTAGTGGTAGTGTCCCTTATGCAGTGCCCACAGTGGAGGTAGTGCCCCTTATGCAGTGCCCCCAGTAGTAGTGCCCCTTATGCAGTGCCTCCATTAGTAGTGCCCCTTATGCAGTGCCCCCAGTAGTGGTAGTGCCCCTTATGCAGTGCCCCCAGTAGTAGTGCCCCTTAAGCAGTGCCCCCAGTAGTGGTAGTGCCCCTTATGCAGTGCCCACAGTGGTATTATCCCTTGTTTAGTGACCCAGTAGTAGTGCCCCTTATGCAGTGCCCCCAGTAGTGGTAGTGCCCCTTATGCAGTGCCCCCAGTAGAGGTAGTGCCCCCAGTAGTGGTAGTGCCACTTATGCAATGCCTCTAGTAGTAGTGCCCCTTATGCTGCGCCCCCAGTAGTAGTGCCCCTTATGCAGTGCCCCCAGTAGTGGTAGTGCCCCTTATGCAGTGCCCCCAGTAGTGGTAGTGCCCCTTATGCAGTGCCCCCAGTAGTTGTAGTGCCCCTTATGCTGTGCCCACAGTAGTGGTAGTGCCCCTTATGCAGTGCCTCCAGTAGTAGTGCCCCTTAAGCAGTGCCCCCAGTAGTGGTAGTGTCCCTTATGCAGTGGCCACAGTGGAGGTAGTGCCCCTTATGCAGTGCCCCCAGTATTAGTGCCCCTTATGCAGTGCCCCCATTAGTAGTGCACCTTATGCAGTGCCCCCATTAGTGGTAGTGCCCCTTATGCAGTGCCCCCAGTAGTGGTAGTGCCCCTTAAGCAGTGCCCCCAGTAGTGGTAATGCCCCTTATGCAGTGCCCACAGTGGACGTAGTTCCCCTTATGCAGTGCCCCCAGTAGTGATAGTGCCCCTTATGCAGTGCCCCCAGTAGTGGTAGTGCCCCTTATGCAGTGCCCCCAGTAGTAGTGCCCCATAAGCAGTGCCCCCAGTAGTGGTAGTATCCCTTATGCAGTGCCCACAGTGGAGGTAGTGCCCCTTATGCAGTGCCCCCAGTAGTAGTGTCCCTTATGCAGTGCCCCCATTAGTAGTGCCCCTTATGCAGTGCCCCCAGTAGTGGTAGTGCCCCTTATGCAGTGCCCCCAGTAGTAGTGCCCCTTAAACAGTGCCCCCAGTAGTGGTAGTGCCCCTTATGCAGTGCCCACAGTGGTAGTGTCCCTTGTTTAGTGACCCCAGTAGTAGTGCCCCATATGCAGTGCTCCCAGTAGAGGTAGTGCCCCTTATGCAGTGCCCACAGTGGAGGTAGTGCCCCCAGTAGTAGTGCCCCTTATGCAGTGCCCCCAGTAGTGGTAGTGCCCCTTATGCAGTGCCCACAGTGGTAGTGCCCCTTATGCAGTGCCCCCATTAGTAGTGCCCCTTATGCAGTGCCCCCCGAAGAGGTAGTGCCCCTTATGCAGTGCCCACAGTGGAGGTAGTGCCCCTTATGCAGTGCCCCCATTAGTAGTGCCCCTTATGCAGTGCCCCCAGTAGTGGTAGTGCCCCTTATGCAGTGCCCCCAGTAGTAGTGCCCCTTAAGCAGTGCCCCCAGTAGTGGTAGTGCCCCTTATGCAGTGCCCACAGTGGAGGTAGTGCCCCTTATGCAGTGCCCCCAGTAGTAGTGCCCCTTAATCAGTGCCCCCAGTAGTGGTAGTGCCCCTTATGCAGTGCCCACAGTGGTAGTGTCCCTTCTTTAGTGACCCCAGAAGAAGTGCCCCTTATGCAGTGCCCCCAGTAGAGGTAGTGCCCCTTAAGCAGTGCCCCCAGTAGTGGTAGTGCCACTTATTCAATGCCTCCATTAGTAGTGCCCCTTATGCTGCGCCCCCAGTAGTAGTGCCCCTTATGCAGTGCCCCCATTAGTAGTGCCCCTTATGCAGTGCCCCTTTGTAGTGCCCCTTATGCAGTGCCCCCAGTAGTGGTAGTGCCCCTTATGCTGTGCCCCCAGTAGTAGTGCCCCTTAAGCAGTGCCTCCAGTAGTGGTAGTGCCCCTTATGCAGTGCCCACAGTGGTAGTGTCCCTTGTTTAGTGACCCCAGTAGTAGTGCCCCTTATGCAGTGCTCCCAGTAGAGGTAGTGCCCCTTATGCAGTGCCCCCAGTAGTAGTGCCCCTAATGCAGTGCCCCCAGTAGAGGTAGTGCCCCTTATGCAGTGCCCCCAGTAGTGGTAGTGCACTTTATGCAGTGCCCCCAGTAGTAGTAGTGCCCCTTTAGCAGTGCCCCCAGTAGTGGTAGTGCCCCTTATGCAGTGCCCCCAGTAGTAGTGCCCCTTATGCAGTGCCCCCAGTAGTAGTGCCCCTTATGCAGTGCCCCCAGTAGTGGTAGTGCCCCTTATGCAGTGCCCCCAGTAGTAGTGCCCCTTAAGCAGTGCCCCCAGTAGTGGTAGTGCCCCTTATGCAGTGCCCACAGTGGTAGTGTCCCTTGTTTAGTGACCCCAGTAGTAGTGCCCTTATGCAGTGCTCCCAGTAGAGGTAGTGCCCATTATGCAGTGCCCACAGTGGAGGTAGTGCCCCTTATGCAGTGCCCCCAGTAGTGGTAGTGCCCCTTATGCAGTGCCCCCAGTAGTGGTAGTGCCCCTTATGCAGTGCCCCCAGTAGAGGTAGTGCCCCTTATGCAGTGCCCCCAGTAGTGGTAGTGCCCCTTATGCAGTGCCCCCAGTAGTGGTAGTGCCCCTTATGCAGTGCCCCCAGTAGTAGTAGTGCCCCTTTAGCAGTGCCCCCAGTAGTGGTAGTGCCCCTTATGCAGTGCCCACAGTGGTAGTGCCCCTTATGCAGTGCCCCCATTAGTAGTGCCCCTTATGCAGTGCCCACAGTGGTAGTGCCCCTTATGCAGTGCCCCCATTAGTAGTGCCCCTTATGCAGTGCCCCCAGTAGAGGTAGTGCCCCTTATGCTGTGCCCCAGTAGTGGAAGTGCCCCTTATGCAGTGCCCCCAGTAGTGGTAGTGCCCCTTATGCAGTGCCTCCAGTAGTAGTGCCCCTTAAGCAGTGCCCCCAGTAGTGGTAGTGTCCCTTATGCAGTGCCCACAGTGGAGGTAGTGCCCCTTATGCAGTGCCCCCATTAGTAGTGCCCCTTATGCAGTGCCCCCAGTAGTGGTAGAGCCCCTTATGCAGTGCCCGCAGTAGTAGTGCCCCTTAAGCAGTGCCCCTAGTAGTGGTAGTGCCCCTTATGCAGTGCCCACAGTGGAGGTAGTGCCCCTTATGCAGTGCCCCCTGTAGTAGTGCCCTTAATCAGTGCCCCCAGTAGTGGTAGTGCCCCTTATGCAGTGCCCACAGTGGTAGTGTCCCTTCTTTAGTGACCCCAGTAGTAGTGCCCCTTATGCAGTGCCCCCAGTAGAGGTAGTGCCCCTTAAGCAGTGCCCCCAGTAGTGGCAGTGCCACTTATGCAATGCCTCCATTAGTAGTGCCCCTTATGCTGCGCCCCCAGTAGTAGTGCCCCTTATGCAGTGCCCCCAGTAGTGGTAGTGCCCCTTAAGCATTGCCGCCAGTAGAGGTAGTGCCCCTTATGCAGTGCCCCAAGTAGTAGTAGTGCCCCTTTTGCAGTGCCCCCAGTAGTGGTAGTGCCCCTTATGCAGTGCCCCCAGTAGTGGTAGTGCCCCTTATGCAGTGCCCCCAGTAGTGGTAGTGCCCCTTATGCACTGCCTCCAGTAGTAGTGCCCCTTAGGCAGTGCCCCCAGTAGTGGTAGTGTCCCTTATGCAGTGCCCACAGTGGAGGTAGTGCCCCTTATGCAGTGCCCCCAGTAGTAGTGCCCCTTATGCAGTGCCCCCAGTAGTGGTAGTGCCCCTTATGCAGTGCCCCCAGTAGTAGTGCCCCTTAAGCAGTGCCCCCAGTAGTGGTAGAGCCCCTTATGCAGTGCCCACAGTGGTAGTGTCCCTTGTTTAGTGACCCCAGTAGTAGTGCCCCTTATGCAGTGCCCCCAGTAGTGGTAGTGCCCCTTATGCAGTGCCCCCAGTAGAGGTAGTGCCCCCAGTTGTGGTAGTGCCACTTATGCAATGCCTCCAGTAGTAGTGCCCCTTATGCTGCGCCCCCAGTAGTAGTGCCCCTTATGCAGTGCCCCCGTAGTGGTAGTGCCCCTTATGCAGTGCCCCCAGTAGTGGTAGTGCCCCTTATGCAGAGCCCCCAGTAGTTGTAGTGCCCCTTATGCAGTGCCACCATTAGTAGTGCACCTTATGCAGTGCCCCCAGTAGTGGTAGTGCCCCTTATGCAGTGCCCCCAGTAGAGGTAGTGCCCCCAGTAGTGGTAGTGCCCCTTATGCAGTGCCTCCAGTATTAGTGCCCCTTAAGCAGTGCCTCCAGTAGTAGTGCCCCTTAAGCAGTGCCCCCAGTAGTGGTAGTGTCCCTTATGCAGTGGCCACAGTGGAGGTAGTGCCCCTTATGCAGTGCCCCCAGTATTAGTGCCCCTTATGCAGTGCCCCCATTAGTAGTGCACCTTATGCAGTGCCCCCATCAGTGGTAGTGCCCCTTATGCAGTGCCCCCAGTAGTGGTAGTGCCCCTTAAGCAGTGCCCCCAGTAGTGGTAGTGCCCCTTATGCAGTGCCCACAGTGGAGGTAGTGCCCCTTATGCAGTGCCCACAGTGGAGGTAGTGCCCCTTATGCAGTGCCCACAGTAGTGGTAGTGCCCCTTATGCAGTGCCTCCAGTAGTAGTGCCCCAAAAGCAGTGCCCCCAGTAGTGGTAGTGTCCCTTATGCAGTGCCCACAGTGGAGGTAGTGCCCCTTATGCAGTGCCCCCAGTAGTAGTGTCACTTATGCAGTGCCCCCATTAGTAGTGCCCCTTATGCAGTGCCCCCATTAGTGGTAGTGCCCCTTATGCAGTGCCACCAGTAGTAGTGCCCCTTAAACAGTGCCCCCAGTAGTGGTAGTGCCCCTTATGCAGTGCCCACAGTGGTAGTGTCCCTTGTTTAGTGACCCCAGTAGTAGTGCCCCTTATGCAGTGCTCCCAGTAGAGGTAGTGCCCCTTATGCAGTGCCCACAGTGGAGGTAGTGCCCCTTATGCAGTGCCCCCAGTAGTAGTGCCCCTTATGCAGTGCCCCCAGTAGTGGTAGTGCCCCTTATGCAGTGCCCACAGTGGTAGTGCCCCTTATGCAGTGCCCCTATTAGTAGTGCCCCTTATTCAGTGCCCCCAGAAGAGGTAGTGCCCCTTATGCAGTGCCCCCAGTAGTGGAAGTGCCCCTTATGCAGTGCCCCCAGTAGTGGAAGTGCCCCTTATGCAGTGCCCCCAGTAGTGGTAGTGCCCCTTATGCAGTGCCTCCAGTAGTAGTGCCCCTTAAGCAGTGCCCCCAGTAGTGGTAGTGTCCCTTATACAGTGCCCACAGTGGAGGTAGTGCCCCTTATGCAGTGCCCCCATTAGTAGTGCCCCTTATGCAGTGCCCCCAGTAGTGGTAGTGCCCCTTAAGCAGTGCCCCCAGTAGTAGTGCCCCTTAAGCAGTGCCCCCAGTAGTGGTAGTGCCCCTTATGCAGTGCCCACAGAGGTAGTGTCCCTTCTTTAGTGACCCCAGAAGTAGTGCCCCTTATGCAGTGCCCCCTGTAGAGGTAGTGCCCCTTAAGCAGTGCCCCCAGTAGTGGTAGTGCCACTTATGCAATGCCTCCATTAGTAGTGCCCCTTATGCTGCGCCCCCAGTAGTAGTGCCCCCAGTAGTGGTAGTGCCCCTTAAGCATTGCCGCCAGTAGAGGTAGTGCCCCTTATGCAGTGCCCCCAGTAGTGGAAGTGCCCCTTATGCAGTGCTCCCCGTAGTTGTAGTGCCCCTTATGCAGTGCCCACAGTGGTAGTGTCCCTTGTTTAGTCACCCCAGTAGTAGTGCCCCTTAAGCAGTGCCCCCAGTAGTGGTAGTGGCCCTTATGCAGTGCCCCCAGTAGTGGTAGTGCCCTTTTGCAGTGCCCCCAGTAGTGGTAGTGCCCCTTATGCAGTGCCCCCAGTAGTGGTAGTGCCCTTTTGCAGTGCCCCCAGTAGTGGTAGTGCCCCTTATGCAGTGCCTTCGGTAGTAGTGCCCCTTAAGCAGTGCCCCCAGTAGTGGTAGTGTCCCTTATGCATTGCCCACAGTGGAGGTAGTGCCCCTTATGCAGTGCCCCCAGTAGTAGTGCCCCTTATGCAGTGCCCCCATTAGTAGTGCCCCTTATGCATTGCCCCCAGTTGTGGTAGTGCCCCTTGTGCAGTGCCCCCAGTAGTAGTGCCCCTTAAGCAGTGCCCCCAGTAGTGGTAGTGCCCCTTATGCAGTGCCCCCAGTAGTGGTAGTGCCCCTTATGCAGTGCCCCCAGTAGTGGTAGTGCCCCTTATGCAGTGCCTCCAGTAGTAGTGCCCCTTAGGCAGTGCCCCCAGTAGTGGTAGTGTCCCTTATGCAGTGCCCACAGTGGAGGTAGTGCCCCTTATGCAGTGCCCCCAGTAGTAGTGCCCCTTATGCAGTGCCCCCATTAGTAGTGCCCCTTATGCAGTGCCCCCAGTAGTGGTAGTGCCCCTTATGCAGTGCCCCCAGTAGTAGTGCCCCTTAAGCAGTGCCCCCAGTAGTGGTAGAGCCCCTTATGCAGTGCCCACAGTGGTAGTGTCCCTTGTTTAGTGACCCCAGTAGTAGTGCCCCTTATGCAGTGCCCCCAGTAGTGGTAGTTCCCCTTATGCAGTGCCCCCAGTAGAGGTAGTGCCCCCAGTTGTGGTAGTGCCACTTATGCAATGCCTCCAGTAGTAGTGCCCCTTATGCTGCGCCCCCAGTAGTAGTGCCCCTTATGCAGTGCCCCCAGTAGTGGTAGTGCCCCTTATGCAGTGCCACCATTAGTAGTGCACCTTATGCAGTGCCCCCAGTAGTGGTAGTGCCCCTTATGCAGTGCCCCCAGTAGAGGTAGTGCCCCCGTAGTGGTAGTGCCCCTTATGCAGTGCCCCCAGTAGTGGTAGTGCCCCTTATGCAGTGCCCCCAGTAGTTGTAGTGCCCCTTATGCAGTGCCACCATTAGTAGTGCACCTTATGCAGTGCCCCCAGTAGTGGTAGTGCCCCTTATGCAGTGCCCCCAGTAGAGGTAGTGCCCCCAGTAGTGGTAGTGCCCCTTATGCAGTGCCTCCAGTATTAGTGCCCCTTAAGCAGTGCCTCCAGTAGTAGTGCCCCTTAAGCAGTGCCCCCAGTAGTGGTAGTGTCCCTTATGCAGTGGCCACAGTGGAGGTAGTGCCCCTTATGCAGTGCCCCCAGTATTAGTGCCCCTTATGCAGTGCCCCCATTAGTAGTGCACCTTATGCAGTGCCCCCATCAGTGGTAGTGCCCCTTATGCAGTGCCCCCAGTAGTGGTAGTGCCCCTTAAGCAGTGCCCCCAGTAGTGGTAGTGCCCCTTATGCAGTGCCCACAGTGGAGGTAGTGCCCCTTATGCAGTGCCCACAGTGGAGGTAGTGCCCCTTATGCAGTGCCCACAGTAGTGGTAGTGCCCCTTATGCAGTGCCTCCAGTAGTAGTGCCCCAAAAGCAGTGCCCCCAGTAGTGGTAGTGTCCCTTATGCAGTGCCCACAGTGGAGGTAGTGCCCCTTATGCAGTGCCCCCAGTAGTAGTGTCACTTATGCAGTGCCCCCATTAGTAGTGCCCCTTATGCAGTGCCCCCATTAGTGGTAGTGCCCCTTATGCAGTGCCCCCAGTAGTAGTGCCCCTTAAACAGTGCCCCCAGTAGTGGTAGTGCCCCTTATGCAGTGCCCACAGTGGTAGTGTCCCTTGTTTAGTGACCCCAGTAGTAGTGCCCCTTATGCAGTGCTCCCAGTAGAGGTAGTGCCCCTTATGCAGTGCCCACAGTGGAGGTAGTGCCCCTTATGCAGTGCCCCCAGTAGTAGTGCCCCTTATGCAGTGCCCCCAGTAGTGGTAGTGCCCCTTATGCAGTGCCCACAGTGGTAGTGCCCCTTATGCAGTGCCCCCATTAGTAGTGCCCCTTATTCAGTGCCCCCAGAAGAGGTAGTGCCCCTTATGCAGTGCCCCCAGTAGTGGAAGTGCCCCTTATGCAGTGCCCCCAGTAGTGGAAGTGCCCCTTATGCAGTGCCCCCAGTAGTGGTAGTGCCCCTTATGCAGTGCCTCCAGTAGTAGTGCCCCTTAAGCAGTGCCCCCAGTAGTGGTAGTGTCCCTTATACAGTGCCCACAGTGGAGGTAGTGCCCCTTATGCAGTGCCCCCATTAGTAGTGCCCCTTATGCAGTGCCCCCAGTAGTGGTAGTGCCCCTTAAGCAGTGCCCCCAGTAGTGGTAGTGCCCCTTATGCAGTGCCCACAGAGGTAGTGTCCCTTCTTTAGTGACCCCAGAAGTAGTGCCCCTTATGCAGTGCCCCCTGTAGAGGTAGTGCCCCTTAAGCAGTGCCCCCAGTAGTGGTAGTGCCATTTATGCAATGCCTCCATTAGTAGTGCCCCTTATGCTGCGCCCCCAGTAGTAGTGCCCCCAGTAGTGGTAGTGCCCCTTAAGCATTGCCGCCAGTAGAGGTAGTGCCCCTTATGCAGTGCCCCCAGTAGTGGAAGTGCCCCTTATGCAGTGCTCCCCGTAGTTGTAGTGCCCCTTATGCAGTGCCCACAGTGGTAGTGTCCCTTGTTTAGTCACCCCAGTAGTAGTGCCCCTTAAGCAGTGCCCCCAGTAGTGGTAGTGGCCCTTATGCAGTGCCCCCAGTAGTGGTAGTGCCCTTTTGCAGTGCCCCCAGTAGTGGTAGTGCCCCTTATGCAGTGCCCCCAGTAGTGGTAGTGCCCTTTTGCAGTGCCCCCAGTAGTGGTAGTGCCCCTTATGCAGTGCCTTCGGTAGTAGTGCCCCTTAAGCAGTGCCCCCAGTAGTGGTAGTGTCCCTTATGCATTGCCCACAGTGGAGGTAGTGCCCCTTATGCAGTGCCCCCAGTAGTAGTGCCCCTTATGCAGTGCCCCCATTAGTAGTGCCCCTTATGCATTGCCCCCAGTTGTGGTAGTGCCCCTTATGCAGTGCCCCCAGTAGTAGTGCCCCTTAAGCAGTGCCCCCAGTAGTGGTAGTGCCCCTTATGCAGTGCCCACAGTGGTAGTGTCCCTTGTTTAGTGACCCCAGTAGTAGTACCCCTTATGCAGTGCCCCCAGTAGTGGTAGTGCCCCTTATGCAGTGCCCCCAGTAGAGGTAGTGCCCCCAGTAGTGGTAGTGCCACTTATGCAATGCCTCCAGTAGTAGTGCCCCTTATGCTGCGCCCCCAGTAGTAGTGCCCCTTATGCAGTGCCCCCAGTAGTGGTAGTGCCCCTTATGCAGTGCCCCCAGTAGTGGTAGTGCCCCTTATGCAGTGCCCCCAGTAGTAGTGCCCCTTAAACAGTGCCCCCAGTAGTGGTAGTGTCCCTTATGCAGTGCCCACAGTGGAGGTAGTGCCCCTTATGCAGTGCCCCCAGTATTAGTGCCCCTTATGCAGTGCCCCCATTAGTAGTGCCCCTTATGCAGTGCCCCCATTAGTAGTGCCCCTTATGCAGTGCCCCCAGTAGTGGTAGTGCCCCCAGTAGTGGTAGTGCCCCTTAAGCAGTGCCCCCAGTAGTGGTAGTGCCCCTTAAGCAGTGCCCCCAGTAGTGGTAGTGCCCCTTATGCAGTGCCCACAGTGGAGGTAGTGCCCCTTATGCAGTGCCCCCAGTAGTGATAGTGCCCCTTATGCAGTGCCCCCAGTAGTGGTAGTGCCCCTTATGCAGTGCCTCCAGTAGTAGTGCCCCATAAGCAGTGCCCCCAGTAGTGGTAGTGTCCCTTATGCAGTGCCCACAGTGGAGGTAGTGCCCCTTATGCAGTGCCCCCAGTAGTAGTGTCCCTTATGCAGTGCCCCCATTAGTAGTGCCCCTTATGCAGTGCCCCCAGTAGTGGTAGTGCCCCTTATGCAGTGCCCCCAGTAGTAGTGCCCCTTAAACAGTGCCCCCAGTAGTGGTAGTGCCCCTTATGCAGTGCCCACAGTGGTAGTGTCCCTTGTTTAGTGCCCCCAGTAGTAGTGCCCCTTATGCAGTGCCCCCAGTAGTGGTAGTGCCCCTTATGCAGTGCCCCCAGTAGAGGTAGTGCCCCTTAAGCAGTGCCCCCAGTAGTGGTAGTGCCCCTAATGCAGTGCCCCCAGTAGTGGTAGTGCCCCTTAAGCAGTGCCCCCAGTAGTGGTAGTGCCCCATATGCAGTGCCCACAGTGGTAGTGTCCCTTGTTTAGTGACCCCAGTAGTAGTGCCCCTTATGCAGTGCCCACAGTAGAGGTAGTGCCCCTTATGCAGTGCTCCCAGTAGTGGTAGTGCCCCTTATGCAGTGCCCACAGTAGAGGTATTGCCCCTTATGCAGTGCCCCCAGTGGAGGTAGTGCCCCTTATGCAGTGCCCCCAGTAGTAGTGCCCCTTATGCAGTGCCCCCAGTAGAGGTAGTGCCCCTTATGCAGTGCCCGCAGTAGAGGTAGTGCCCCTTATGCAGTGCCCCCAGTAGAGGTAGTGCCCCTTATGCAGTGCCCCCAGTAGTGGTAGTGCCTCTTATGCAGTGCCCCCAGTAGTGGTAGTGCCCCTTATGCAGTGCCCACAGTAGAGGTAGTGCCCCTTATGCAGTGCCCCCAGTGGAGGTAGTTCCCCTTATGCAGTGCCCCAGTGGTAGTGCCCCTTATGCAGTGCCCCCTGTAGAGGTAGTGCCCCTTATGCAGTGCCCCCAGTGGAGGTAGTGCCCCTTATGCAGTGCCCCCAGTAGAGGTAGTGCCCCTTATGCAGTGCCCCCAGTAGTAGTGCCCCTTAAGCAGTGCCCCCACTAGTGGTAGTGCCCCTTATGCAGTGCCCCCAGTAGAGGTAGTGCCCCTTATGCAGTGCCCCCAGTAGTAGTGCCCCTTAAGCAGTGCCCCCACTAGTGGTAGTGCCCCTTATGCAGTGCCCCCAGTAGTGGTAGTGCCCCTTATGCAATGCCCCCAGTAGTGGTAGTGCCCCTTATGCAATGCCCCCAGTAGTGGTAGTGCCCCTTATGCAATGCCCCCAGTAGAGGTAGTGCCCCTTAAGCAGTGCCCCCAGTAGTGGTAGTGCCCCTTATGCAGTGCCCCCTGTAGTGGTAGTGCCCCTTATGCAGTGCCCCCTGTAGTGGTAGTGCCCCTTAAGCAGTGCCCCCAGTAGTGGTAGTGCCCCTTATGCAGTGCCCACAGTGGTAGTGTCCCTTGTTTAGTGACCCCAGTAGTAGTGCCCCTTATGCAGTGCCCACAGTAGAGGTAGTGCCCCTTATGCAGTGCCCACAGTGGAGGTAGTGCCCCTTATGCAGTGCCCCCAGTAGTAGTGTCCCTTATGCAGTGCCCCCAGTAGAGGTAGTGCCCCTTATGCAGTGCCCGCAGTAGAGGTAGTGCCCCTTATGCAGTGCCCCCAGTAGAGGTAGTGCCCCTTATGCAGTGCCCCCAGTAGTGGTAGTGCCCCTTATGCAGTGCCCCCAGTAGTGGTAGTGCCCCTTATGCAGTGCCCACAGTAGAGGTAGTGCCCCTTATGCAGTGCCCCCAGTGGAGGTAGTGCCCCTTATGCAGTGCCCCAGTGGTAGTGCCCCTTATGCAGTGCCCCCTGTAGAGGTAGTGCCCCTTATGCAGTGCCCCCAGTGGAGGTAGTGCCCCTTATGCAGTGCCCCCAGTAGAGGTAGTGCCCCTTATGCAGTGCCCCCAGTAGTATTGGCCCTTAAGCAGTGCCCCCACTAGTGGTAGTGCCCCTTATGCAGTGCCCCCAGTAGAGGTAGTGCCCCTTATGCAGTGCCCCCAGTAGTAGTGCCCCTTAAGCAGTGCCCCCACTAGTGGTAGTGCCCCTTATGCAGTGCCCCCAGTAGTGGTAGTGCCCCTTATGCAATGCCCCCAGTAGTGGTAGTGCCCCTTATGCAATGCCCCCAGTAGTGGTAGTGCCCCTTATGCAATGCCCCCAGTAGAGGTAGTGCCCCTTAAGCAGTGCCCCCAGTAGTGGTAGTGCCCCTTATGCAGTGCCCCCTGTAGTGGTAGTGCCCCTTATGCAGTGCCCCCTGTAGTGGTAGTGCCCCTTAAGCAGTGCCCCCAGTAGTGGTAGTGCCCCTTATGCAGTGCCCACAGTAGAGGTAGTGCCCCTTATGCAGTGCCCACAGTAGAGGTAGTGCCCCTTATGCAGTGCCCACAGTAGAGGTAGTGCCCCTTATGGAGTGCCCACAGTAGAGGTAGTGCCCCTTATGGAGTGCCCACAGTAGAGGTAGTGCCCCTTATGGAGTGCCCACAGTGGAGGTAGTGCCCCTTATGCAGTGCCCCAGTAGTAGTGCCCCTTATGCAGTGCCCCCAGTAGAGGTAGTGCCCCCAGTAGTGGTAGTGCCCCTTATGCAGTGCCCCCAGTGGAGGTAGTGCCCCTTATGCAGTGCTCACATAGTGAAGCCGCTTACGTAAAAAAACAATAATTACCATAAGCTTCGCACCTGCGTCCGCTGCCCCCGCTCCGCCTGGCTGCTCCTCTGAACTATGGGAGAGAAGTCATGACGACTCTCCCATAGTGCACTGCACACTGCGGGAGCCTCCGGCTGCCACTGCGGGGAGGGAGCTGGGCACCGCTACTAACAAAATCTCAGTGGGCGCCTCCCTGCTGCACCGGGCTGAGGTGGGCCTGAAGAGGTGGAACTGGTTCCGTGTCCAATTAGAAGTGACGTAATGCAGTACCGCCCCGTTCTGTCCCACTTTAACCCCTGCTTAGAGCCTGATTCATAGGTGAACACAGTGCTGATGTCAGTTGCAAGCGGCTGATTTATTCAGTCGGAAGTGTCCCGATGGTTACCGTTGGGGTGTGGGGGGGGGGGCAGAATGAATTTGGACGCAGAGAGAGGCAATGTCAGTGGGCATTCTCTGGTATTAATGGGGGCTGGCTAGTCAGACGCAGGTTTGTCACTGTCAGAGACTGCGACCTTTTCCTCAGGTGCACCGATTTTGCCGGCCATATTCAGCTGGACATTCTGCGCCTCCATAAGGCAGGTGCAATGTCCTATGGTGCGACCGCCGTGCATCCGATAGTACATCAGATAAATTCTTGATCGGATCCCCCTGCCGCACTCCGGGACTCTTTCTGATAGGAGGGAATGGGCCACAGGGAACCAACGCTATGTAAATGTGGCATCAGTTCCCTTTCAGTTTTCGGAGTTTGATGAATAAGGGGAGGTCATACATCGGGCCCCTTACAGTGAATGGGCCCATTATGTAATACATGTGGGAACTATCGATAGTGTAGATCACTACAAATCAGTCAGAGATGACCGGGAACATGAGCTGTGCTTAGGGTGTCCTTACTGCACCAGTACTGAGTCAGGGAGAGCTCCATGGCATAGGGCATCGCAAGGGGCACATGCCGCCACAATACGGCAATATCAGCATATAGAGTAGGCCAAAACAAAGCACCCTTAGCCCTGCCCTTGGTAGCTCGAACACCCTGGAGCCCTAGATGCACCTCAAATACATAGCAGTGCAGGAGGGCATGGGCAATGACATACTGCTGAGAACACAATTTTAGAAACAATCAGTTCCTCACACATGGCAACGAAGGGGCGGAGGTCCTGACCCAGCTCCTGAGAGGATGAAGGCCAACCGTCCAGCACAACTTTGGCAGAGGTCACCGCTGGCCACCACACAGACCTCATCCAGCCGCTTGGAGAAGAGAACATCCATCTCCATCACATCTAAATCACCCTCATCATCCGAGGCACTGGTATAAGACACACAGAGTGGGCATCAGCAACATGGAGGTCACGGCCTCGCCTGTACACCACGTCCAGTAACAACATGGCCGTCTGGGGTTTTCCGGGCCAAGGCTGGTTAGCACGGAGGTCAGTTCTGCCATCCGCTATTCACATCTATGGATAAATATATAAATAAACAGACATACAGTACATACGTGTGTGTGTGTGTGTGTGACAGGTGCCCTTTAATATAGTATTTAATTACAGACAGTGCAAAACTTGCCCACAATGCCACAATGAGCTGCCTGTGGCCCGTCTGGTCTCTCATCTCCGCTGGAGTCTCAGAATTGGAATTTCTATAGTCTGCTGATCAAAGTGACAGCCTGCGCGTAGCGACTATTAATAATCTCTCTCTGCCGGAGCAGCTGCCCAGGTGCAGGGGAACATGGAACCAGCCTGAATCATCCCTTCTGTTGTGTTGTGCAGGCGGCTGTGTCACATATTGTTACAGGCACAGAGGAGAGAAGGAACATTCACTCTGCCACGGAGCAGCCGCCCTAATACAATCGTGCACCGAATGACTTCAGGTATCCTTATACAGAGTTCAGAGTCTCTCTCTGCGCTCTTACTCACTGAGCGGGCGAGAGGGCGTCATCACACACAATGTACAGATCAGGGGGGGGGGGTTTAGAAGCAGAAAAAAGGTGTCAGTGTGTTATGCCTGAATTGTGGATACGCCGGGAAAGCTGGTGATGAGGATTTTATTAAGCCTTTATATATACAGTCAGGTGCATAAATAATGGGACATTGACAGAATTGTCATATTTTGGCCTCTATTCACCACCACAATGGCTTTGAAATGAAACAAACAAGATGTGCTTTAACTGCAGACTTTCAGATTTAATTTGAGGGTAATTACATCCAAATCGGGTGAACGGTGTAGGAATTACAACAATTTCTATATGTGCCTCCCACTTTTTAAGGGACCAAAAGTAATGGGACTATCAACTCAAAAGCTATTTCATGGACATGTGTGGGCTATTTCCTCGTTATTTCATTATCAATTAAGCAGGTAAAAGGTCTGGAGTTGATTCTAGGTGTGACATTTGCATTTGGAATCAGTTGCTGTCGACTCTCAATATGAGATCCAAAGAGCTGTCACTATCAGTGAAGCAAGCCATCATAGGCTGAAAAATCAAAACAAACCCATCAGAGAGATAGCAAAAACATTAGGTGTGGCCAAATCAACTGTTTGGAACATTCTTAAAAAGAAAGAACGCATCGGAGAGCTCAGCAACACCAAAAGACCCGGAAGACCACGGAAAACAACTGTGGTGGATGACAGAATTATTTCCCTGGTGAAGAAAAACCCCTTCACAACAGTTGGCCAAATCAAGAACACTCTCCAGGAGGTAGATGTATATGTGTCAAAGTCAACAATCAAGAGAAGACTTCACAAGAGTGAATATAGAGGGTTCACCACAAGATGTAAACCATTGGTGAGCCTCAAAAACAGGAAGACCAGATTAGAGTTTGCCAAACAACATCTAAAAAAGCCATTACAGTTCTGAGACAAAGATCAACTTGTACCAGAGTGATGGGAAGAGAAGAGTATGGAGAAGGAAAGGAACTGCTCATGATCCAAAACATACCACCTCATCAGTGAAGCATGGTGGTGGTAGTGTCATGGCGTGGGCATGTATGGCTGCCAATGGAACTGGTTCCCTTGTATTTATTGAAGATGTGACTGCTGACAAAGCAGCAGAATGAATTCTGAAATGTTTCAGGCAATATTATATGCTCATGTTCAGTCAAATGCTTCAGAACTCATTGGACGGCGCTTCACAGTGCAGATGGACAATGACCCGAAGCATACTGCAAAAGCAACCAAAGAGTTTTTTAAGGCAAAAAAGTGGAATGTTATGCAATGACCAAGTCAATCCCCTGACCTGAATCCGATTGAGCATGTATTTCACTTGATGAAGACAAAACTGAAGGAAAAATGCCCCAAGAACAAGCAGGAACTGAAGACATTTGCAGTAGAGGCCTGGCAGAGCATCACCAGGGATGAAACCCAGCGTCTGGTGATGTCTATGCGTTCCAGACTTCAGGCTGTAATTGCCTGCAAAGGATTTGCAACAAAGTATTAAAAAGTGAAAGTTAGATTTAGGACTGTTTAGTTTGTCCCATTACAGTACATAGGCTTACCATTCTATCCCTTTATATACATAGGCTTACCATTCTGTCCCTTTATATATACATAGGCTTGCTATACTATCCCTTTATATATACATAGGCTTTCCATACTATCCCTTTATATATACACATAGGCTTACCACACTATCCCTTTATATATACATAGGCTTATTATACTATCCCTTTATATACATAGGCTTACCATACTATCCCTTTATATATATACATAGGCTTACCATTCTATCCCTTTATATATACATAGGCTTACCATACTATCCCTTTATATATACATAGGCTTACCACACTATCCCTTTATATATACATAGGCTTATTATACTATCCCTTTATATACATAGGCTTACCATACTATCCCTTTATATACATAGGCTTACCATACTGTCTCTTTATATATACATAGGCTTATTATACTATCCCTTTATATACATAGGCTTACCATACTATCCCTTTATATATACATAGGCTTACCATTCTATCCCTTTATATACATAGGCTTACTATTCTATCCCTTTGTATGTACATAGACTTACCATACTATCCCTTTATATACATAGGCTTACCATTCTATCCCTTTATATACATAGGCTTACCATTCTATCCCTTTATATATACATAGGCTAACCATACTATCCCTTTATGTATACATAGGCTTACCATACTATCCCTTTATATACACATAGGCTTACCATACTATACCTTTGTATGTACATAGACTTACCATACTATCCCTTTATATACATAGGCTTACCATACTGTATCTTTATATATACATAGGCTTACCGTACTATACCTTTGTATATACATAGGCTTACCATACTATCCCTTTATATACATAGACTTACCATTATATCCCTTTATATATACATAGGCTTGCTATACTATCCCTTTATATATACATAGGCTTGCTATACTATCCCTTTATATATACATAGGCTTATTATACTATCCCTTTATATATTTACATAGGTTTACCATACTATACCTTTGTATATACATAAGCTTACCATACTATCCCTTTATATACATGGGCTTACCATTCTATCCCTTTATATATACATAGGCTTACCATACTGTCTCTTTATATATACATAGGCTAACCATACTATCCCTTTATATACATAGGCTTACCATACTATCCCTTTATATATACATAGGCTTACCAATCTATCCCTTTATATACATAGGCTTACCATTCTATCCCTTTATATACATAGGCTTACCATTCTATCCCTTTATATATACATAGGCTTACCATACTATCCCTTTATATACACATAGGCTTACCATACTATACCTTTGTATGTACATAGACTTACCATACTATCCCTTTATATACATAGGCTTACCATACTGTATCTTTATATATACATAGGCTTACCGTACTATACCTTTGTATATACATAGGCTTACCATACTATCCCTTTATATACATAGACTTACCATTATATCCCTTTATATATACATAGGCTTGCTATACTATCCCTTTATATATACACATAGGCTTACCATACTGCCCCTTTATATATACATAGGATTACCATTCTATCCCTTTATATATACATAGGCTTACCATTCTATCCCTTTATATACATAGGCTTACCATTCTATCCCTTTATATACATAGGCTTACCATACTGTCTCTTTATATATATACATAGGCTAACCATACTATCCCTTTATATACATAGGCTTACCATACTATCCCTTTATATACATAGGCTTACCATTCTATCCCTTTATATACATAGGCTTACCATTCTATCCCTTTATATACATAGGCTTACCATACTGTCTCTTTATATATACATAGGCTAACCATACTATCCCTTTATATACATAGGCTTACCATACTATCCCTTTATATACATAGGCTTACCATACTATCCCTTTATATATACATAGGCTTACCATTCTATCCCTTTATATATACATAGGCTTACCATTCTATCCCTTTATATATACATAGGCTTGCTATACTATCCCTTTATATATACATAGGCTTACCATACTATTCCTTTATATACATAGGCTTACCATACTATACCTTTATATATACATAGGCTTACCATACTATCCCTTTATATACATAGGCTTACCATCAGTGGCAGGCTTGGCCGGGGGGCAGGGTGCCTCTTATTCAGTCCCCTCTATGCAGTGCCCCCAGTAGCGCCCCCCATTATGCAGGCCCTCAGTAGTGCCCCTTATAAAGTTCCCCCAGTATGCAATGTCCCCTTGAGTGGTCCCACTTATGCAGGCCCCCAGTAGTGCCCTTTATACAGTGCCCCCAGTAGTGCCCCTTATACAGTGCCCCCAGTAGTGGACCCCCGTAGGCAGTGCCCCCAGTAGGGCCCTTTATATAGTGCCCCCCAGTAGTGGTCCCACTTTTGCAGGCCCCCAGTAGTGGTCGCCCTTATCCCGTGCCTCCTGTAGTGGTCCTCTCTATTCAGTGCCCCCAGTAGTGTTCCCCCCAGTGCAGTGTCCCTTGTGCCCCCAGTAGTAAGCCCCTTATATAGTGCTCCCAGTAGTAGACCCCCTATGCAATGCCCCAGTAGTGGTCCCCCCTATGCAGTGCCCCTTATATAGTGCCTCCAGTAGTGATCCCCTTTATAGTGCCTCCAGTAGTGGTCTCCCCCAAGCAGTGCCCCCAGTAGTGGTCCCCTTTATATAGTGCCCCCAGTAGTAGTAGTCCTCTATGCAGTGCCCTTTATATAGTGCCCCCAGTAGTAGCCCCCCAATGCAGTGCCACCAATAGTGATTTCCACCCAGTAGAGGTCTCCCCCAGTGGTGCCCCCAGCAGAGGTCCTCCCCAGTAGTGCCCCCAGTAGTAGTCCACTCCCTCCCCCATTGCAGTGCCTCCAGTAGTAGCCCCTCCCACAGTGGTGCCCCCAATAGTAGTCTGTACACAAATACACACACAGTACATAAATGGAGAAAAATACACTTACCCGAATCCACGCTCCGGCTCCCACCGCCATCCGCACGTCAGTCCTCCCGTGCTGGCACACTCTGCATCGTGACGTCTCTCCCATTACCCACTGCATGAGCCAGAAGACGGAGCTCATGAGTGAGCTCCAGCCCGGCTCTTGCTGTGGGCGCAGCAGCCAATGAGAGTTTGTCTAACTCTCATTGGCTGCTGAAACACACACATCACTACCGCACTGGTGGCGATGTGTGTGTAAATGCACCAGCCCACTTCCCACCCTCCGCCTGGCGCTATTGGGTAAGTGCTCAGAGGGAGGGAAGGGGCACAGTTTTGCAGCACAGGACTGGAGTTGGGCAGAGGGAAGCCTAGTGCCGGTCCTATGTAAATGTGTAGCGCTGTCCGCACTCACTGCGGTCGGCACTACACTGGCTAATTAGGACGGACCAGTACCGACCACAGCAGCGCCCCCCGCGCCGCAGGTCCCACTGTGCACATTGCACCTGCCCCGGTGTCCCTGCCCTAGTTACGCCGCTGCACCTTGGGCATTACCAGCTGGGGCTGGTGGTAGCACAGCACAGGGGATACACGATTCGGGGTCACCCACAATACTGCCAACCATCTCTAAGACGGTCAGCACAGGGGGATATTCCTAGGGAAGTGGGGCCCAAAAACAAATGTACCCACTGCTAGGGACCACTAGCCCAGCTAAACATGTGATGTAAATTTTAAGGTCTGTCAGAGCATGCTGGCACTTGGAGAACCACAAGTACCAGCATGTCCTGGAAGACAGGAACTGCAGTTACCTGTAGTACAACTTAAAAGAAAATGCTACAATAAAGACAGGACGCATACATCGTTGTAAAGAATTCTTTAGTAAAATTTTAAAAATAAAAAACACCCCAGACCCCTTTTCCAGCTTGTTCAATGTATTAGCTGCTTTAAGAAGGTCCTATTTGGCTCTTAGGTCCATGTAGACTTCATGAACTTGGCAAAAAAAAAAACATAGGGGACAAGGGAGCCAGAGCTAATGAGAGATCAGTGGCCAACGCTGCCATTGAAATGAATGGGAGCACTCTGATTGGTCAGAGAATGGGAGTTGCCCCATGCCGTTGCTGCTTTTCGGTTCCAGCGCTGGTATGCTCTGTGTCCCAAACCCCAATCTAAGATAGGGATGGCCATTGGTAGGTTAACCATCGATGGTTGCCACCGATGGTATGAAACCATTTGCTGTGCATCATCGATGGTTTCATCCACCTATGGTCATCCCTGTTTTAATACTGGCGGGGCAGCGGGCTAATCAGGGAGTGTGGACAAGGGTTCTAGGGGCGTGTTGGGGGCAGAGCTAAGCTTGCTTTCCTCTGTGCCATCGATGGTGGTAAACCATTGGATCTCTGCATTGATGGCAAAACCATCGGTGGTTAACCATCAATGTTTGCTGACCATCCCTAGTCTGTAATTCCATGCACAGCCTTCCTCTCCGCATGGTTAATGAGCAGTGCTGGGGCCTTGGAAGGTGGGACGTCACTCCGCCCTCTCGTCTCCTCTGGGAAGCGTGATACTATTCTATGGTGATTACCGATCAGCGCATCCCCAGATATGTACATGTTAAGCTGGGCATCCACTATACAATTTTCTGTCAGATATCTGTCCAATCTGGCTGGTTGGAATGAAAACGTCTTACCACTGCAGGCCCATTATCACCGCAGCAGAGGAGTATCGCTTAGCTTCCCCTGACCATATATTTGTGTTAAAATGCAGCTTTAAAGAATTTTTTTTTAATCATCACTGCAATATCCCACTTAGGGCCGGATTCAGAGACAGACACTCAGAGAGCGCTCGCTCTGAATCAGCGAGCGGCCAGGTTATTGGTCGCGATGGTCAAGACCATCGCGACCATTGGGCCTGGGACGAGACCTTTGTGGTAGGGTCTCGTGGCCGCAAGCCCCAGAGAGCTTCTGGCTCTAATAGAGCCGGAAGCTCTCCCACTGACATCATTGGTGATGTCAGTGGGGCCGCCCACAAACGGCAGGCGTTTGCTTGGGAACGCCTCCATTTGTGAAGCCAACCCCCGGCCACGCCTACCAAACGGTAGCTGTCAAAGCAGCATCGACAGCTCGCCCCCTTTGGTGCGAGACCCGGAGCGACGGGGCACCCTTCGCTAGCTGGGTCTCGCGCATGCGCACAACGGAGCCGGCTCCGTCGTGCGCATGACCAGTGGGCAAACATCGACCCGGTTGCGAGTGCTCAGCGCTGAATCAGGCCCTTAGTGCTGAAGTAAAAGCTGGAATTGGTAAAATAGTCCCTAGGTAGGGAATTCAATTCAACGCGCTATTGAATATCGATGAGAGGGTCTGCCGCAGCTATTCACCGCGCTGTTTGGGCGCGCTAAGGATTTCTTCTCGCACCCCCCTGGGGATACGAAGAGAAACCCGACCAAAGTGCCGGGTGCGCGGCTGTGTTTCTACAGAGCGCGGCGCTAACAGCCGCGCGCCCAGGACTTTGGTCAGAGAATGCCGGTTACCGCACCTTAACACCCTTGTTAAAGGCACGATGACCGCGATAACGGCATTCTCTGACCACACAGCGCACTGAATTGAATAGCTCTGGGACATCGCAACCAGCGCTATTCAATTCGCATTGAATTGAATCGCCCCCTATATTATTAAAAGAAAGGTGGATGGCGCCGAGTTCTCTTTATAATTATTGCTGTTCAGACAGTGCAGGCACCTCAGGCAATGAGGGGGTTAAAAATCTTGCGGGAGGAATGGGTCATTGCTGTTATGCCGTTATAGAGGCACCGTGCTGGGTCCGTGTAATGGCAGCTGTAAGAGTTAACAGCGTAGACAGGCTGGGGATGAAAGCAGATTATTTCTACCTCCAATGACTTAACCTGTGCTGTCCTTGTGGATGAAGACGCTGGTAGATGTGCAGGTACTTCCAGCCTCAGATTAGATCCATGTCGGTTTAATCATCCTGGCTGGTTCCCATAGCAACATGCAGATTGGCGCCAGCTGCCTGCTGAGTACCTGGATAGTGATGGCGGAGGAGTGGATATAAAGGCGTGATAACAAGCAGTCTGGTTACCTCTCTATATATATTCCCTTACAGAGAACATAGAACGTACTTATTTCTAGACTGCTGAGGCATTTCTACAGCCATATTTGTGTGTCCTTTCACATAACGATGATGCCACGTTGGAGCTGCCATTTTGTGTGTATTTCCCGCCCTGTATTATAATGAGAAAAATCTGCAGTTCTATGGGGGAGATGTACTAATCCTTGGAGAGAGATAAAGGGCCGTATTCAATTAAATGTGAAAAGTCGAGATCCGCGGAAAAGTATCGCCGATCTCAGCTTTTCGTGTGGAGGAAATTTATCTCCGTATTCAATTGTAGCCGCTTTTCGCATGCGTGGAAACTCAATGCAATGTAATAGAAAAAGATTCGCCTCTGAATAGCAGGAGAAAAGAAGGGCAACATTTTTATTTTGGGGTACAAACGTGGGGAACCCACTCAGAACCCTTGGGACAGCCCCCCCAAAGGAAACTGCGTCCAAAAATTCCTAAAAAAAACACAAAACTTAAAAACACCACAAAAAAGTACTTTAATTTTGGGGGTAAAAAAAGTAAAAAGTGGGGGGACAAGCATACTAACTAGCGAAATAGACTTTTTTGGGGGTCTGCAAGGATGGGTCAGGTGTTTTTTTTTTTTTTGCAGGTACATGCAACAGGTACGTTATTCACGTGTTTTTTTTACTTTACTTTAGAGACACAATAGTATGCTAGCACCCATTTTCAAGTACCCCAAATTTGACAGGACTACTTATTTTCACCTATAAATACAGCTTAATGCCATTCTTCACCACTTTTATAAGGACGCTAATAGCTAGCAAATGTCAAAACGTAAGTACCCAAAACAGCTTTATTAAGGCTATTAGTACTCATCTATATTGATCTCCAATGTTAGTGCATCTTTTTGGGGGGTTCACGCTGATTTCCCCACTTCTGACAGCACTTTCCGCCTGTTTCACATTCGCCGATCCAGTTTTCGCGTGGTTTGGAAATGAATAGGGCGCATAGCAGGGGCGAACATGATAAAGTTTCCGCTTCCTAAACACGCGATGTCGGCAGAAAGTCTGGTATGCGAAACTTTATCGCCGGTGCGAAACTAATTGAATATGGCCCAAAGTGGGGATTAATAAAGTACCAGCCAATCAGCTCTTAACTGCCATGTTACAGGTTGTGTTTGAAAAATGACAGGAGCTGATTAGTTGGTACTTTATCTCTCTCCAAGGGGTCTATTTATCAAGCAGTGAAAAGTGTGGAGAAGAGGACCAGTGGAGGAGTTGCCCATAGCAACCAATCAGCCTTGAAGTAGCATTTATCAAGTACAGTCTATAAAATAATAGGTAAGAGCTGATTGGTTGCTATGGGCAACTTCTCCATCAGTCACTTCTCCACACTTTTCACTGCTTGATAAATAGACTCCCAAGGCCTAGTACATCTGCCCCTTTGGGGTTTATTTACTAAGCAGTGTTAGGAGACAGAGTGAAAAGTGATAAGAAAGTGATAAGGTACCAGCCAATCAGCTCCTGTCACCTCACAGGCTGTGTTTGAAAAATGACAGTTGGGAGCTGTTTGGCTGGCACCAGGGGCGTCTTAAGAGAGGAGGGGGCCCGTGTGCGCTCCCCTGTGTGGGGCCCCCACCTCTCTCCCTGGTGGCCGGCAGCCGACTGTCACGTGTAGCCAGCCACCGGAGCCTTAGTAGTCGCGGTGGCCATTTTTCTGGCGTTCTGTGCATGCGCAGTAGACTCTGGGCACACTCTAGTGCCCGGAGTCTCCTGCGCATGAGCAGAAAACCGGAAAAATGGCAGTGGCGGCCATTTTCCGGTGTTCTGAGCAGCGCAGACAGCCAACATGGGACCACGGACAGGTAAGTCTAAAATAATATGGGTGCAATATGTTCGGTGCGGGGCCCCTGGACCCAGGGGGCTGTGTGCCCCGCACACACTGCACCCATTATAGATACGCCACTGGCTGGCACCTTATCACTTTCTTATCACTTTTCACTCTGTCTCCTAACACTGCTTAGTAACTAGACCCCAGTCTCTGAGCAGACGCTCACACTACACTGCTCACTGTGTAAGGCCCATGTGAGTTTACTGTGACCTCCAGCAGAATCGTACTGGCCCACCGGTGTATTACCGGGATCCGCTGCCAGTCCGTGTATACCTGGACAATCAGTCAGCGATGTCGTTTGTAAGTGCCAGTGCAGAGAGCCGGGTGCCTCTAATCATTGCCCCGGCATACACGGACCATACTTGCCAACTTTCCCAAAAGGTCCGGGAGAGTCCCGAGTCCCGACAGTGTTGGCCAGTCTCCTGCTATTGCGCCTTCCTGACTAAAGCGGGCGGCTGAGAGGTTTGATGACCGGATTCTAGCCATGCGTGTCGCTGTAAATTGCCATGAATAGCAGCTTTGAACAGTAGGGGTTGGGGCCACAATGCCATGTAGCCCCTTCTCTTGCTGTAAAGTGACGCAAACTGCAGCTTTAAACAGCAGGATGCTAAGAATGAGTATAAAGACAGGGGACTGTGGGCACCCATCTTGCAGCTGGTAACCATTGTCAGGGTGCATGCTGGGAGGTGTTATGGGTTTCGCGTTATAAGTCTGTCATGCTTGGGCCGTCCCATAGAGGTCCCTGTGACATCACATGACTGATTTATGGTCCTTGGGCCCATAACAACACTGAACAAGATGATGTCATCTGCGCTCAGAGAATGAGCAGATTTGGATGAAAAGGGTCAAATAGTAAAATAAAATAGCCACATTATATTCTGCTTCAAAACTGAAATGTTCAGGTAAAATACATTCTTCACCGTTGTGTGAAATTCCATTGGAGCTCTGTTAAAAAGTAAAGTATTACCTCTTGCTTAAGCTCCTGCCACACCTTTAGTACAGTGCCCTACTCCTTATTAGATCTAATGCAGGTCATAAAGCAGAAACTGCAGTTATTTGAGCCACTGTGACATCACTGGCTCTGCCCCTAATTATGAATCTGAAAACCTGTCAGTCATTCATTACCTCCCCCTTATTATTTAGATTTGTCTTAATGTAAATTATTCAACTAATACACAGCCTTTCATATACATCAATGGCAAATAGTAGCTTTACTTAATCTTCCAGCACAAGACTCTGTAAAATGAGATTGTGTCTTAAGGACATGATATTACGTTGAGTAAGGCTGAGGACAGCACATTTGTGAAAAACATTCTGATTTTTTTTTAATGTTTATTATTCTGCTGTAAAAAAAAATAGCACTAAAAGCCACCTATGGTAAACGGTATAATAGTTTTTCCCAAACCTCAGTCCCCAAGGAACACTAATAGTCCAGGTATTAAGGAAATCCGTGCTTGAACACAGATGGTTAAATAAAAATAACTGAGGTACTAATGAAGTCACCTGTGTTCAAGTATGGCTATCTTTAACACCTGGGGGCAGAATCAATTGGGCGCAAGGTTTAGCGAGGAAAAAATCTTGCGCCCCACGCGCCCAGTTTTGGAATACCGCAAGTATGCACGCTCCTGATACCGGCGGTATCCAATTAAAAAAATAGTGGTCGCAGGGTTTTCAGAGCTGAAAACGCGGCGCCGCGCAAAAAATAAATAAAAAATTCATCACTTACCTGCCCAAGGGTCTCCGCGGCTCCCGGTGGTCTCCCCTCTATCTTCTTACTGTAGAGGGGGCCTCTGAGTCCAGGGGGCTGCTGGTAGGCTCCAGGGGTTGGTGGGAGGGGCAAGTTCTGCTGGGAGATGTAGTTCTCCCAGCGCCCATTCCCGGGGTTTCCACACTAACACTGGAGGTCTCACTCACTCACACACTCACACTGATATACTCACCCTGCTGCAGAAGACCCGGCTTCTGACGATGGATGCAGAAGTCAGCGCTGTAGAAGGTAAGTAATTATGGACTAATTAAGCTAATTGGAAACTCCCAATTGCTTAATTAGTCCTAAGGGGCGGTGCCGCAGGGGTACCAGGGCAAGTCCCACTGATTTTAGCTAAAATTTACGATTTTAGGAAAAATCACACTTGCTCTGGAGGTGCGAGGCTTCCAAAAAACAAAAAACATGTAACTTATTGAATAGCAAAAATCCCGCACTTACAGGAAACACCTCGCAGGTGGCATGCGGGATTTTTGATATTCTCGCACCCAATTGAATATGCTCCCTGGACTGTTTAGTTTGACTTGAGGACCGAGGCTGGGAATCACTGGAGTATTATACCCCTTTTCCACCTAAATTCCGGGTCTGACCCGGAGTTGGAACAAAGGGGGTCATTCAGACCCGCTCGTGAGCGGCAGTACCCTCGAAAGCGGGTCGATGTTCCCCCACTGCGCATGCGCACGACGGAGGGAGCTCCGTCGTGCGCATGCGCGAGACCCGGCGAGCGACGGGCTCTCCATCGCTCCGGGTCTCGCACCAAAGGGGGCGTGCTGTCGATGTTGATTGACAGCACGCCCCCTTTGGTGGGCGTGCTGGGGGCGTGCCTGCAAGACGGAGGCGTTCCCATGGGAACGCCTACCATCTCAAGCCGGCCCCAGTGACATCACTAGTGATGTCAGTGGGAGTGATTTTCACTCCTGGGCTTCCATCGCAACCATCATCATGGACGCTCGCTTTAGCTGTGGGTGGTAACCCACAGCTATGCGAGCGTCCATGAGGACGCTCCAAAAAAAGGTAGGAGGGCCCTGCTTCAGAGCGAGCGCTCTGGTCAGAGCGTTCAGCTCTGAATCAGGCCCAAAGTTCCTATCTGGATCAGACCCGGAATTTTGCAGGCGCCGACTCGGGATATTCCCGAGTCAGCGCCGCTCACACCGGAGTCGGGTCTGCATAGCTTTTGCGGAGTGAAAGTGGTCGCTTGGAGAAGACGTCATCTCCAAGCACCACTGAAGCCGGACCAATCGGCCGGCTAGCAGCGCACTCCAGGTCATCGTGACCCGGAGTGCGCTGTTCCCATAGCAGGGTTTCACGTGCTGTGCCCGTGTTAAACCCTGCTAGTTACCTGGGTTGGATTGCCGGGTCACTCGACCCGGAGATCCAACCCTCTCCCCTTTTACACCAGGGAGCTGCCCGCGTTAACCCTTCAAAAACCCGGGTTTTAGCTGCGGTGTAAAAGGGGTATTAGATTACACCAGAGATTCTCAAACTAGGTCCTCAGGACCCGAAACAGGGCATGTTTTCCAGGTCTTCTCACAGAATCACAAGTGAAATAATTTGCTCCACCAGCAGAACTTTTAAAATGTGTCAGTGAGTAATGAGAACACCTGTGCACCTGTTGGGTAACCGAGTCTGAGAGCCTCTAGATTACACTGTGGACTGTTGGAAATGAGGTGGGTGTAGGTGTTGATACTGCAGAGTTATGTAGGCACGCACTAGCGGATGACACAAACTATGACCAGCCCAGTTAGTTAACCAGTGGTGGTTTATTGCACAAGTACTCAAACTCGGCCCTGGATGTGGAGTATAAAGAAATCCTGTTTCCTGCGCAGGAGGCTGCAGCCACAGGATGACATCTGGTAGTTACATCTGGACTAAGCAGTGAATAATAGATTAACATTTAATAAGTGCACATATAATTAATAGCGGTGTGGGCAGCAATCACCTAATTGACTGCTCTGTACAGCGGCGTTCCAGACAGGCGAGTGGTAATGGAGCAGGGAGAGATTATACATCATAGTCAGCGACTGAGTGGCTGCATTACATCGGAAATGTTGTTATTAGAAATGTAATACAGAGAGGTTAATAAAGATGCTTTTAATTAAAATATAGTTAAAAACGGTTTTGTCTTAGAAGGACATTATACATACTAAGGGGTCTAGTTACTAAGCAGTGTTAGGAGACAGAGTGAAAAATGATAAGGTACCAGCCAATCAGCTCCCAACTGCCATTTCACAGCCTGTGTTTTAAAAATGACAGCTGGGAGCTGATTGGCTGGCACCTTATCACTTTCTTATCACTTTTCACTCTGTCTCCTAACACTGCTTAGTAACTAGACCCCTAAGTGTTCCCTTTATCTATAACCATCATTTACTTTTACTGTATAATATTGTGCAATTACAACAAGCCAGGGGAATATACTGTGCATAGTGCCGCATGAGGGAGAGGAGGTACTGTACATAGTGCGGTATGAGGGAGAGGAGGTACTGTGCATAGTGCGGCATGAGGGAGAGGACATACTGTGCGTAGTGCGTCATGAGGGAGAGGAGGTACTGTACGTAGTGCGGCATGAGGGAGAGGAGGCACTGTACGTAGTGCTGCATGAGGGAGAGGAGGTACTGTACATAGTGCGGTATGAGGGAGAGGAGGTACTGTGCGTAGTGCGGTATGAGGGAGAGGAGGTACTGTACATAGTGCCGCATGAGGAAGAGGAGGTACTGTACATAGTGCGGTATGAGGGAGAGGAGGTACGGTACATAGTGCCACATGAGGGAGAGGAGGTACTGTACATAGTGCCGCATGAGGGAGAGGACATACTGTGCGTAGTGCCCCATGAGGGAGAGGACGTACTGTACATAGTGCTGCATGAGGGAGAGGAGGTACTGTACATAGTGTGGCATGAGGGAGAGGAGGTACTGTGCATAGTGCCGCATGAGGGAGAGGAGGTACTGTACATAGTGCCGCATGAGGGAGAGGACATACTGTGCATAGTGCCCCATAAGGGAGAGGAGGTACTGTGCATAGTGCGGCATGAGGGAGAGGAGGTAGTGTGCATAGTGCGGCATGAGGGAGAGGAGGTACTGTGCATAGTGTGGCATGAGGGAGAGGAGGTACTGTGCGTAGTGCCGTATGAGGGAGAGGACGAACTGTGCATAGTGCGGCATGAGGGAGAGGAGGTACTGTGCATAGTGCCGCATGAGGGAGAGAACATACTGTGCATAGTGCGGCATGAGGGAGAGGACGTACCGTGCATAGTGCCCCATGAGGGAGAGGAGGTACTGTGCATAGTGCGGCATGAGGGAGAGGAGGTACAGTGCATAGTGCGGCATGAGGGAGAGGAGGTACTGTACGTAGTGCTGCATGAGGGAGAGGAGGTACTGTGCATAGTACGGCATGAGGGAGAGGAGGTACTGTGCATAGTGCGGCATGAGGGAGAGGAGGTACTGTACATAATGTGGCATGAGGGAGAGGAGGTCCTGTGCGTAGTGCGGCATGTGGGAGAGGAGGTACTGTACATAATGTGGCATGAGGGAGAGGAGGTCCTGTGCCTAGTGCGGCATGAGGGAGAGGCGGTACTCTACGTAGTGCGGCATGAGGGAGAGCAGGTACTGTGAGTAGTGAGGAATGAGGGAGAGGAGGTACTGTGCGTAGTGCTGCATGAGGGAGAGGAGGTACTGTGAGTAGTGAGGAAAGAGGGAGAGGAGGTACTGTACGTAGTGCGGCATGAGGGAGAGGAGGTACTGTATATAGTGCCGCATGAGGGAGAGGAGGTACTGTGCATAGTGCGGCATGAGGGAGAGGAGGTACTGTGCATAATGCGGCATGAGGGAGAGGACGTACTGTGCATAGTGCGGCATGAGGGAGAGGAGGTACTGTACATAGTGCCCCATGAGGGAGAGGACGCACTGTGCATAGTGCGGCATGAGGGAGAGGAGGTACTTTGAGTAGTGAGGAATGAGGGAGAGGAGGTACTGTGAGTAGTGCGGCATGAGGGAGAGGAGGTACTGTACATAGAGCCGCATGAGGGAGAGGAGGTACTGTGAGTAGTGAGGAATGAGGGAGAGGAGGTACTGTGCGTAGTGCTGCATGAGGGAGAGGAGGTACTGTGAGTAGTGAGGAATGAGGGAGAGGACGTACTGTACGTAGTGCTGCAAGAGGGAGAGGGGGGTACTGTACATAGTGCCGCATGAGGGAGAGGAGGTACTGTACATAGTGCCGCATGAGGGAGAGGAGGTACTGTGCATAGTGCGGCATGAGGGAGATGACGTACTGTGCGCAGTGCGGCATGAGGGAGAGGAGGTACTGTGCATAGTGCGGCATGAGGGAGAGGAGGTACTGTGCATAGTGCGGCATGATGGAGAGGACGTACTGTGCATAGTGCGGCATGAGGGAGAGTAGGTACTGTACATAGTGCCCCATGAGGGAGAGGACGTACTGTGCGTAGTGCTGCATGAAGGAGAGGAGGTACTGTACATAGTGCGGCATGAGGCAGAGGAGGCACTGTGCATAGTGCAGTATGAGGGAGAGGAGGTACTGTGCATAGTGCCGAATGAGGGAGAGGAGGTACTGTGCATAGTGCGGCATGGGGGAGAGGAGGTTCTGTACATAGTGTGCCAAGAGGGAGAGGACGTACTGTGCATAGTGCGGCATGAGGGAGAGGAGGTACTGTGCATAGTGCGGCATGAGGGAGAGGAGGTTCTGTACATAGTGCGGCATGAGGGAGAGGAGATACTGTGAGTAGTGAGGAATGAGGGAGAGGAGGTACTGTGAGTAGTGCGGCATGAGGGAGAGGAGGTACTGTACATAGAGCCGCATGAGAGAGAGGATGTACTGTGCATAGTGCTGCATGAGGGAGAGGAGGTACTGTACATAGTGCGGCATGAGGGAGAGGAGGTACTGTGAGTAGTGAGGAATGAGGGAGAGGAGGTACTGTGCTTAGTGCTGCATGAGGGAGAGGACGTACTGTACTTAGTGCCGCATGAGGGAGAGGAGGTACTGTGCATAGTGCCGAATGAGGGAGAGGAGGTACTGTACATAATGCGGCCTGAGGGAGCAGACGTACTGTACATAGTGTGGTATGAGGGAGAGGACGTACTGTGCATAGTGCCGCATGAGGGAGAGGAGGTACTGTGCGTAGTGCGGCATGAGGGAGAGGAGGTACTGTGCATAGTGCCACATGAGGGAGAGGAGGTACTGTGCATAGTGCCGCATGAGGGAGAGGACGTACTGTGCATAGTGCCGAATGAGGGAGAGGAGGTACAGTGCGTAGTGCGGCATGAGGGAGAGGACGTACTGTGCATAGTGCGGCATGAGGGAGAGGAGGTACTGTGCATAGTGCGGCATGAGGGAGAGGAGGTACTGTACATAGTGTGGTATGAGGGAGAGGATGTACTGTGTATAGTGCCGCATGAGGGAGAGGAGGTACTGTACATAGTGCCGAATGAGGGAGAGGAGGTACTGTACATAGTGCGGCATGAGGGAGAGGAGGTACTGTGCATAGTGCCGCATGAGGGAGAGGAGGTACTGTGCATAGTGCCGCATGAGGGAGAGGAGGTACTGTGCATAGTGCTGCATGAGGGAGAGGACGTACTGTGCATAGTGCCGAATGAGGGAGAGGAGGTACTGTGCATAGTGCCGCATGAGGGAGAGGAAGTACTGTGCATAGTGCCGCATGAGGGAGAGGACGTACTGTGCATAGTGCCGAATGAGGGAGAGGATGTACTGTGCGTAGTGCGGCATGAGGGAGAGGACGTACTGTGCGTAGTGCCCCATGAGGGAGAGGACGTACTGTGCATAGTGCGGCATGAGGGAGAGGAGGTACTGTGCGTAGTGCCGTATGAGAGAGAGAAGAGGTACTGTGCATAGTGTGGTATGAGGGAGAGGAGGTACTGTGCATAGTGTGGTATGAGGGAGAGGAGGTACTGTGCGTAGTGCGGCATGAGGGAGAGGAGGTACTGTGCATAGTGCCGAATGAGGGAGAGGAGGTACTGTACATAGTGCGGCATGAGGGAGAGGAGGTACTGTGCATAGTGCGGCATGAGGGAGAGGAGGTACTGTGCATAGTGCGGCATGAGGGAGAGGAGGTACTGTGCATAGTGCGGCATGAGGGAGCGGAGGTACTGTGCATAGTGCCGCATGAGGGAGAGGAGGTACTGTGCATAGTGCCGAATGAGGGAGAGGAGGTACTGTGCGTAGTGCGGCATGAGGGAGAGGACGTACTGTGCGTAGTGCCCCATGAGGGAGAGGATGTACTGTGCATAGTGCGGCATGAGGGAGAGGAGGTACTGTGCGTAGTGCCGTATGAGAGAGAGAAGAGGTACTGTGCATAGTGTGGTATGAGGGAGAGGAGGTACTGTGCATAGTGTGGTATGAGGGAGAGGAGGTACTGTGCGTAGTGCGGCATGAGGGAGAGGAGGTACTGTGCATAGTGCCGAATGAGGGAGAGGAGGTACTGTACATAGTGCGGCATGAGGGAGAGGAGGTACTGTGCATAGTGCGGCATGAGGGAGAGGAGGTACTGTGCATAGTGCGGCATGAGGGAGAGGAGGTACTGTGCATAGTGCGGCATGAGGGAGAGGAGGTACTGTGCATAGTGCCGCATGAGGGAGAGGAGGTACTGTGCATAGTGCCGAATGAGGGAGAGGAGGTACTGTGCGTAGTGCGGCATGAGGGAGAGGACGTACTGTGCGTAGTGCCCCATGAGGGAGAGGACGTACTGTGCATAGTGCGGCATGAGGGAGAGGAGGTACTGTGCGTAGTGCCGTATGAGAGAGAGAAGAGGTACTGTGCATAGTGTGGTATGAGGGAGAGGAGGTACTGTGCATAGTGTGGTATGAGGGAGAGGAGGTACTGTGCGTAGTGCGGCATGAGGGAGAGGAGGTACTGTGCATAGTGCCGAATGAGGGAGAGGAGGTACTGTACATAGTGCGGCATGAGGGAGAGGAGGTACTGTGCATAGTGCGGCATGAGGGAGAGGAGGTACTGTGCATAGTGCGGCATGAGGGAGAGGAGGTACTGTGCATAGTGCGGCATGAGGGAGAGGAGGTACTGTGCATAGTGCCGCATGAGGGAGAGGAGGTACTGTGCATAGTGCCGAATGAGGGAGAGGAGGTACTGTGCGTAGTGCGGCATGAGGGAGAGGACGTACTGTGCATAGTGCCCCATGAGGGAGAGGACGTACTGTGCATAGTGCGGCATGAGGGAGAGGAGGTACTGTGCGTAGTGCCGTATGAGAGAGAAAAGAGGTACTGTGCATAGTGTGGTATGAGGGAGAGGAGGTACTGTGCATAGTGTGGTATGAGGGAGAGGAGGTACTGTGCGTAGTGCGGCATGAGGGAGAGGAGGTACTGTGCATAGTGCCGAATGAGGGAGAGGAGGTACTGTACATAGTGCGGCATGAGGGAGAGGAGGTACTGTGCATAGTGCGGCATGAGGGAGAGGAGGTACTGTGCATAGTGCGGCATGAGGGAGAGGAGGTACTGTGCATAGTGCGGCATGAGGGAGAGGAGGTACTGTGCATAGTGCGGCATGAGGGAGAGGAGGTACTGTGCATAGTGCCGAATGAGGGAGAGGAGGTACTGTGCGTAGTGCGGCATGAGGGAGAGGACGTACTGTACATAGAGCCGGAGTTCACCGCCATCCGATATACAGCCACCTCTCCACAGGCAGCCCTGGTCTTCCGCTGCACGGCAGCTAGGTCCATCCAGCCGCGGCTTTTTAGAAAGCGGACAGGCTGAGCCAGGACGGGCATCGGTGTGGATACAGCCATCCAGGGGTTGAGGTATTAACAATTCTTGCCCCCTTTCCACCTTCAATTTTCCAGCGTGACTATACTTCACACTAGGACGCCAGTAGTGAATGCCTATCAAACAGCGGAATTTAGCTGTGTGATCATTGGAAACTATTTGCTACTTTTAAAAGCACACTGTTGCAATCAGTGACAGTATCAGAACCTTGTGCTGTGGAACCTCAGTGATATGATATTAAGTTATACTCTCATATTAATGCACTACTGCAAGAGAGTTATTCGATCTCTGCAGATTTTTATATGACTGATTTTTATTCATGTGTACATGATTGCAATTTTTGCTGTTTATATGTGGATTAATTTGTTATGTATTAAATATCAGCTTTTATTTTACAATATGCCTCCTGTTTATTAAACAGACAGCAAACCTGATATAGATATTTAAATTTCAATATATTAACAGTGCCTAGCGCAGTAAAGATTTGTTTATTCATTTTGTTTTTGCTGTGGAGATTCTTGTCTCTGGGTTTCTGACTAAACCCTCATTACTTGCAGCTGCCACATATTATACTATTCCTTTTGATATTGAGCGCCGGAATATTTGCAGTTTTGATTGCTAGTAGTTTCTTTCCATTTTACTGTACATAGAGCCGCATGAGGGAGAGGAGGTACTGTACATAGTGCTGCATGAGGGAGAGGAGGTACTGTGCATAGTGCGGTATGGTGGAGAGGAGGTACTGTGCGTAGTGCGGTATGGTGGAGAGGAGGTACTGTACATAGTGCCGCATGAGGGAGAGGAGGTACTGTACATAGTGCCGAATGAGGGAGAATAGGTACTGTGAGTAGTGCCGAATGAGGGAGAGGAGGTACTGTACACAGTGCGGCATGAGTGAGAGGATGTACTGTGCATAGTGCCACATGAGGGAGAGGAGGTACTGTACATAATGCCGAATGAGGGAGAGGAGGTACTGTGCGTAGTGCGGCATGAGGGAGAGGCGGTACTCTACGTAGTGCGGCATGAGGGAGAGGAGGTACTGTATATAGTGCGACATGAGGGAGAGGAGGTACTGTGCGTAGTGCGGCATGAGGGAGAGGACGTACTGTGCATAGTGCGGCATGAGGGAGAGGAGGTACTGTACATAGTGTCGCATGAGGGAGAGGAGGTACTGTACATAGTGTCGCATGAGGGAGAGGAGGTACTGTGCATAGTGTGTCATTAGTGTGAGGAGGTACTGTGCATACTGTGGCATGAGGGAGAGGAGGTTCTGTGCGTAGTGCTGCATGAGGGAGAGGAGGTACTGCACATAGTGCGTCATGAGGGAGAGGAGGTACTGTGCGTAGTACGGCAAGAGGAAGAGGAGATACTGTGCATAGTGCGGTATGAGGGAGAGGAGGTATTGTGCATAGTGCGGCATGAGTGAGAGGACGTACTGTGCATAGTGCCGCATGAGGGAGAGGAGGTACTGTACATAATGCCGAATGAGGGAGAGGAGGTACTGTGCGTAGTGCGGCATGAGGGAGAGGCGGTACTCTACGTAGTGCGGCATGAGGGAGAGGAGGTACTGTACATATTGCGGCATGAGGGAGAGGAGGTACTGTATATAGTGCGACATGAGGGAGAGGAGGTACTGTGCGTAGTGCGGCATGAGGGAGAGGACGTACTGTGCATAGTGCGGCATGAGGGAGAGGAGGTACTGTACATAGTGTCGCATGAGGGAGAGGAGGTACTGTGCTTAGTGTGTCATTAGTGTGAGGAGGTACTGTGCATACTGTGGCATGAGGGAGAGGAGGTTCTGTGCGTAGTGCTGCATGAGGGAGAGGAGGTACTGCACATAGTGCGTCATGAGGGAGAGGAGGTACTGTGCGTAGTACGGCAAGAGGAAGAGGAGATACTGTGCATAGTGCGGTATGAGGGAGAGGAGGTATTGTGCATAGTGCGGTATGAGGGAGAGGAGGTACTGTACATAGTGCGGAATGAGGGAGAGGAGGTACTGTGCATAGTGCGGTATGAGGGAGAGGAGGTACTGTGCATAGTGCGGCATGAGGGAGAGGAGGTACTGTACATTTTCAGGCATGAGGGAGAGGCGGTACTGTACGTTGTGCAGCATGAGGGAGAGGAGTTACTGTACATATTGCGGCATGAGGGAGAGGAGGTACTGTACATAGTGCGGTATGTGGGAGAGGAGGTACTGTACATAGTGCGGCATGTGGGAGAGGACGTACTGTGCATAGTGCGGCATGAGGGAGAGAAGGTACTGTACATAGTGCCACATGAGGGAGAGTTTGTACTGTGCATAGTGCCACATGAGGGAGAGGAGGTACTGTGCATAATGCGGCATGAGGGAGAGGAGGTACTGTGCATAGTGCGGCATTAGTGAGCGGAGGTACTGTGCATAGTGCGGCATTAGTGAGATGCGGTACTGTGCATAGTGCTGCATGAGGGAGAGGAGGTACTGTGTGTAGTGCTGCATGAGGGAGAGGAGGTACTGTGCATAGTGCGGCATTAGTGAGCGGAGGTACTGTGCATAGTGCGGCATTAGTGAGATGAGGTACTGTGCGTAGTGCTGCATGAGGGAGAGGAGGTACAGTGTGTAGTGCTGCATGAGGGAGAGGAGGTACTTTGCATAGTGCGGCATTAGTGAGTGGAGGTACTGTGCATAGTGCGGCATTAGTGAGATGAGGTACTGTGCGTAGTGCTGCATGATTGAGAGGAGGTACTGTGTGTAGTGCTGCATGAGGGAGAGGAGGTACTGTACATAGTGCGGCATGAAGGAGAGGAGGTACTGTGCATAGTGCGGCATGAAGGAGTGGAGGTACTGTGCATAGTGCGGCAGACCACACACTAAAAGGGGGGCAAACACAAATAACAGATGCTGAAATAAAACCAGTGATAATAATAATGTTCTCCTATTCCATAGTAACAAGTAAATGTCTCTGTTAGTCAGAATCATGTGAATTAATATGTATGGTTCAAAATTCATTTAGACGGTGGCGGGACGCAGCTCTAATACAGAAAATGTTATACCCAAAGCTTGGCGGAGGTGCCTGATCTACTGCTGATCTAAAGAAGTGAAGAGGGTAAGAGGTGACTCCTGCGAGAATCCATCTCCACCAGCTCAGAGCTACTGCAAAATTAATTTTTACGGAGTGTAAGCTCTGCTGTCCTGCCCACCTGTGTGCTTTGGCAAAAATATAAGCGCAACAGGGGCACGGTGATGTTTATATTACATCTATATAATCATAACTGTAATATTACACATATGAATCATCAGGCCCTCCAACATGGTCCCTTCCACCAGGGACAAAATGCTTTTGCTCCAGGGCTTACCAGTTAATCTATGATTGCAGTCACTTTCTCATCAATGAATTAGTTACACACAGGTGGAAGGGTCTGCTCTATGTGGACGCGGGCAGCGTGTAGGTGACAGTCCTTGCTTCAGAAAGGGTTAAGGTTGAATGACTGGTAAGCTTTTAGGGGGTCAGGGGTTCTCTGAGCTGCAGGCAGCAGGAAAGGGCCGCAGCAGGATTACAGGCATCTGACCGCACAGCCTGTTGCTATGGAAACTATCGGCAGTATCCCAGTTCCTCATGTATCTGAGAGGCCTCAGAGAAATGAGAAGACTGTGGCACCCCTTGTTTACCGCTTCAGTCTCTACATACCTGACATTTCCTGGTATGTATGCAATATACGGGGGGTGTCAGCACATCGCACCGCTAGAGATGAACTTTGGTCAAAAATCCATACACCTCAGATTTTTGTGACAGATCGGGCTGCTGCGCTTGGGGTGCGGAATGCCCATTTCGCACTGTGGGCTCGATTCAGACCTGCTCGCTAGATGCGCACGCTCGCTAGATGCGTATGCAAATTCGGCTAACTAACAGCAAGGCAGGCGATCGCACGGTAAGGCATAAGAACGCCCACTATATCGCTCGGACTGGTTCGCGCACGCGCATTGCGATGCGTACGCATGAGCACAACGCAAACATCGGCAGTCTACCTGCAAACGTTTCCTAGCGAGCGGGTCTCAATCAGGCCCTGTATTTGTAAAATGAAAGCCAATGAGCAAAGCTGGAGTGGAGACGGTCAGTACGTTCTGCAGTGCTGCGCGGTTAGGGTAAAGGTGCCCATCCACTAGATGATTAGGTTGAGCGATTGAACGATAACGATTGTTCAATCGTTTGCAAAAGTGTCTAAAACAACCAGCGATGCGCGTGCCCGCCGGTCGCTTAGACATCTATCATTGTGCAAAAATGCTGGACGACCTGACAATATCGTCAGGTTGAGCATGTTTGCAGATGATTGATGAGCCTGCACTGAACGACTATGTCCAAATGTAAAAACAAAATGATTTTGAACTGTAATTTGCACGTTCAAATTCAATCCTGTCAATACTGGATTCTGGGGCTAATTCAGCATGGATAGCTATTGCCGCAGCATACGTAGACGGGCGACTGTTGCGTACCACGCATGTGTATGCAACGCAGTGTGCGTGCGTGAGTTAGCATTGCGATTACTCTGCGATCACTCGCGCAGATACAAAGCCATCGCAGAGCGAGTGACGTCAGGTCAGCGTTTGGGGGGCGGTGACAGAGCAGTGGTCGGCGAAACGCAGGCATGCATACGGCGTTACTTGGGCGTGCATAAATCAGCCACTGTGGCGGCATACGCAGCTTGAGTAGTCACTGCGTGCGACGAGGTTAGCAATTTCTGAGTAAGGTAAGACCTGTTGTAATTGTGCGTGAGGGGCCGATGTTATTCGATGTTCCCGATGTATACGCAGGACTGCAAGGTATTACGGATGTGAGATAGCGGCAGTGGGCGTCTCTATGCTGGCTGTGCGACGGAATTGCCATAGCATTCATATGCATATTTTCACAGCAGATCTGACTGCGTCATCGCAATAGCGATCTGTAATTAATCAGGCCCTCTGTCAACTAAAGTCTCTTAGAAGTCGATGCCCCGTAACGACGTATTTTATATGGTATAATGCACTTAAATTAGAGGGAAATTAGAAGTTAAAGCATCGATTATAAATCTTTGCAAAATAACATAATAAACTTCTAAACCAGCATAATATTCTCCTTGAGAGCAGTGACCCCTCAGTGCTCCATGAGAAATATCACTTTTCCCCGTTATATAAAGCCCTTTTCTGCCATTACCAAAGGATATTTTGCGCATTCACTTTGAGGTGATTATCCCTCGGGAAAGCAGAGGTGCGAAATGAAACTGCGTGTGAAAAAAATGTCTTCACGCCGTTACAAATGGACAAAGGCCCTCATTCAGAGCCGCTCGTAAGTGGCCGCTCGTTCGTTCTGACCGATATTCGCACATCTGCGCATGCATACGGATTTTAATATGCATGCGCGAACCAGTCAGTGCGTCCGAAAATCGTTTGCTCGCTAAATAGCGAATGCCTGCTATTTTGAGTGACAGGAGGAGGCGTATGTGGGTGGTAACAGGGGAAGGTGCTTGAAAACGGGGAGTGGAGATCCGAACGCAGGCGTGCTTAAAGGTCAAAACGGGCGTTTTATGGGTGTGCATAATTAAAACAGCAGCGTCATTGACCACGTCACTTGTTTTTTTTTAGTCAGAACTGCTCGCAAAATAGTGGTAGGAAAAACCAACCACAAGAATAGCGAGCAGCTCATACGCCGTCCGATGTACTCGATTAATCTAATAAATAGCGGACATGACGTATGGTGCGAGCGGCAAGGGGGCATCTTTTTTAAAATTAAGACCGCAAGTTTTGCTCGCTCGTTCAGACATAGAGGCGTGAACAGACCGCAAAGTGCGAAC